>OY744522.1:77802618-77820118 GCA_963556195.1 Sepiola atlantica
TGCTCAGAGCAAGGTATATTCCGCAAAAATGCAATGTATTCAAGTTAAATTTTTCATTAAGCCAGGTTTTTCAAAGATCAAAATCTTATCATCAGAAGAAGTCGCGGGGATAGATAAGTTGGCAAAGGCCAAGATTTAAAATTTGAAAAAGTAAAATAAAAATTGTAGGGAAAAAACACAGGCAAAACACTGCCCGAATGCAAGCAAATGTCCGATTACAAAAAAGTCCGGTGTCAAAAAGTCCAGCGGAGAAAGTGAAATGTAGATAGGTAGGTCGTTAAAAGGCACGTGAAGTGAAAGAGAAGATTCGAAGTTAAATTCCAAAAACCACATCGTCAGGTGCGGCGAAGATAGATAGGATCCATAGGGTAAAAGGTCCAATAAAAGGTACGTTCGTGGATACAACAAGGCTTAGTAAAACGTTAGGTGGAAAGTATTCGCCATTTAAAAAGACTTCCTGGGCTAAAAATCATGGAATAGGTTTAAATTGGCAAAAAGACAGCGAATTAATATTTAAAGGCATGCCTGTTGAAAAACAAGACTAGTCTGAAGAATGGCAAACACTCATTTGACTTTTGCTTTTCTAATTCCTTTTCATCCTTCTACATATCTATCTGCTCTATTCTGGATATTGAGCTTTATACTTTTCACAATAGGTTTTACCTTTCCTAAAAGTTCGCGTTTAGTTCATCACTTTATATATATATATATATATATATATATATATATATATATATATATATATATATATATTATATTCTTTAACCTTCTTTGAATTCACAAGATTATTAAGTTAGTAGCCTAATAGCGTTTATACTAAAAATATAATTTAAAAATTGTCAGAAATTAATTTCTAAAAATACATTATAATGTATGCTATTGTTTCTGCCTATTTCAAAACACACATGTTCGCTTGATAAATAATACATTCAGGGTATATTTTCAAAAGGCTTCCTCAGTTAATTGTTATAGTTCGTAAACTTCACTCATAACAACCAAAAAAACTGTTAATTTCAATTTCTTTCTCTGCATATAATTACAAAGAAAACAAATGAAGAAATTAACGACTGCTTCCTTATATAGGCAAATCTCCACGAATAATATCAAAAGACACTCGCAATAAATGATCTAATCTTTTTTCATAATGTCCTTCATTAGTTTTTCATTAAGATAATAAACACATATGTGTGTTTTATGATGTGAAAATTCGACTGAATTATGTGCGATTTTACACCGCGACAGGCTCGGACACCAAGTTCAGACGCGTATGATGTACAAGAATGCCAATCTATTCACCTGTTTCAATTTGCAAGATACCCAATCAGGCTGGATTTTAAAAGACATCGCAGCTGAAACATGTATACACACATGTCGCAAATAATGTTTGTATGAATAATTGAATTTATACTAACTATATATATATATATATATATATATATATATATATATATATATATATATATATATATATGTATATATATGTGTGTGTGTGGGGGGGGGTAGAGTTTCTTGTCGGCAATCCTGTCAAGACTCCTTTCCGTATAGGGGCTACATTATGGAGTCCAAGTGAACGGGTGCTCGTTTACGCATCTTTTTTAGACTTTATTTGTCTTGAAGTGATTTCACTTTCTTCGGCCTTTTTTATATTGTCATTAGCTCCATATAGCATGTGGTTTAACGCCTTGTCTTGAACGACTTGCGAATATATATATATATATATATATATATATATATATATATATATATATATATATATATATATAGAGAGAGAGAGAGAGAGAGAGAGAGAGAGAGAGAGAGAGAGATGGAGAGAGAGAAAGAGGTAAAGATAGAGAGAGATCGAAATTTCGTCAAAATAGAGAATCAAGTAACTATATTCACTATCAGTATTGCCGAGATTCCTGCTTCAAATTTCCGCTTCAATAAAATAATCAGACAATATCTTGTGTGTCTATATGTGTCTTGCTCACTTCTACGTGACTTTGGTGAATACAATTAGAATTAGCTTATCATTATTAGCCTGGTTAACCGTTTTCGCACGGTGTCAGGATTTCCTTAAATTACATCTATTACAGAAGACAATAAAGTTAGAGTGAACATTCTTCTTAACACATGAGATTCTGGTGCGAGGAAATGAATACATTATAATCTAATAATCTCAATCATTTAAGAGAAACAAATATTTCGGTTTAAAAATATTGTTATTCAAAACTGCTTACTCTTGCGCTCTAAATGTAACTGTGTTTTACTCAGTAAAGCAGTCGTTACGAACCGAACCAGATTTCAAAACGTAATTGGAAAGTAGAAAAATAAAGCGCTTAGATGTGAGAACTTCTGGTCTACGAGAGATATCACACATGAATTATATTATAGTTATTTATTAAGTTATTGAGTTGATACCTCACAAAATTGTCGTGAAGGGTCAAGAAAGATCGAGAGACCGAGGAGGGAGAGCACTAACCAGACCTCCATTGGGAGAGTGCGGAAAGTACTGCAACCTTGGGGAGGCGTATTGCTACTTAAATTCAAGAAGAGAGCAATAGTTGTTATCAGCCAGATATTAATGGTAGGCAGCTATTGCGATACCGAAAATTCATTATCAATGGTTATCGAGTAAGTCTACAGTACTGGACATCTGGGCAGGCTTGTTGTCACTTAGACTCCGAGGAACACCACCGGTTATTATCAGTGTGCAATCACTGACGATGACTTGTGTAAGAACTGTTCGTGAGTACAAATAATAATAATAATAATAATAATAATAACAAGTCGCGCGTGCGTTGTCCCTCTCTGTATGTGACTCGATGTTGCGAGTGTAAAATGCAATAAATTCGGACAATTTGGGGCATTTTGACCCCCCTTTGAACCCCTGGATGCGCAAACCAGAATTTTTCCGAGGTCAAGGATGTTCAGTTTATATCCAGAACAATTGCTTCTACATTTTGGCCAAGTTTAAGAAAAATGGAATGGATGGATCAAACGTTATGGGAGAAAAGGGTATTTTTTGCCATTTTGGGGGCTTTTGACCCCCTGGGGGGACGAACCAGATCTTTTCCAAGGTCAGCGATATTTATTTTCTATTAGGAACAATTGCCTCCACATTCTGCCCAAGTTTCAGAGAAATTGAATGGATGGATCAAAAGTTATGGGGCAAAAATGTCATCGTTTTCTATTTCGGGATCTTTCGATCCCCTGGGAGCTAACCAGATTTTTTTTCAAAAATCGGAACCTGACCAAAGTTACAACTTTATGCAAAATGTCAGAGAAATCCAATGGATGGTTGGTGAGAAAAACCCGGACGGACATGCCTCAAAACATAAGTCCCCCGATTTATAAAATCGGGGGACCATAAGAAGAAGAAGAAGAAGAAGAAGAAGAAGAAGAAGAAGACGTAGAAGAAGAAGAAGAAGAAGAAAACGTAGAAGAAGAAGAAGAAGAAGAAGAAATGTTTAAACCGGACAATAAAAGTCAAATACAAAGAGAGACAAACAAATGATTGCGGAATAAGAAAATTAGTCGTTTTGTTTAAATTTACAAATGTATTTTTAATTTCCATTCAAATTAGACGATAATGTTCAGTGGAAATTGGAAATATCTTTATTTTTTACTAATTGTCTAGTTTAACGGTGATGTTTTTTCTGGGCGGTCAATGAAGTTGCGAATTTAAATGTAGTCCCCTTGTATCACTATCCTTTTTGAAATCTTTAATTTCAAACAATGAATTAATATACTAATAAATGTATGTGTTCAGATGTAAGTGAAATGAAATATTCTAATAACTACGTACCTAGCGATTTTGGATAGCATTTGCATTTTATGTTGCAGCAAACGCAGTCATTTCATTGGATAATCATCACGATTATCTAATTAAGTAAATGGTGAATATATATGAAAAATTATGTTAGAAAAAGAAAGATCCGGTGGGACATAGTATGTAATCGATTCAATCAATTTGAATAGTAAAAGTTTGTTTTTGAAGAACAGAGAAACGCAAATTGTCAATCTTAAATATTGATTTTAGAACGTAAAGTATCGCAGTTTAACTTCGAGATTCTAACTAACTTCATTTTATATATTAGAGTCATCGATTATCTATTTCAAAAAATCTATAAGAAAACTAAAACAAATTACAAGTATAACTATATTTTGAATACAAATTGTATTTGATAATAAATAAGTGAAATAGTTACAGTGTGGATATAGATATATTTAATGCTTGGAATAAGTAGAAACTGTGCCATATTTCAACATCAAACAGTGACTTATGATAATTAAACGGTTAGACATTCTACATGTTGGACTCCATCGGGCTTCCATATATTATTTTGTTTCTTTAATAGAAAATTAGATGTAAAAATGTCGTGAGGTCAGTACTTTAATCCGTTTTCTTTTTATCATATGACATAAATATGGAGATTAAGGTGGCGATGTCCTTGAAAAATACAAAGAAATAAACGAGGGGGTTGAAGGATGTATATCTAATTAGTCTTTGTATTATCCTTTCAAAATATACCCATCTCGCCCAACACAAACAAAAACACACACCTACATATATATAAATATATATATATATATATATATAAATATATATATGTGTGTGTCTGTGTGTCTATGTCTGTGTGCGCTTATATATATATATATATATATATATATATATATATATATATATACATACGCATATATATGTGTGTATAAGGCTAGATCTATTTAAGTAAGAATATATATATATAAGTCTCACTAAAAGTACACACACTTATTTATCTACTTATCTATCTCCTATATATATATATATATATATATATATATATATATATATATATATATATATATATATATATATATATGAAGAAAAGTTGTACATTCGATACGATGTCTTCATAGATGTTTATCTATGGCAACAGTTCTTTAATTGTTTTTACAAATTAATGGTTCTATATAAGATGTACATAAAAACTAACATAGGAAACAAATATTCCGACATATTTAGCGTCTTCTTTAGCCGACTGCACAAGAACCTGTTGTTTACTATGAGGAGAATGCTTTTATATTTTGTAATTCAAAATTGATAAACAATATTTTATAGATATTCTTTTATATATTTTTTACTTAAATACGATGTTGTATTTGTTTATGTGTGTGTTTGTTATTAATTTCAGACAATCGAATTATTAAAGGTCTATGTTGAGAGGTAACAAAATGCCACATTTAAGTAGGTTAAATAGTAAAAAAATAATGTCCTTTAATCGGTGACCTTGTGGATAAGCGTACCACTTCAGTTCCAATATGTTATGCCATCGTTGATTCGAATCTTACACTAAATATTATTTTGTTATAGCGTTCTAATTATTTTCTAGCCGATATTATCATGAACTTTAATTTTTCTGAAAATAAAAAAATAGATTGAAATATCTAATAGATGGATTTAACGTCTAATTCTGGCTATAAAACTCGAGAAAAATCTAATAACCTGACATGACAGTTACGTCAGCTAATATATATATATATATATATATATATATATATATATATATATATATATATAAAATAATTAATATTTATTTATAAATATTATTATAAGCCCCCTTTACTAAAGGCTGGGCACTCTGAGAGAGTTTAATAACAAGCAGTACTAATAGCGTTGTTGTAAGATCACTTTCACTGCTCGTTGTGAATACCCACCGACTCGGTATTTACAAAGTTAAATTCCGCCTTAATTATTAGCTCATTCGCTGTGGCCAAGCGGGGACGCTCTTGACTACGAATCAGTGGCGATTTGTGATCGGAGTTCGAGTCTTCTGACCGTCGAGAATTAACTTCCTGCACTGAAGATTGCGTTAGCATTAAACATGTCTGTAGATAATAAATAATTATTATTTATTTATAAATATTATATATATATATATATATATATATATGTCTTATGTATATACACATATACTATTCTTAAGTTAACTGATATATATAGTTGAGTATTTACTTCAACAGTGCTCAAGACGTAAGTTAAGCTTAATAACATTGAAAAATCACAACATATTAAAGACAAAGTGCCTTCAAATGATATCAGCAGAATTATATTCTGTTATAAATAAAAAGCACGCACACACACACACTAATATTTGAAATATATATTGCCAATATAGAAACAGCTTACTATCATAAATACTCGGTGCACCGGAAATGGTTGGGTCTATGTTGGGTTTGTTCAATATCTGGTAATAATGCCTTAAACTGCATCTATACATCTATCTTCTAGTTATCTATCCATTAATCTTTATATATATATATATATATATATATATATATATATATATATATATTAGATTGCATTGCATGGCTACAACCAGAATATATCCAAATGGTAAACAATTACATAAAATATGATGTTTGAGTATTTTTTAAAGTTTCTAACCGATTCTCATATTTATGTTTTTTTTTTGTTTGTCATATCATTATGTATATACGTGTGGATATTTGTAAGACACAAATCCACACACATATGTGCATACATATTCAACTAAGTACCTTCATCTTGTTACAAGTCAAAAATCTTTATGATGAAAGATGATAACGATTGCATATATTTCTACTTTTAAGTGATGCATCGAATGAGATAATCAAATGATGTCTCGTAATAGCAAATATTACATCCAAATTGTGGTTATGAAAATCAACGTGTTGGATTAATATGTTCTGATTTAAAGTAACACATTCAATAGTTTACCTGTGGCGGTACATTATCGGCTGTGAATATTATGAGATCTGCGTTTGTACTGGGTTCCGTCATTCTAGATGCCAAAAGTCAAAAGTTACCTAAGTTATGAGAACGTTTAGTATAACACTAGCTACAATTGTCTATATCTCTGAGATAAGGTTTTTTTCATTATGGATTTCACTGTTCAGACTGACCTCCTCATCTTGGCTGCCATGCTTACAACGTTTCGGCCGTTCTGCCCCCCCGGCCTTCATGAGGTGTCCTGTATCGAACTTGGGAACCGTCTGTATTGACTCCTAGTGACACATGATCGCTAGGTATAAGCCGTTGGTTCGAAAGTTATCTAAAGGCGTTAAGTTCATTCCTGGGCGAAGGCAGTTAAAGTAACATACAGCGACAGCAGCAATACGGCGATAAACAGCAGTAGCAGCAGCAGAACTGAAAGCAACGGAGAATTAATGGGTGTGTCCCAGGACCAAGGAAATTGAATCAAAGCGTGGTAACCCCGTTACTATAAAGGGATTGGGGTTGGGAGTCCAGATAGACCGAGTTCGATACATGACACCTGATGAAAGCCGGGGGCAGAACGGCCGAAACATTGTGAGCAAGGCAGCCAAGATGAAGAGGTCAGTCCTAAGACTGAAATCCATAACACTAGCTGCAGTTGGAATGCATTGGATATTGCCTCTCAAACTGTGACTTCGAAATATTGCTTTGATCTTTGTGAAATTGAGTGATTATTGCTATCTGTCTGACTATAGTGCAAAGTAACAATATAGAACTTCGTAACGATCGGGAAGAAAAGTACTTTTGATATAGACTTAACCATTGTTTAGTGTATAATCTATCTTTGGAATTTATTTGTCCAGTCGTTTCGGGGGAATTTTTGACTTGAGTAAAAACAGTAAACTACTCAATCTGTGAGCCAAATTCTTTAATTAAGATTCAAGATTAAACATAGGATCTCAGGAAAAGTTATTTAGGGAATGTTATGTTTGAACTTAGAAAGTTACGCTCTGAGAAGCGTAGTGCGTGGAATCGTTTGCATTGCCAGTGTAAGCAAAATGTTAAAAAAGATGTTCATGAACTTTTAGAATTACATGTAATATACATCAGGCAACGAAATGGCTTTTATGATATATCCCCCTTAATAAGCAGAATTATCCTCACTGAACAAAAACTTAATCTAGATCATTGCTAACATCTATTTTTCTCTTCGCTCTCAGTTATACTCACATACCAGTCTCCGCATGAACACCCTACCCATACCCACATTTTCACTCACCACGAATCCACACCTTCTAACTTACTTCATTCCACATATTCTTAACGTAGCCAGCAGGTCAAAACCTACTACTCTCCCAAAATTTCACACCTACCCACAATAAAATCTCTCTGCTCTCCCTCGGCCATTTCACCCTTTCGACTACTTCTCTCACACTCTTACCCACCTACCCCTTTCAAACCACCTTCATTTTTTCAAATCTTTTCTAATACCATGACATTACCCACACACCAAACTCACAGAGCCTCCCCCTCTCATCCTCTTCCCCCACCCCTCCACTTCTTCACTAACAGCCATCCACGTTATTTCCGTTTATCTCCACACCGCCACTTTTTCACTCAGAACAATCCTCATTAATTTGATTCCATGCTACTGACTTGACTAAGCCCGGACTTCGGGCCTAAGCACCCAGTAGTGTCTACTACTTTTTCTCGTCAACCCATCATGTCAACCCAATATTTTCACGTACTTGCATGACATTTTTCTTAAAATTATCGTCCTCAGGAAGTCTCATAAATAAAGACGAAACGTTGATGAATATATAAAAAAACATCTTTTTTGGTTTTTCCTTTTTCATTTCCCATATATATATATATATATATATATTAAATTATTAAAACCTACAAACGCTAGCGTTTCAAGCTTATTGCTTTCTTCGGTGCAGGAAAGTAACAATCTCAGACAGTGAGGAGGCGCGAACCTTTATGCATTTATTCATTATATATATATATATATATATATATATATATATATATATATATATAATGTTATCCTCAGACATGTTTAGTGATGTCTACAACTCATCATCTTCAGATTGGAATATTGCAAGAGTCTCATTTCTATGTGACCAGCCCTGAGGATTATGATAAATCTTTAGCAATTTTGTAAACGATACATGTCTGTTTGATTGTAGATGTGAGTTATATGTATCATGTAAATACTCGTTCAGCCCTTGTCTCGTTGGCTGAGGTGATAAAATCGATGTCATATAAACACAACCTTTTCGTCGTAAGTACAGGTTCGAATCCTGTACAACTCTTATTTTCCTCTTTCTGTAGTTTTCATATTCGAAACTCCGTTAAATGAATAAGTATTTCTCTGATAACATTATTATCTACGCAAACAAGAATCTCAACCAGAAAGTAGCGTTATACACAACACGTTGTCGGAAAATACATTTTTTTTATTATCATAAATTTACCATATGTATATATGTGTATATGTTCATGTCTAAGTGTGTATATATCTATATGTGTAAATATGTATATTTACACATATACTAATATATATATATATATATATATATATATATATATATATATGTATATATATAAAACACGCCCTTCTTCATATGGGAATATATGTAGACAAGTGGGACATCAAAAGAGCATCTAGTATTCTGGACACGTATGTAAGTAAATAGGGCAAATATATCATATTTTAATCTAATTCAAACATCGAAACGAACCGAATGTCCACCAAGTTGTTTCTAGTTTTTATATACTACGTGTAACGTTTATGCCTTCGTCATTCTGTCAGTTTTATGTACTTCCTGTTTAAATACGCGAATTTTATGACAACGCCATTTTGTCTCGATTAAGCCTCCCCCTCTTATAAAATGAAATAAATACGAAGGCGCCGTCAATTCAAATTTATGTAAAGCTTTCAATATTGGCAGAATTTTTTTAGCGCCAAATTTCGATCGGTATTTTTTTCGAAATTCGATTCATCAATGTTGTTTTTGTTGCTACAAGGATTATTGAATATATTTAGAAGCAGCTGATATACTTGATACCATCCAATGTTTTTTTCGAAAGGTTTGCAAAGTTGAACTTGATTACGCTGTTCAACTTCGCCGACGCCACATCGGAATGAATCAGATCTATGCCACGAGCTTAGCTAGAAGTTTTTAGGTCTAACAAACGAGATAAGTGGGGCAGAAGAAATAAAACGGTATGTTACTATAGATCTTTTCGTCACTAAGTGTCGGGATTATGATTTAGCATGGTCTCTCTTTAGTGCAATCGTGAAAAAGCAGACAAAAACGCCACAGTTGAAATATACATATCTATATGGTGTTTTATGTTCTTTTAGGATACGTTATCTAGCTATACCATATATTCTCTTTGTAGCGGAACTGGACCCTCACACATTGATTCATGTTCAAGTCTAAGAATCAAACTATTCACTTACATGGCTAATCGATGGGCCAAAACGTTTTTTATCATGCACAATCACTTTTGTCATTTAAAAAACATATAGCAATATTTAAATACGATTGTTTAAAAAAGTTTAAGAATGGAACATTCCACGAAAGGTTAGTTATGCAAGAAAATAGAATTTAGTAAGCTTTTCCCATTCCCCTAATGGGAATGTGCTAGTAGTATTATGTATGTGCACATGTATACTGGAAAAGAAAAAAGCAACACCGTGAAAGCATTATTAAACCCTAATGGTTGTATGCATACATGTACAATCGCCTTTTTTATTAATAAATACGCATCACGACAAAACAACAACGGAAGAAGAGATGACAGAACGAATTGCTTCGACGTGTTATCAAACCAGGTATCCCTTACGAAAAGTAATTTCGTAATTTGAGGATTTTAGGAACAAATCCGGAATGAAAATGCAAACATAGTTCAAATATGTTCGTATGATTCTGTTGGACAGAATGAGAACACAGATTCAATATATTACAGCTAAGATAAGCAAAAAACTATTTAACATCAGATTCCTGGAATTCAGAGAAGTTATTTTGAAAAGAAACTTTGCAACTTTTAAAAACCTTTGGTGAACATTTAAGGAGAAAAATAAAGATTTAAACAAGACACAAAATTAGATTTTTGCGAAAGAGAGCGGATAAATATTCGTACATATTCTGAAGTAAGGTTGAATGGGGAGAACTTTGAAATGACCAAAAGCGCGTAATTAAGAAGACGGAAGGTATCTAAAACCTTCTTATTTTTTAAAGTAGTATAAATATATAGTCATCTAAAGAAAGATGTTTTATAGTATCACAACTCTTTAGTGTAGTTAGACGTTGCAAATTTACTAAAACTCAGACTGGAAACCCGAACGCAAGGTAACTTCCAACTGTGACTAGCGATGTCATGTTGCTTACCATTGCACGAACACACTCACTACTGACATTAGAGACAATAATAACACCACATATAATCTTTGTTTACATAATTTCCCGTGCTAGGTGGTAATCTGCGAAAAAAATATTTTTATAGAAAATGATTGCTTTTACACTAAATGGAAACCATTATTTCCCCTACCAGCGAGCTAAACCCATGAGGGAAAAAGCGAGAGATAATAAGATAACCAGAGAGAGAAGAGGAGAGAGAGAAAGAGAGAGAGAACGAGAGAGATTTGAATAATAAACACGAGATGGCTTCATAATTAGTTATTAAAATGTCTCTTATAACGGCTACAGAAAACGAATAAAACAGAAAAAAACGTATAAAAGTGGATAACGTGTTTATAGTTGAAATTTGGTCCAGACAAATTCTTAAAAAGAACATTTTTATTCTATCTTCCTTTTTAATTTTAATTTTATTTTTCTTTCCTTTTATTTCTCATGCTTACGTGGTCAATTGGAAAGCATCCAAAAGATAAGATCGTCGGCCCATTTCTGAGGAAGTATTTTCTAAATTAAAACGAAATATTAATATTTATCTAAAAATATGTATCTTCCACCCACCAGGAAGATGTGGCACAAGGCTGAAGCTGGAAAGAATAATTAAGCGCAGAAGGCAGTTCACTCTGGCTCTTTAAAAATTGCATGAGCAGCCCGATCGGCATTCCGCGGTGAAAGCGCCTCAAATAAACTTACCAAAGGCGAGAAGAAATGACATACTAGAGATGAATAAACCAAATAGCACAGCCCAACAGACATAAAAGGCCACACCGTCAACATTGTGCAGTCTCTGATTTTCGAAGTCGGATGATCGATTGCTATGGTTGGCATAAGAAAGAAGAAGACTTATTTAACGAAATATGCATCGAACACAAAATTAAATGAGTTATTTTACGTAAATCTCATTAATACAATTTTATGACAAAATACTAGTAAAATGCATAAAGAATACATAATCGCCATTTAATACTTTTTTATTTTCGCCATTATAAACTTATACAGAAACCAATGTTCCTTTGTGCACATTTTAGTTAGTATTTTACTTCAATTCTTCTTCCATTCATCTTGTTTCTAAAACCGTTATGTTTGTTGAACCTCTTAATTACATTTTAATATTCAAATAACACGATATATTGCCAACAAATCTTGAGACTGGCTTAATCATTTCGTCTTCTTTCGCAAGCTCATAATTTATAAATTCTGCAGTGTACTGGGGAGTATTACTTCCTTGGAAGATTCAACCAGGAGGTATTTCAAGATATTCAACCGACATGATAACATTTGCTTGCTAAATATGTCTATATGCTGCCGCATTCTTTTTCCATATACAGGGTGGGAAAACAAAATGTACAATAATTTGAATTCGGGATTGAAAAACATTGTCTGACCTATTAGTGTCTTGAAAACAATGATAATTTATTAGCTACAAAAAATTAAATAATAGAAAATATTTTTATTCTATATGCCCTCCTTCGAAATAACTGAAACTTGCACAAGTGTTTCCTAAAATATTCAGAGAACAACTTCTCCGATTCTGCTGTAATAGTCTATGTAAGAAATTCGTTATTGATCTGTAATGTTCTACTGGTTACATGCTTTAAACGCCACAAATAGCATAGCCAAGAGGGTTTATATCTGGGTTAGAAGGCGGTTATTAACATAATTAAAAAAAAATAACTGCTAAAGTTGAATTTGCAGAAATGCTATATTTTTCTAGCTGTGAGGGCTGGACCACCATACTGTGTCCATACATAATTACCATCTGTTTAGCTTGCTTTAATCCATTTTAATACTGGTATTTCAAAGTATTGTAGTAAGTATTACCATTTTTTTTATCAGCTTTGTCGAATTCTATATATACGTTTTCTTTCCATCGGAATCCACAAATCAAAAACCATAACTTGAGCAGGATGTTTTGATCTTAATTTCACATTAATTTTACACGGAATCCGTCATCTCCGCAGTTCAGAACAGCATCAACAGTGAATACATTTTCATCTCAAAAAGTCGTTACAATGAAGGACTTATTCTTGAGGAGCGTATATCAATAAGTGTGCTGGTGTTCTTATACATGATTTAAACTTCAAATCATATTTTATTGCATTTCACATAGTCTTATCTACCTACAGTTCATGTGCTATTGTACTCATCGATTTGGTTGGATACTTTATAGATTTATAGTTAAGAGCTTTAATAAAAGCTTTAGTAAAAACGTTTGTTGATTCCTTCTACGTGTAGACTTCCTCGTTGTTGTTTGGCTAATAATTATTTTATTCTTTACATTATAAACAATCTTTATGGACACTCCAACTTTTCTTGAAATACCGTTTCGTGTTACAAACGCATTTAGCAAATCTTTCACATTTGTATGATTATGACATAAATATATGCTATGCTTAAAAACAATTTACTTATATGGCGGCTGAGAAAAACCAAGTAAATGCATGGTTAATATTACTTAGCATAGTAAAAACATGATACTGTCAGAACTAAATTCCAGTGTTGGAACTGTGTTTTTTTTTTGTTCAACGGCATCGCCATTTTTTCCTCCAGTAGTGATTGCTAGAAATATTCAATTCACTCGTAAATCTGCACGGTTATTAAAAAAGACAGATGGAGATCCGTTCGTGAACATAAGGATGGAGAAAAATCGTATTATTAAATTAAATGTATTTAATTTGATGATACGATTTTTCTTCATCCTTATGTTCACGAACAGATCTTCAACTGTCTTTTTTAATAACTGCAGTTTTGTGAGTTAAACGTATTATTAGAGTATTTCTATGAATTGTATTGCTTGAAAGGAAATCGTCTGAAAAAACATTGTATTTTATTTCATTTGACACATTTATTTCCTCACAGATCTTGAAAAAAGTATCCGATCGACAGCCTATTCTTCTTTTGGTTTTCAAAATGTATTGGTTATGTATACTTCATAATGAATACCAATATAGTACTAAATGTAATACTCTGAATGTTGGAGATGTTTATATAACTTGTACACTACTTTCTTTGCTTAACAAACAGTGTTTGTTGCAAGGTTTTCAATTATGTTCTCTTGCAATGATCATAATAGTCTTGCAGTAATATAAATTATAAAATGGTTTGTTTGTATTTGAAGCTAAAATTTACTACTGATAATTTTGCTGTATATTGGAGAATACCATAAACGTGTTAATCAACGTAAAACTTTTAAAATTGAAAAGTTGCAATGTATGAATACACTTTGTCACTTATCGAAATTAATGAGATTATTTATATTAAATTATTATTTCTTATGTATTCAATGCTTCTTTTATTATGTATATGTGTACATTTATTTATTTTAAAATATATTTATTCACTAGTTGCTAGTATAATAAATAAAAGTCAGAATGTGTACGGACATTTGTTATCTCTCGACTGTATATATATATATATATCCATACATATATATATATATATATATATCCATATAATATATATATATATCCATACATATATATGTATGTATATATATATATATATGTATGTATATATATATATATATATATATATATATATATATATATATATGTTCTTTTTTTCCAACTCCTCTGTACATCCCTCATTTTATGTTCTCAATGATCAGTCATAATCCTTTCCAACATTTAAGGGTTGGCTTCTACGTGGATTTTTCACATTCAGTTCCCACGAAACCTTCCCCTCCCTTAACTAATCATCTCCATTGCTTACCACCTTGTTAGCACGAGCAACCTGCCTACCCTCCAGCTTACCCTTAAACTCCCGGTTCTCGAAAATAAAAACCCGCCACCGACCCAGTAATAGGTGGCAAATATTCTTAATCTTGAAAAATCTTATGAAATGGCCCCTCGGCCATGTTTATTGAATTAATCTAATCAGCGAAAGAGTTTGCTTCCTTGCCTGTTTTTTTTTTAATTTGACATAAGACGCCACGATGTGTCTTGCATATTTGTACTTAGAGCGTGACAAGGAAACGTAAGAGGAACTCCAACACCACATCTATGCACACACACACACACACACACACACACACATATATATATATATATATATATATATATATATATATATGCGCGGAGGTATTGATTTTATTTTCCAATTTCTAATGCCTTAATACATCGCGACGTAGTTCGCATATTTGTGTATCTTACACGGAAACAAATCTCACACGCATATATATATATATATATATATATATATATATATATATATATATATATATATATATATATATTGTGTTTGTATGCATACATATATATATATACTTGCATATGTGAATATGTATATATATATATAGTACATGTAGAATTATATATTCATTTTCTCATATCAATCACATTTAAAAAGCATCGTTCTATGGATTTATAAATATATACATATATATATATATATGTATATATATATATATATATATATATATATATATATATATATATATATCAGTACTTATCCACATAAAATATAATAAGGAGATATTATTTTTTATGTGTCAGTTTTCAGTATTTACTTCAACAGTGCTCGATACGTAAGTAGCGCTAGGTAGTAAACAATGAAAATATATATGGCCATCAAGCTACACAGAAACTCCCGTGTTTCATCCCCGGGGGGAATCGTCAGGCTAAATGCCTGACGATTCCCCCCGGGGATGAAACACGGGAGCCTCTGTGTAGCTTGATAGCTATATATATTTGCATTGCTTACTATATATATATATATATATATATATATATATATATATATATATATATATATATATATATATATATATATATATATATATATATGTATATATATGTAATAAAAGGTTTTTGTATACAAAATATATGCATACTCATAACACATTCATATATTCTGGTAATCAATTCATATTTTCTAATATATACAGATATATTTATTAACTTCTAAAACTGAAAATATATATAACATTGATTTGTTTACCCTGAAAGATATTCGATGAAAAACTTATATTTATCTAAATATTATCGTGCTAAATCTGCGATAACGACATACTGTAATAACACAAAATACTTTCCAAATATAATTTAGTTCTGGGATTGAGTTCTGTTTTAAAAGTGTTCTATTTTAGTTGTTCTTGTTAGCCATCATTTATAATTAATAGCTTATTTATAATTAATAGCATCTCTTACTTAGCTATCTATCTATGGTATCGCCCCCTTTCACACGGTAGTGGTTCAACCACTCACTAATATTTCTCAATGGTTATATAAACATTAAGATAAAGACTGACCGTTGTTTAGCGTGGTCATCTAATTGACATACGTGTATCTGTACACAGCACAAACCCGTATGTGAATTAGATGGCAAAATTAAAATCTCTTAACTTTAATATGAGTATAATCAGGGATAATTATACTTCTGTATCATAATAATAATAGTTGGTTGTTTGGTTGTTGTTTTTTCGACATATCTACCCTTTTCGGGTAATTTAATGCGGAATCAAGTAATTTTGACAAAGGTTTTAATGCTTCAAGTTTTTTATATGGTCAAGTATTTACAGTCAATATAGTAAAAGTTATTATGCTTGAGGTTCTTTATATCTTTAAGGTATATTCATGGTGTTTGATTTGGCTGTTTTGTTTAACGGCATATCACCCCTTTTCACTTGATGTAATGCTTAATACAGTCATTTTTGTAAAAGTTTTTATGTTTCAAGTTTTGTATATCTTCAAATGTGTATTCATTGTTTTGTGATTAGTTGTTTGCTTTAACAGTAACTCAACACTTTTCGGGTTATTTATGCTGAATCCGATCAGTTTAGTAAAAGTTGGATAAAAGAAAGAAAGGGGGAGGAGGGAAAAGTCGGTGAATTGTTATTTTTGTTTTGGGCTTTGCAGAGTATGATTGAATTTTGCAAAGAGAAAAAACACAATAACAATGTTTGGTGCAGTTTGGTTAACGAAAGCCGATATCTCTAGACAGCTTGATCTTATAGGACAGTACTACTACTACTACTACTACTACTACTACTACTACTACTACTACTAATAATAATAATAATAATAATAATAAAAAGAAGAACAAGGAAAAGAAGGATAATAATAAGGATAAGGATAATAAAGTAGTAACGAGACTTTTTATTGTCATGAGATAAACAAATACATCACGGTGTATGAATTTTCGAATAACATCAAAGTAAAATTAGAACATAAGTTAGTGGTGAGGCCGCATACAACCTTAGGATAGATCAAAGACTTATCTAGTTCTTACTTCTCCATATTGTATGAAGTATTCCCAAAGTTATGCCATGGGAAATTCGATAACTTAAAAACTATTTATCTCATAACGCTGAAAGTTGGCATGGTGGTTACTGTTATAAATAAGCATCAGATCCGTA
>OY744522.1:77822618-77837618 GCA_963556195.1 Sepiola atlantica
ATAAAACTATCATATATATATATATATATATATATATTTAAAAGAGTAAGGCTACCAACATTTGTAAAATGTTTTTTTTAACATTTATTTATTATTTTGTTATTTTATAATTTTAATATTTTATATAACGCGTTTAAAGCGGTGGTCTGCTTTCCTCAGATATGTAAATTACATATCTGATGAAAACGGACCACCGCTTGAAACGCGTTATATAAAATTATAAAATGATAAAATAACAAAATAATAAATAAATGTTAAAAAAAAGATTTTACAAATATTGGTAGCTTAATCTCTTTTTAATATATACTTTTCTCTCGTTAGGCTTCCACTATTACTGCACTCCCCTCTTTTCTACATATATATATATATATATATATATATATATATATATATATATATATATAGTCCATTAGGGACGAACTGTTTCGCTGTTTCTCGGCTATTTAATGTGTCTAGTATTGCAAACGCTTTAACCCGGAATCTTAACTGTTTTTTTGAAAGTCAGTGTTTCTATTTACTAATCTACACTGAGATGTGTATTATCGCTAATGGTAGCAACGAAAGCGCTTATCACAGTGTTCAATCAACGAATGGGCTGGATCATAAATATGTGTCCACAGATAGCTTGTTCACTATATCGCCTATCTTAAGTAGGGGCTAGAAATGGAATCGCTAAAAGCTAAGATTAAACTTTGACTTTTTTTGTCAGTCTGCGTTTTAAACTACACACGTTATGATAGCCATCGATAGGTAGTCATCGGCGTGATATTCGCCATTCGAATAATCGAAGCTAGAGTCCACTTGTAGGACACAACACCGCGCACGCAAGTCTTACAACTATCACAGGACCTGCAAACTACGGTATACGGCCAACTGCGGGATGGAAATATCAACCAGTGAGCATCTATGCAACTAATAATTAGCTAGGATGATGTCTCAGGACTGATGAGCCAACAGGATTACGATAGTTGAGCTTATTACTTACTGATAAAGGATGTCATGTTTTGTGGCATCTGCTCTGTTTTAAATTTGTATAACCATCTATCTACCAAAGAGGTTATGTATTCGGTCAAATTTGACACTATGTGTGTTAGTCAACAAATTTTCGTTTACATCGATTGACCAATAGTTACCAAACTTTGATCATGGTCTAACGTAGGATTGATTTTTGTTCCGTATATCTAGGTAAAACTTCAAGATCACGGAAAAGAAGAAGTTTGATTTTCTTCATCGTATGCTGTATAATTATGTATTGAAGTACATTTATAAATATATACTTGGAATAATATTGGCACAACCGTCCAGTTTGAAAATTAAAATATTCATAGTTGCATTACATTCTTAGGAAATTCTTTTTTGAAAATGTTGAAGCTATTTACATTCAATAATTTTATAAATAGAGATCAAATTTGAGTATTTGTTAAATATCAAACACCATAGCTAAATAAAAGAAAAACAAAATCGAAAGTTTAAATAATACCGGGCAACTCCGAGTATGTACAGTTAAATTCAAAACCATATAAAAAATATATATACCATAGATTACATCCGCATTGGTTAGCTTCTATTTTGGTTGTTTTCTTTATATATTTGTATGTTTCCATATGTTATATTTATCCACGGCAATGCATTGTAATATAGTTTCCTAATAATGCTTCATTGAATATCTATTTAGGACTATTCGTTTATACAATTAGGTGAGACCCCCACCAATTCCTATTAATGGAATTGTGAATTAAATTGACTATTTCTACAACAGTTCAATCATATTTGGGAAATACATGTGAGTCTATGCCTGACTTTTCCGCAAGTTTCAGTTATGAATGTCGAACAGTCTTTGTTTTTTCGCCTCCCAATAATATACGTTACACTTTGGTGATCGTCGCGTCAGTTTATTGAGGCGATTTTGAATAAGCTTTACCTTCATCGAAGTTTAATTACATCTCAGATTTTTATATGTGGGGTTATTTCTGTTGTCTTTGAAATCAATATCCAGACTATTCCTGGATTAACGATATCCAGGGTCACGTGAAAGCAGCTGTTAACATTTTGAGCATATCATCGACAGGCGATGAAAGACTGTTGAACAAGCATGGCTGAACCTTGATGATCAAGTCAGGGAAAGACTGAAGTTTATCTGAAATAAATATGTTCGAATTGCCGGTGGTAATGTACATTTTTCTTAACGATTCCATAGGTGAGTTGCATTGAATTTGTTACACTCGGTATCGTTCCAAATAATATTGGTGCACTAGAACTCCGATAGTACTTGTTCTTGGTATCACTATTCCATAGTCTCTGATATCATCTATTAGGCAAAGAACGCTCTTGGTTAATTTTCTGTGTAAATAATTATTTTTACAGTTGAAATATGAACTCGTGAAATTTGAGGTGATTTTTCTCTGCAGAATCTTTGGATTTAATTCTGTTTTTGCGTATGTGCTTGTGGACGTGCGCAGGAAATGTAGACAACATTCTTAATAATTCACTTCTTTTTTCCGTTCTCATTGTTCTCTTTATATGCCCCCCCCCCCTGCTTGCTCAATAATAGTTATTGGCTGCTAGAGGTATTTGTTGGCATTTAGATGTCACGAATTTCATTAGGGACTTGTTTACATCAAACAATTTTTATCTATTCGTGATAAAATCAAATGTTAGTTTTCATTCGAAGTTTTTACGCAAGCACACTATACGAGACGTTATTCAAGCATACTTTTGGTTTTCTATATTATTATTGTTTACTGACTTACTGGAAGTTCCCGCATAAGTCATTATCAGTGATGGCTCACTGAAAAAAAACAACAAATGATGCTTTTTCCTAGCGTATACAATGATAACAAAGTTTCTAGTTTTCAAGTACTCTCCGCTTCTCCCGATGACGGTTGCAAACAACTTCTCGCAACAGCAGTTAAACATTTAGTTCTCACTGATAAGGGCCGTTGAGTTTCCCTTGAATGTCTATGACAATAAAGTTCACAACGATTTTAGTATTATCCGTGTCCTTCTAGTGAGAGTATGAAAGGTGTTCTTTTTCCTAGGTATTTCCATCCTTTCAGACACTTTACTCACTTTACTAGCATTATTTGTGGCACCCAACGATGATGTATATGTCATCGTTGTTTTTTCTGTCTGGAGGCAGTTTCAAATCATAAGATGTTTCTTTTTATGTATATCGATCCAAGCAGCTTCATTACGTTTTACTCGGGTAATGTTCTTTTTATATAACTATTTAGACTTGCGTAGAGTTTTTCTATTTCTAATAATAAGTTTTTGGTTGGAGTCATTTGCCTGTGTAGGGTGCCCGTCGCTCTCATATCTCGGCTATTTTCAATAGAGCTGTGTTCTATTCATGGTGTTAATGCACCCTTCGGTTAAAAATCTTTTTTTAATTTTTCTCGGTACGGTACTAGTTTTCCCACACTAATTGCTATTACGGTAGCTTTCTTTAAGTTCCTTATTCTCTTCAGCGCTTTGGCAAGCTCCGTGTATTATTCTTTTTACATGTTCCACCACCTTCAGCTTTGCCCTGTGAAATGTTGGGACGGCGACATTTACTATTTAACAGATATTTGTCGTTCCTATTCACTATTATTCAAGTCCAGTCGTCTATCTTCGATGAATTTGTCATATTCTTATTGCCATGTCTCATCACAGTTTGGTATGTGCATTTTCCAGCAGTGGATCTGATCGGTTGCGGTACTATTGGTCTGCATGCCCTAAAGGCAGTCGCTTGCACGGTTCCCAGTGGAATACCTTCCAGACCCACATATTATTATTATTGTTATTGTTGTTATAATAATAATTATTATTATTATTATTATTATGATTATTATTATTATTATTATTATTATTGTTATTATTATAATTAATAATAATAATAATAATAATAATAATAATATACGTTCTTATTTTTTATTCGTCTTCTATTTGTATTATAATTATTAATATGAAAAATGTATCGAAGTTCTAATAATTGTATTTTTTCCAAATATATTAGATAATAAATTTCCTGATAAATGTTCAGTTAAAGATGAATAAAATAAAATTCTCATCAAAATCGACTATTTTGTACGTTTACTAAAAATGCAATAAAATATTGATGTCTGACCAACATATTTAATTTTGTATCCGTAGAAACTTTAATATTATTTGAAAATCTAAAATCGCCATGGCCTATATTCAGAATATAAATCACATATTTTAAAGCCAATTTAAGATACAAATATGTATATTAAATCCAGGTATTTTATTAATATATTTGCCACGTCTCATCGTATTGAAAACGCATCACATATTAAAAATGATTTTTTAGAAACGTGATGCGTTTTATGATGCGAGAAAAAGAATGATGTATCTACATTTATAAGCGCCAATTTTATTCAGATAATAGTTACTATTTCTCTTCTGATATTTAACAGATGCGTTACGCAGAGCCATATACATTCTAGAATATAACACTAAACTCGAAACACGGACTTTATATATATACTACAGGGCAACGAGCTTACAAAATATATGTTCGAAAACATCCTCCACTTGACTAGAGAACATAGGCTAAACCGAGATCATAAAGCCTTCATGTGCTTTAGATTAACCTAACAGCACAGTTTTTTTCTGTTTTTAATGGAAATCGTATTAGACAAGCCATGGAGCCATTTGATGTAAGGAGCTTTAAATACTACTTCAATGTAAAAATCTAGCCAACGATAAGTGTTAGAGGGATATATTCCAACCAAGAAAACAGCAATAATTCCCCCTTTGTCAGAAACATCGTTCATGGAATGTGATGACTAACGGACACAATAAGAAAACGAGAGTTACAAGGCTGCCGAAAGTACACCCAAGGTCTATTTTCTACTCTCCATTATTTTAACAGACGAATGGTCATTGTATTCTTAATAGTATTGATCCTGACAAAGATGTATTATTTCAAAAGGGTGATTATTATTATTATTATTATTATTATTAGTAGTAGTAGTATTAGTATTAGTATTATTATTAACAGTAAATTAGACAGATTGATATAGAAAGTAAGTACTGGCACATTCTGTGACTCATGTCAAACACGACCCCTGTCAGCACCTTTCAGCTGTTTACGTAAACAGCCAGAAACTGCCGAAGTGCTGTGCAAATCAGATTGTGAGAAAACAGGCGAGAATTTTGAATTGAGTAAGTCGTGAAATTCGTCTGCGCTAACGCCAACACAAATTCTGCAACATTGTAAAATTAAAAAATAATTCGAACAAAACATAATAATTAAATAAATCTGAACTTTCTTGTGGAAAAAACTTTCTTGTTTAAAAAAAGATGTATACTAGTTATTTTATTATATTTGCTTTGTCAAAAAATATTTTTTAATAACATACGGTGACTGTTTTTCTTTTTTGCTTTAAATGTGTTTACATTGTGCTTGGCTGTTTTATAGCGTGGCTTCGATTTTGACGTTGGGTTGTTTTAATTCGGCATCTGTTTAAGTAAACAGCCGGTAGTCGCCCACGAAAACTCGGCCCCAGCATTGGTCACCAACTGTACCAGTACCATAACATACTATGGAATTTACTACAGGATCCTGCTAGTAAATATTATTATAAAAAGTAAAAAAAACAAATTATTATAATACTTAATAATAGTAGTAGCATTGAAGATTTTATTAAAGTAAGTAATCAATATTACAAAATAAGATGATTATAAATATATGAGTAGTAGTAGTAGTAGTAGTAGTAGTAGTAGTAGTAGTAGTAGCCGCCCGTCAGTGATGGTTTACCATGAATAGCAACCCAGTTGTTTGTTTCGTCAAAACATCGACGTATGTAGTTGAAAAGGCCAATGAAGGTAACGGAGGTTACATGTGGTTTGTCCTTAATCTGCTGAAGCTGTCACTTTGCTTTCTACAGGCCTCCCCTTTGCGGCAACTTGTGCCAGCTAGTCCTGCGCGCTCCTAGGTCTGTGTTGACGTCTATAGCCTCTATATCGCGCTTCACAACATTGCGGTACTACAACTGTGGCTGGTCAGTGGGTCTGCATCAAGGGCCTAGATCTCCATACAGGAGATCGTTCGTTATGCGATGTATGTAAATTACAACAACAAAAAAAACACGGTAATTCTTTTTTTCTAGTACGGTGATTGGTCGAACATCTAACCTGTCCATACAAGCAAAGAATTTACTGTTAAGCTACAAAACTGATGTGAATTTCTCAATCGAATTTAAGTAAAAAAGACATATCTGCTTTACGGTATGACTGATCTAATTAAACTAATCATAGAAACTGATTTTCTATTTCTATTTTTCGGTTTTACTTTTTCTCTCTTTCTTTTGCACACAATACTAACACCGCGAGTATTACGCACACACAGAATATTCTAAATGGTCTATGTATTCTTGTAAAAAATCAGATTCCATTGTCATTGTTCTCCAACGAATGAATTTAAATATATTTTAAGACTAGTGCAAAGCGAAAGTTAGTCTAAATATTTTTGCAGCAGTGACGATGAGAAAAGTCACATTAGATTACAAACAGGAATTAAAATACTAGTTCCTAAAATGTTTAATCAAATAGAAGAATTCGAGCTGTACGAAATCTTAAAATCGGCAAATGTGATTGAAAATGATTTTTTGTCCCCGACACGGTAACATTCAGATTGAAAAAATGATGTAACGTTTTTCTTATGCAATCTTTGGCTATGAAGCTATACCCATTAAGGGCACAGGGGGAACAGTTACGCTACTGTATATATCAGATGAAAATATTAAATGAAGCTCGATACTTAGAAATATTTAAATTCCGTCCGAAACATGACAAGCCGTTGCTCAAAGCGACAAGATACTACGAGCGGGCTGATTTGGAATCTATCAAAGATCACATTAGAGACGCCCAATAGAGTGACATGTTATCACTTCTTACTGATCAGTGCGCAAAGGAGATAATTGAATGAAGCATAGCAGTTATTGAGGGATGTGTCCCCAAGCGAAGATTTTACAGCTTGCCCCACTCTCCATAATGGTTCAGCTAAAACTGGGCAGCTGCTATTACTCAGCGGAAGCAAGTATTCCGACAATTCAACCCCAATAAGTCAACTACAAATAGACAGAAACTCATAGCGTCAGGAAATTATTTTAATACTGTGATCCGTGAAGCATCGATAATGTATACAGATATTACCAGAAAATGTATTCAGTCACGGAAATTAGTTACTCGTGATTTCTGAAAAATCTTGAATAGTGCAGTGAACAAAGAGTAATGAACAATTCCCCGCTATCAAACCATAATTATGTCGTATGCACGGCAACTGATAGAACTGAACTACTTTCTCAGCGTTTGGCATTTAACTCTACTTCGAACTCCGCAAACCACTCCATCGCAAATTTCCCATTGCATACTGAAGCCATACTCTATGCCCTGGCAATCACCCCTATCTTATCTTCGCGACATCATAAAACACCTTGACACCTCCAAAGATTGTGGACCTGATCTTATTACAGTAATAGTGCTAAATAAATTATTTGCTGACCTGGGCCCTGTACTCTCTAAACTCCACAACGAATGCCTGGCTGAATCTTGCTTTTCTGATAGCTGAAAGATTGCCTCTGTGGTACCAGTCTTCAAAAATTCTGAAGATAGAAGTGACCCTCAGAATTATCGCTCAATCTGTTTACTTTCGCTATTCGCTAAAATCTTTGAATCCTTAATGAATCTAGCAATAGTCCGCCACCTCATTAATGATACACTTATTTCTGACCATTAGTATGGACTTAGGCAGCCACGGTCTACTGCGAATATCCTAACAGTCATTTCTGAGCTCATACGTTATACACTACAGAAGGCAGGTGAAGCGAGGGTGGTAGAGCTTGATATATAGGTTTGGCATTAAGGTATTCTAATATAAATTAATTCATATTGTATTACTAGATAGATATTTCATATTATTAGATCATTCCTATCTAACAGAAAGCCACTAGTTTTTCTCATGTGTTGTGCATTCAAACAACATGACATTAAAGCAAGAGCTTCCGAGGGATCGATTCTTGGACCTTCATTATTCCTGATTTTCATTAACAACTTCCCTGATGACATTGTGTCTTAGATGGGTATATTTGCTGACGACACCACGCTCTACTTTCGTCATGTGGGTAACACGAACGTTCACATCTCCGAGGTGATGGTTAAATTCTTAGAAAGAAACATTCAGTCTGTAGTGGAATGGGTACATCAGAGATGGTAACATGTAATGTTGCTAAGACGAAGCGAGTTTCTTTCAACAACTACAAGACACCTCTTCAACCACCGATTGCCACATCACATATGACATCTACCTGAGAGTTCAACGTTCAAACTCGTCGGCCTAACATTCACAGGTAACATGAATTGGTACAAATACATTGAAGAAATTGCCAAGAGTGCTCTAAATAAAGTGGACTCCTTCTACCGTGCTAGAAAACTTCTAACACCTGACATTTACCGTTATCTTTACAAACCCACCATGCACCCATATATGGAGTATTGTTTGTCGCATAAGGGCTTGTACACCATCACCCATTGTTTCCCTTTTAGACAAGGTCCAAACAAGAGTATGTAATCTAATAAGTGCCTGACTATCCACAAAGCTCCATCGCCTGTCACATCAACGCACTGTTGATCCTTGTGTTTGTTTTACAAGTACTTCAGTTGAATGTGTTCCAATGGACTTGCTGCCCCCTCGACGTAAATACACTAGAATAACCGGAAAATCAGCTTAATCTAATCACTTCACTGGGGATGCCACAAGATAACGGATCACCCTCTATTCCAATTACTGCTTTCTCTGAGCTGCTGGCGTATTGAACTCCCTCCTGATTCCTGTTTCTCCAACTATACCGAGATGCAGAAATTGAAAACTAATGTTAACAAACGTCTTGCTGCACAGCTCCCAATTTAGGATGATCCCCGGAACCTTTATCTAATATTTCAGTAGCCCTTTATGTCTACAGTAGCAACTTGCCTTTTTTTTGGGGGGGGGTAAACGATTTAAACCAAATGTGTTGATATCATGGGCACTATTATGTGGATAGGGTAGAATCTTTAAGTTTAACACACTTACCAAATATAAAAATATGCGGAGGAGGCCAACCAGATCTTCTAGGTGAGTTATTAGAAGTTTGATTTTTAATATGACTCTATTCACTGAAAATGTAATGGAAGATACATTGCAAAAGCAAAATCTTCCATATTACTATTGTTTCTATTGAATATTTGCCGACACATGAATAAACGTTTTCAATTTTAGAAATAATTTACAAAGATACATTAAGGGTTCATCTGATGACATATACAATAAAATTGTATCTGTCATGGTATCACATTATAGGTGGTTTATATATACAGGATAACGTTGACACCTGTAGTAAGAAAAAGAAACGTCATATCAAGGCCAATAATTGAGGTATTATCAATATTCAAAGTGCATCTTATAGAGCATCATTTGCTGAATTAGAGGCACTCCTGGGCGCCTCTATCTACTGAGAATCTACTACAGTATTTGCGCGTAATTTGAACCTCGAGCACGCATCTTGACGGTGTCTTTCGATAGACATCTGATCACCAGTTAGTCTCTGGTTTTGCAAGCAGCACAGTTTGTGTCTTTCTCAATTGCACCCACACATAATAGTCCGTGGAGTAGCAATCGAGCGAGTTAGTTATAAGAGGGGTGGATTGGTGAAGTCGTGGAATTTCTGAAACAGCAGTATCCCGGTTTATGACACGGATCTGAGTCCGGCTGCTATACGTATGCCTTCCAGTAGTAACTTTGTTACCTCTTGCGCTTGCAACTAGTAGACAACAATGCAATATAGCTATATGAGTTGAGTCTGAGTTTCTTTATAGAGATGTTGGGTGGCACGTTGTGGATATTTTTGTACAAAAACACAAATAGGTGAATAAAGTTTGTGTGAACTTGGTCTTATTAATGTGCGAGAACTTTGAGGGAACTTTTTATTATTCAGCTGTTATTCAGCGCTTAGTGCAACTGATGTTGCAGGAATGTTGCTTTTCTGAAGACATCTAG
Organism: Sepiola atlantica; assembly: GCA_963556195.1. NCBI lineage: Eukaryota > Metazoa > Mollusca > Cephalopoda > Sepiida > Sepiolidae > Sepiola > Sepiola atlantica. The sequence continues at coordinate 77,832,658 of OY744522.1, forward strand.
CATATCCCCGGTTAGACTTGGTATTTTAACTTATTGCCACGTTTGTTAGCTTCCGTAACGTTGTTCTATTGGGTCTTAGCGGTGAGTAGTTGGCTCTTACAGCACATATGAGAAATAGCAAATGCCTAGTTTAGCTCATTCATCATAGTCGCAACTTTGATGCTAGTCTCTCTCGCCCAGAATTGCTTCACCTGGATCTTAACGTACATTTTTCTAAGCGAATTTAGTTGTGAAGACACAATCATAACCACTGCTACCATTCTTCTTGCTAGTCACTGTTTCACCCTCTCCGTCGCAATCGTTGACCTAACATCTAACGATCTTTAAGGTACGCAAGGAGAACTGCGATGCAGCTAAGATTTTAGAATATTTTTATCCAGCGCCAATCATTATGATGCAAGTCACTCTCTTATAGTGTTACGCTGTTTTCAAGTCATCCATCGTTTCCAGCTATCAAAGCTCAGCAACACTAATCAGAAACACTTTATTAAATAGCTCAAATTTTTCTGAAATAACATTATACAAAGAATCATAAACGATATGCTGAAAAACAACAACAGAGAAAAAACATCTTAGAATGTATCTATATTTCTAGCTTAGTCGAGAAAATAGTTTACCTCTGATTAAGTCGAAATCTTTACATGTTCATACGAGGTATATATAGAAATAGTGTCATATATATATATATATATATATATATATATATATATATATATATATATATAGTAAGTTATGAAAATATATTTGTGGCAAATAAGTTACACAGAGACTCCCGCGTTTCATCCCCGGGGGAGTTTTCAGGTTAAAATGCATGGAGTTAGTTTTGCCGGGGTTTTTATATACACGGCTAGCTAGTTAACCAATCAGATTCTTTGTTGGTCTCTTAGCCCACCGTTGGGCTTCTCACGAACAAAGGTTCGGTTAGTTTTACTTCTTTTTTCCTGTTCTATTGTTTTAATTTCTATAGTTGGCCTATATCCTGTTTTTTTGTTGTGTCCATATAACGGGTGAACTTATATTAACACGCGATTCCTTGTATTTCTATTTTAGTTTTTAGTTTTTCAGTTATAAGGTTTCAGTTCAGTTTATTTTTTTTTACTTATTTGTTTGTGTATTTATTTATTTATGTATTAACAATACATAAATAAATAAACAAACAAATAAGTAAGGTAAATTTTATCTGTGCAGGCAGCTGTTTGCTATCTTACTTCTAAAGTTTAATAGATGTTAGGGGTCTTTAAAGTTTAGGATTTTTAATTTCTCATTCAGACATAATCTGCACGGGTAGTCTAAATTTCTACATGTACTGGTCTGTCGCATTATTCTCCATTCAATTATTGGTGAGCGTCCATTTTCTTTAATCTCCCAATAGTGGTTTGCTAGTGCTGTTTTAATTCGACGTTCTCTGTTTTTAAATATGCTTTTGTAGTCATAATATCTGGTTTTAAAATCTAGGGAGGTCATACCTACGTAGTACTTCTTGTTATTCGGTCTTTCCTTGGCAAATATTGTGGCTTGGTAAACAATACTTTTGGTTAGGAATTAATATTCTAGTGGGCTAAGTGTACGATTTATGCATTTACATCTTTTCTCTTCATTGCTAACTTTATGATTTCTATTCGGGTGATTAATATTAGAGTTTTGTTTATTTCTATTATTAGTGTTTTTACTTTTGTTTTTCTCAGTGTTATTTTTACTATATTTGTCACTTTTTTATGCAATTTGTCATTTTGTTCTTCCTCCCTGCTGTTCTATTTTAGTATTTTATTATTGCGTGCGTTAATTATTATTACTAGGTTTTCGCAGCAGTTGTAGGACAGGTTTAGGTTATTTTTTATTGAATATTTCATGCAAGATATTGGTTACAGGGAAGTGTTTTTCAATCAGATTTTTAAAAAAATGCCCAGTTTAGTTTTTAGCATCTTATTATAGAGCGGTGTAAAATAGATTATATTTCTTTTTATTTTATTTTTAATTAAATTATAATTATTGGTAGTTTGAGGTTATTTTTATTGAATATTTTATGCAGGGGATTTGTTACGGAAAATAAAAGAGAAAATAGATTTAAAGATAATTTATTATACATTGCCCTATAACAAGATGCCAAAAACTAAACTGGGCAAAATATTCTTAAATCTGATTGAAAAGACCTTCCTCGTAACTAATCTAAGAAAAGATAGTTTTAATCTACTTAGTCTCAATAGAACTTTGTTTGTATGTTTTTAAAAGTGTTTACCTTGCTTAAAGACGCTTCTCAGAACTTTTGTTGAATTTTATTATCATGTAAGCGACAACAAGCTTCAAAATATTCACATATTATAAAAAGCGTTGCAACAAATGTTTATATTTTTTATTTACTTCTTATTGGTTTGAACAAAATTAATTAATCTTTTTTCGGTATGCTCATAAAACTATATATATATATATATATATATATATATATATATATATATATATGATGACTTTCCAAAACGAATTTAAAAGTATAATACTTAACTCCCATTTAACTTGAATTTTTCTGGGAAATAAAATTATCATCGATAACAAGTATTTAAGACTGAATTATTTAAATTCATGATTAAGGAAACAAAATTAAGTTTTACAGAATGATGTAACACACTCTTAAAATGCTACAACAGGATATAAGCATGCCAATTAAACGTAGCTACAGGGGTTGAAAGCTCTTCCTGCATGAGATTTATAAATTCCACATCAATACGACTATGAAGTTTTTCAAGTTTTTCCGGTTATATGTAATTAAACATTGTGGCTTTTAACATGCACCCAAAATGAAAAGTCCACCGGATAGATGTCGCGATAGCCAATATCCCTTGCATCCTCACTTAGACACATTTCCTTCAAATGATACTTTTTAAAACTATCGTACAACCGTTCGATAATAGAATTGTGTTTCATCTTGCATGAAGATAGTGTTCGACAACATTTGTCTTCTTTTAATGATTAGTTGGTATTGAATGTGCAGCATCGGAAGATTATTTAGAGAATGACGCCGATCCATGCACAACTTGGTTCCGGTGCGATTACTTTGTAAGGACTTTTTTATCGCGGCGTTTTCACATTCCTAAACCCGCAGCGATGTTGGCTTATGTCAAGATCAAGAGTAAAATAGGCCTAATCAGTTCCAGAATTGTTGCAAAGAAGATCATCATATTCAACAACTATTGGCCACATTCTATTGCAGGGCGTCGACGATTAATTGCGAATGATGAAGAAGTTTCATTCCGAATGTAGTAAATAGCAGTACACACAATGTTCGTCTTATGTATAATTATTGTTAAATATACTTCACGATCGGCATCTAGGAGAGTTCCATCAATAGACATTTTCAGTGTTTCAATTGACATGTTTGCAATAAGATAACACAGATTTACATAACATCATGGAAAAGGGATCAACTTTTATCTTCATATGAATACTAACGCTCCGAATAAAATGGAAACTGCAAAGTTAAAAATGGATGCACAGAAGCAACTAGAATTGGTTGAGGCGATTATACCAATTATAGAATTAAACTAATTGATTAGAAGTGTAATACTTTAACGGCGTGGTATAAAATGTTAACGCATCATTCTGTAAAAATTAAAAGACGCTTTTCCTTCGTTTTGTTTATATATATTAATGTTTTCTCAAATTAATTTATATTATTATATAAAATGTATATTATGGAATTTACTTTATAGTTGTACATACATATGTAGAGCTTATCAGTTTCATAAAATATACCTATAGCAATCAAGCTACACATAAACGCTTTTGTAACTCCTTAACACCATTACATTTTACACACACACACACACACACACACACACACACACCCATATATATATATATATATATGATAATTTTATTTACACAGACATGTACAAAATCTGCGACACTGGCATGTCGATGTTATCGATCAACAGTTACTATAAACTGAGATCTCATCAGGCAGAGTTAGGATCACATCTTAACCTCAGATCATATTTGGAGAGAATATATATATATAATTTATATATATATATATATATAAACAAACTGTGTGTAGGGGAGTTATAAGAGTTGAATGTGACAACAAAATTATATTAATGTATTGCATACAGAACGTTTTGAAATACAAACATGAAGAAAAACACGCGTTTCTCCTTCACTTAAAAACGATAGTTCTAAAACGAAATACAACGAAGTAAATACGAATTTATGAAATACAATTATTTAAAAAATTACTAATTACAAAATATATTGAGAAAAACTTGTTCAATTTATTTTTCAAGATTCATATTCTATTTTTGTAAATTAATTGTAACTCTGGTGCTCATAATGGTTGTTGGTATACATCGCAAAGTATCGAATCAATTCCACATGAAGACTTTATCAATGAATAACAGATTATCGAAAGAAAGCCGATTTAATAATGTTGAACATTTTAATTATGAGACGAATAGCCGTTAGCATCTAGCAAATAACTGAATATTGGATTCTCAAAATGAAAACTGAGTTTGATGCAAATCCTATTTAAAATCAATTATTTTCTTGATAAAAAACTGCGAGAGAAGGTAGATGCTGTAGGACGTTGACATTAGATTTTTATGAACGCCTACTTGATTTGATGGGATAATTATTTATCGGTTTTCATTTAGAATAAATATTCTCTGCTGTCCTGTTGCCGAGATGCTGATAGATGAATGGCAAATTGTTTCGAAAAATCATAACCAAGAGAATTATTATTATTATTATTATTATTATTATTATTATTATTATTATTATTATTATTATTATTATTATTATTATTGATGATGATGATGATGATGATGATGATGATGATGATGATGATGATGATGATGATGATGATGATGATGATGATGATGATGATGATGATGATAATAATAATAATAATAATAATAATAATAATAATAATAATGATGATGATGATGATGATGAACACGTACTGGGGCCAGTCT
>OY744522.1:77842618-77867618 GCA_963556195.1 Sepiola atlantica
AGCATGTCCCTGATCTGGACTGACCTGATCTTAGTCTTGGAATGGAACCTGGCGATGTTGGAGAGACTACCATAAGATCTGGAGTGAAGGTAGATACCATCCACTGTGTTCCAGGAGTATGGCGAAGAAGATACCAAAGAGTGTCGGTGACAACACCCAGCCTAGGTTGACACCGCTCTTCACCCCCGAATCCAGCAGACATGTCGCCGTTAAACTGTACAATGCTCATCATGCCATCGTGAAAGGATCTTATGATGCTGAGGAGTTTTGGTTGGCATCCGATTAGTGGGAGGATCTTGAATAGAACGTCTCTGCTCACGGGATCGAACGCCTTGGTCAGATCTATGAAGGCAAAATAAAGAGGCTGGTTTTGCTCTCTACACTTCTCTCGCAGCTGGCGTAGGGAAAAGATCATATCGACGGTTGATTTCTCTGAACGATAGCCGCATTGAGATTCCGGGTAAATTCGATCGGCAAGAAGTTGCAGTCGCAGTAGTGCTATGCGTGCGAATAGCTTGCCAACGAAGATCAACAGTGAGATACCGCGATAGTTGTTGCAGTCACTGCGGCCCCCTTTGTGTTTGTAGAGTATGATGATGTTTGCGTCTCTCATGTCGTGAGGGAGTTAACCTTCTCTCCAGCACTGTGTCTAAAGGTGATGAAGGGGCTGAAGCAGGCTAGCCTTTCCACTTTTTAAAACCTCTGCTGGAATATAGTCCTTTCCTGGGGCTTTTCCAGATGACAGTCTGTCTATTGCCCTGGATAGTTCTTCTATGGAAGGCTGCTCGTCGAGCTCATGCATCAGGGGAAGACGATCAATGGCATCCAAGGCAGACTGATGTACCACGTTGTTCCTGGTGTAAAGCTCGGAGTAGTGTTCCACCCATCTGTCCAGCTGTTTGACTTTGTCTAGTATGGGTTCACCCGACTTGGACTTCAGTGGATATGTTTTGTTTATTATGGGTCCAGTAGCTCTCCTGATCCCGTCATACATGTTTTTCATGTGGTCTGTATCAGCGGTCCGCTGAATAGTCTTGGAGATATCCGTCCAGTAGTTGTTCGCAGCTTCTCTGACAGCCTTTTGGACTGCACCTCTCGAAGAGCTAAGTGTAGCCAGCGATGTAGGTAATGGGTTAGTCGTGTATGAAAGCAATGATGAACGTTTCGCCTCACTCAAAGGATCTAGGGTAGCAGAATTTGCATAATACAAGTCATTGCATTTACAACCTGTCCTCCTCCCAAAGGCTCTGAGAGCTGTAGAGTTGGTGTCGGTCTTGAGTGTTTCCCACTGTTCAGATGCAGGTCGACTGTGATCTCCTTTGAATGTGGAGGAAAACATCACGTTGAATTCTGCCATGCGGTCTGAGTGTTGAGTCTGGCTAACGTCTATACGCGGAATACCCTCCTGTTTAGTGCGGTAAACATCTTTGGGTTTAAGTTTAACCTTGCTGCATACTAAGGAATAATCCGTATCACAATCGGCACTATGGTAGGCTCTAGACATCAGGAAATGTTTTAGCTACCTTCGTCTAGTAATTATGAAGTCAAGCTGGTGCCAGTTCTAGTAGTTGCTGACCATTATCATTGCATTTACCCACTCCAAAGTTACTGAGGCAGCTTGACCATGAATTGTTGTCACCACCTACACGTGCATTAAAGTTCCCAAGTATGATCAGGTCCTCATTCTGTGAAAATGCTTGATGGTGTCATCTAGCTGAGTGTAGAAGTGCTCTTTTGTGTCGTTGGGTGCCGCGAGTGTTTGGGCGTACACACACAATAAATTAATTGATCATGTGTGGTGTTAAGACGCAGTGAAATTAGGCGTTCAGTTGCTGAACCACAGAGTTGTACATTTTGAAGCAGTGAGTTTCTGACTGCAAAACCAACACCGTGTTCGCGAACTTCCTCTTCCTTCTTCCCTTGCCAAAAGAAGGTATAGTCTGATTCCCTTAAGCATCCGGAGTCTGCTAAGCGAGTTTCTTTAGTGCAGCAATGTCTGCCCTTAGTCTCAGTACCTCGTTGTTGATGATAGCAATTTTTCGGACATCGGAGATGTTGAGTATTGATTTACTCCTCTCAAGGAGTTAGGAACAAGGCCCGTTTTTATCTTACTCCCACAAGTAAGATGTGACCGAAGGTCGGGTTGGGAAAGTGGGGTTTAAAAATTGCCTGGAGAGCCCCGTCGGCATTCCTCGGTAGAGGCGCCTCAGGCAGTACGTAATAAACTTACTCCTCCCCAAAGAGGGGAGGTGAAGCCTGGGAGGGTGTACCTCATAGAACTGCACAGGACAGACCCATAGACCGGCGTAAATCAAGCCCCGAAGGCCAAGACAATACCAGTCTATGGGGTGCAGTATCCATCGGAACAGATACTACACTTTGATCATAACCAAAAGGCAAAACCAGTCATCATTTTATTTACTCCGCTACAGGAGTTAGGCACAAGGCCAGTTTTATCTTACTCCCACAGGTAAGATGTGACACAAGCTCGGGTCGGGAAAGTGGGGTTTGAAAAGCCAGCGCCCAAGAAGGTAAGCACTCTGGCCATTAAAAATTGAATGAGCAGCCCCGTCGGCATTCCCCTGTAGAGGCGCCTCAGGCAGTAAGCAATAAACTTACTCCTCCCCAAAGAGGGGAGGCGAAGCCTGGGAGGGTGTACCTCCTAGAACTGCACAGGACAGACCCATAGACCGGCGGAATAAAGCCACGAAGGCCAAGACAATACCGGTCTATAGGATGCAGTATCCATCGGAACAGATACTACACTTTGATCTTAGCAAAAAGGTTAACCCAGTCATCATTTTATTTTCCTCCCCAGGAGGTTAGGCACAAGGCCAGGTTTATCTTACTCCAACAAGTAAGATGTGACCCAAGCTCGGGTCGGAAAGTGGGGTTTTAAAAGCCAGCGCCCGAGAAGGTGAGCACTCTGGCCATTAAAAATTGCCTGGGCAGCCCCGTCGGCATTCCCCGGTAGGGGCGCCTCAGGCAGTAAGCAATAAACTTACTCCTCCTCAAAGAGGGGAGGCAAAGCCTGGGAGGGTGGACCTCCTAGAACTGCACAGGACCGACCCATAGACCCGCGTAAATAAAGCCCCGAAGGCCAAGACAATACCAGTCTATGGGGTGCAGTATCCATCGGAACAGATACTACACTTTGATCTTAGCCAAAAGGCCAAACCAGTCATCATAGTACGGACAATCCAGCACCTTAGCTCAAGTGCTGGTTTCTTTGTACTTCTTTTGTTTTTGTTTGGTGCAATGGTTTCTGACCACTTGTTGGAATTATCCTATGCCTTACGTACCCAGTAAAGCCGGTGGCTAGTGGCGGGATAGCACCTTACTGGCTGAGGGCTGCTCAGCTTTATGACGGGTGGTAGGTGTCCAATGAGGTTAAATAACCTCTCCCACCGCCGGGATCGACCCCTGGCGCCCAGCTCTACGCCAATTAAACTGTAGGCTTATAACCGGTAACTGTCGCGCCCATGTGTAGTCATATACAGTTGTATAGCTGAAGTTTTCTCTCCAGGGCGCTGGCCAGGGCAGATCTATGGAGAGACTGAGTTGCCCAATCGTCAGAATCTCCCTCTCGGTCTTGCTGATGTTGCCCAGAGGAATAGAAGTACCAGTACGCCCGGCACTAGGTTGACTGCAGTAGCTGCCAGAGAAGAGCTAAGTACAGCGATTATCTCCCCATGAAGCTGCACTCCAGATTGTCTGTCGGGGTTTACTCCCTTAGCCTTTAACGAACCAACGAATAACCACAAGGCAGTGGTACTATTTACCCATAGCTGGGAGGCTGTTCATGGGCATCAGGGTTTGCTCATACAGCGATTGGCCTCGCATGCCGCATGTCTGGGGGCAGACCACCTCCGAGTCTCCTGTTGTTCTGCTTGAGTCCGCAAGGTACTCAATTGACGTGTGTCGCTACGGGGAAGCACTGCATGAAGCTTGCCTATAGAGATGCTATGTACTGGCAAGGAAGAATTACGCACTCTACTCCCTTTTCGTCTGGGCGATGGAGATTGTAATAGAAAGGTGACGAGCACACAACACACAGTGCACCACATCGGATGCATCAATAGACCATTACGACACAGATATATATATATATATATATATATATATATACACTATTATGTTATAATTATCTACAAACGACGTCGGTCTGAGTCTGAGCTATTTGCTTTTTTCAGTGTAGAAAGTGATAATTTCATACGGATATGAGGCGCAAACCCGGTTTACATATCATCTTTTGGGTCGGCACACTTTCACCCTACCCTCACGGTGATGTTAAATAAAAACGTGGTAAGGAGCATTTGAGATATATTAATGCCGTTACAGCGTAAACATTAAGACAGGCTCATATATATATATATATATATATATATATATATATATATATATATATATATATATATGTATATATATATGTATATGTATATTTATATATATACATACATGTAAATATATAAAAATATGTTTATATATATATATATATATATATATATATGTATATATATATATATATATATATATATATATATATATATATATATATATATATATATATATATATATGCCGATATTTAAAAAACATGATTGGAACACTTTTATAATTTAAAGAAAGTGGATTGAAGTACTTCCGTAATATATGGTTTCATTGTGTCCACGGCGAGCTTAAACTATTCGGATGTTGCTTCAACTCGGCAATTATTGTGACGGCAGTAGTCCGATATTTTTGCCCACAATGCATGGTATTGCCGTTCGGTATGTAGCAGACATTTAATAGTATGGCCGGAAGTACTCTTGTTTCTGGAGGTTTATTTACCATGTATGATAAATTCCGTAAGGGAAAACTAAGCCGTTCAATAGTGATGCCTATAGAGATTCTTGTCATACGAGCTTCAACAGTTCAGCATTTTTAAACTTGAGTTATTATGGATTTTCAACCAATTTTTACTTTAATCCGAAAAAGACTCATAAATCTATATTTAACTAAATAAACAATAAATGATATGCACTAATCACTGACACTAGATCAATTGCCCTAATGTGAAGTATAATTTAAAACCAATTATCTACACACACAATATATAGATAAGGAAGGCTCTATAGACTGGCTGAAAAGAAGATCTCTGCACTATGATGACGAGAGAATGATAATGGCTCATCAAGATCAAGGCTTGATGACGAATGCCTTTAAAAAGATGAGTGATTTAAGCAACAATAACAATCGCAGGTTCTGCCACACAGAAGTAGAGAGTGTGAGCCATGTGACATCCAGTTGTAAGGTTCTCTTTGATGATGGCTATTATACAATGCGACACAACGGAATGTGTAAATATCACCACTGGACTTATGTAAAAACTTGAATATCCAGTGTAGCAGCAAGTCCTTGGAACATATACTAGAAAGAACCGTTGGAAATAATGTATACACCACCCACTATGACTATGCAATCCCTACAGCTACATATCAAGAAAAAGGAGCTGTTAAACCTGAAATCGTTATATAGGACAAAAGGGAGAAGGTAGCAACCCTAGTTGAAGTCAGTGTTCTAAATGTAGGATTAAACAGAGATGAACAGGAAAAGATTACGAAATACCAAAGTCTAATCTACGATATAAAAAGAAACTGGAATCTTAGAAAAATCCCCATCATCCCAATAATTAGAGGAGCAACATGACTAACGAAAACGAATTTCAAAAGCTATCAGGCGAGTATACCCGGTGAACCGAATGCAATAGAAATACAAACAATTGCACTCACAGGGACGGTTAGAATCATAAAAAGATCTCTAGGCTGGAGTGTCTGAAATAGCTGGTGAATGTCTGGCATCCGGTAGGTTGCCCCATCTCCAGCCAAAGCAGAAAGATAAGAAAATTAAATACATATATATATATATATATATATATATATATATATATATACATAAGAACGCCTCCAGGCGAGAACTTAAACGCTTTCTGGGGAGAAATTAATTCCTCTAAGACACTGTCCTCGATTGTCTACGGTTTCTCTATACAAGGGTTTGTCAGGAAAACCTGTCATGAGGATACTTCAGCCTGTGTACTCTGACGAAATATTCAAATAATATTGTATTCGAAGCCCAAATATATAACACTTGTATTACTATACTGCCTCATAAAACAAATAGCGCACGTTCTCCAAGTGTTGTTGCCTCAAGTCACCGCACTAAGATGGATATTCCACCAGACTATATGAACTATTGTCCTGGAATCCGGTAAGACAAATAGACCACAACAAAGGTATACTATAAAATAGTTAACTGGTCAATTAAAATTTACACACACACACACACTTATATATATATATATATTAGTAGTATCCTTAGGGGGGGGCTGAGGGCAATGCAGAGTGCCGGATAGGTTGTAAGCTGGAAGGAACAAAAATAACAAATCGAATTGGAACTTACTATTTATTTTTACTCAATATCTTACATAATAGCAAGTGTGGAGTTGGCTGCTTGTGTGTTGTCCAGATAATTATTAAAAATCATTTATTTGATATTTCGGAAAAATCTTCCCTGTGTTAAAAATATTAAACACATAGGAACAATCTGTCTGTGTACAGAATTCACCAAAATGGGTGCCAGAGAGTATATACACACACACACACACACACACACACATATATATATATATATATATATATATATATATATATATATATATATATATATCGCTCTACATAATTGAATACTAAATCCTTCCATTCCGATTGAAACCTCTTATAAAAAATTCAACTACATAACACATATTTCTTATTCATTTCCCAACATACATATATAAATATAAAAATATATATATATATATATATATATATATATATAAAGATATACATATATATATATAAATATATATATATATATATATATATATATATATATATATATAGAGAGAGAGAGAGAGAGAGAGAGAGAGAGAGCGAAAGAGAGAGAGAGGGCGGGCATGGAATGAAAATCATAGGTAATTCAATGTATCTTTTTTTCAATCTGAAGAGATGTGATACAGTAAACAGTGTGTATGTTGATGACCCTACTCGGGTTCATCATTATGGTAAGTGATATCACCAACTACAATTAGCGACAATGTAAAACTCTTCGTAAACAAATAGAGAAACATCTATTATTTGTCAGATTTAATATAAAACTTTCATATACATACAACGTCCGCTTCTTTCATAAACGTTTTATTCTGCCAATGAGTGGTCGAAGGATAGGGGTGGGCGTCAAAGGATCTCGCCAATATGGGTTGAGATGCCACTTAAAGTGTAAGACCGTAAGATAATATTTGATAAAATCTTGCTAGTATTTTGAGAGTTATAGGAGAACATGTCGGACGAAGTATAGGATTATACGTAAATTTTCGTTTCCTGAGAACAAGAAAACAATTTTGCTTTTTTAAATACATGGAAATTTTCTAAGAATTTAAAACCAGTTTAAATGACTTTCTACTCGATAGTTAATAAATTCCTTTCACGAAGTAATTAATGTTTTGTCAATTAAAATGGCTGACTTGTTTACGAAAAAATCTAAATGAATTATGATGGATTTAATCTCGTAACTTGATTACGAACCGGCTGGAAATAATAACATAATTTAGACAACGATGTTTTTACATGGGGAGAATGGGGGTGGTGCTTTGTTAACTATTCTGTACTTTCACGTGACACTTTAATAAACAGAAGATATCGTAAAAATTGAATTTAACTTGAAAATTTTATGTAAAAAATAACCAGCTCCAAAACTTTTAATTTTGTAACGTAATTACGAACCGGATTGAAATAACAGTATTTAGAAAGGCATTCTTAATATGGAGTGAGGGGGCTTTGTTAACTATTTTGTACTTTCACCTAACAATTTAATAAACAATTAATATCGTAAAAATTTAATTTAACTTGAAAATCTCATCTAAAAAATAGCCCGGTTCGTAAACTGCACAAGTACAAACAAAATTATATAAAAAATATTCTTCATTGGGGAGAGGGTAGCCCCGTATTTACAAGTATATCTCCTGTAAAAACGGTTCTAAAATATATTTTCAATCAATATTTATTCGATAATTGCCGAATTTACCATTGACGAAATATGTATATACATATATATATATATATATATATATATATATATATATATATATATATATATACTATATATATACTAGATATATACTATATATATATACATATACTATATATATATCATATATATATATATATATATATATATATATATATACTAGCTGTACCTTGGCCTTTTTGCTAAGATCAAAGTGTAGTATCTGTTCCGATGGATACTGCACGCCTATCCTGTGCAGTTCTAGGACGTCCACCCTCCCAGGCTTTGCCTCCCCTCTTTGGGGAGGAGTAAGTTTATTGCTTACTGTCTGAGGCACCCCTACCGGGGAATGCCGACGGGGCTGCCCAGGCAATTTTTAAATGGCCAGAGTGCTCACCTCTCGAGCGCTGGCTTTTTAAACCCCACTTTCTCGACCCGATCTTGGGTCACATGTTACTAGTGGGAGTAAGATAAAACTGGCCTTGTGCCTAACTCCTAGGGGGGAGTAAATAAAACCTTGGCCTTTTGGCTAAGATCAAAGTGTAGTATCTGTTCCGATGGATACTGCACCCCATACTGGTGTTGTTTTGGCCTTCGGGTCTTGATTTACGCCGGTCAATTGGTCTGTCCTGTGCAGTTCCTGGAGGTCCACCTTCCCAGGCTTTGCCTCCCCTCTTTGGGTAGTAGTAAGTTTATTGCTTACTGCCTGAGGCGCCCCTACCGGGGAATGCCGACGCGGCTGCCCAGGCAATTTTTATACCCAACTTTCCCGACCCGACCGTGGGTCACATCTTACTTGTGGGGGTAAGATAAAAACGGGCATGTGCCTAACTCCTTGAGAGGATTAAATCAATACTCGATGTTACCAAGGAAATTCTATATAACATATATGTTTCGTCTCACTTTCTCTCTGTCTCTTTTTCCATCTCTCCATCTCATTCCCTCTCTCTCTCTCTCTCTCTCAACCTTGTAAACAAAGCTATAGACCGAGATGAACAAATTCTCGAGTGCAATATTACAAAGAACCAACTTGTGGTATGAACTTTTTGTTACGGTATTTCATGCTAATAATATAGTTAACTCTGCAAAAATCATATTTTACTTTATTTTCTAAAAATCTATTTCATGCTAATAATATAGTTAACTCTGCAAAAATCATATTTTACTTCATTGTCTAAAAATCTATTTTATTTATAACTGGGAGAATATTCAAATCAAAAGCATGAGGATGAAGACAGTAATAAGTGCTGCCATGGTATATGAGTCCCTGATTTATTCCTAGGCCACGCAGGTTGTACTTACTCGTAGCCAATTAATGAAATGTTAAGTTTCTTTCTGGTGATGTGCGTTAAAATGTGTCTCAATTGAAGCTTCATTTATTAAGAATACAACGCCCACATCAGAAACGTCTATTCTTATGTGTTTGCTTAAATAGAAAATGCGTTGCAAAATGTAACAAAGCCGACATTTGAATTAACCAAAAAAATATCATATCCTCAAATTAATATATTCTTTTACACCGAATGTTGTGATTCCACTTAGAATTTAAAGGTCAATGATGAGCTTGTATAATCCTTCCTCGTGAACTTTGAAACACTGTTTTCACTCTGATGTTTAGGTTATACTTATTTACAGGAATACATGTCATAGTTATTATTTGATATTTGCTTTTACAAGTACATATATATATATATATATATATATATATATATATATATATATATATATATATATATATATATATATAACATAAAATATAATAACACGAAATCACATAATTGTCGATGTAATAATTTATTTCAACCGTGCGGTTTTTTCAAGCATCACTCAGACAATTACATTTTTGAGATTGATAGAAAATTGAATTTCCCTACGACAATTCAAACACAACCAGAGAGAGTAGTGGAAGCAACAAATTTGATACATCTTTCATAGAGAGGGGGAAATTTAAAACTTATATTTTACTATGGCGGTCGCAGAGGAGGGATCTTTTAGTTAATCAACTAAGAACTGCCATGTCAAAATTATGACACATACGACTTGACGATATCATACATATAGACAACTTTACTCACGCGCATACACAAAACTAAATACGCATACATCCTATGCGCACGCACACACATAATCTCACTCGCACATGTCCATAACTAAGCATAATCACATACACAACTTTTATTCATACATCTCTAGCCGAGACAAAATGCGTCCGGCGAAACTCGTGTTCTCAAACTTGGTAGGAGAAAAGAAAGAAAGCAGCCAGGCACAGAGAAGAAATAGACAAACCGCGTGTCATAGATTCCCAGTCCGTCTGGATTCCAAGAAAGAGAATCTAATTGAAATAAAATTATACGCACATACATATATGTATACATACAAATCCATACGCACACACACATACATATATACACACACACCTACATATATACATATATATACATATACATATATATATATATATATATATATATATATATATATATATATATCCCCGAATCTATTTGAAATATATATATATATATATATATATATATATACGTACCTCAGATTTCCATTGTTAGGTAATATTAGCCTAAAATTTGTTAACCAAACTTCTGTTGCTGTGCGTCGTTGTTATCAGGTTTCGAACCCGAGAATCAGGTTTTCTGCTCGACCTTTGTTGGCATCCGTACACAAGGATGTTCTCCCCCACCAACCAGATATCAGTAATATTATTTATCAATTGAAATGTAAGTGCGATGCCGTATACGTGGGAGGATAAGTGAAAAGGTTTGGCTCCAGAATAAAACAACACCTACCCCTATGAAATACGCCAGAGCCGGTTGTATAATTTAAATAAGTTAGTCAACACATCCGGGTCAGCTATTGCTCATCATCTAATAAATAGCGTCGAATGTACACTCGCTGACACTAGTGACAGTTTCTATGTCATAAGTAAATCACATTCATTATTCCACCTTAAAGTCCTGGAAGCAATATATATTAAGTCATTAAAACCCTCCCGTTGTACACAAAATAAGTGGCTTCTAGGACTCAATGCAAGCCACTTGTTAGCTCCCTAATTTTCTTCCCTAACGTGTTACTGGTCTTACTTTTACAATTTTAAGTGTTTCATCGTAGTGCATGAATTATCTTATGGTATTTACTCTGATGAGTGTTGACAAAAACCGGCTTAGTAGATTAATGTATTGACTATTTTTTTCTTCTCGTTTTTAGAATGTTTAAATTCATTTCACCGCAAAACTGTCACAAACGTCTATATTCCTTGCCGTAATAATATATATATATATATATATATAAATATATATATATATATATATATATATATATATATATATATATAATCTCCACCATGTTTGAAATCGTTAGCAAAATTAAACAAACTGTGCCTCACCTCTGATGATTGGATAATATCGTGAAACACCAGTAAAGTGGTGTATCTAAATGCATTAAATTGATAATTCAACATTTGATAAAATATGAATTACATTTAAATATGCATGAAAATCTGTTTCAATCACTAAATTTCTAAAGCCTGTATTCGGAACATCAGGAAGTTTCATCGGATATCCAGTCGACTAGGCACGCTGAGAGCAGGTTCAAGGTGTTTAATTAAATAGTGGCAACAGAGTGGCGTTCGGAAAACAAAATAAATTCTACGATAGTCAATTATATATACATATATATATATATATATATATATATATATATATATATATATATATATATATATATATATATACACAGAGTAGGAGATATGACATATATATATATATTTATATATTTATATATGTATATATATGTATGTAAAGAGGTAAAGCTACGAACATTTGTAAAAAGTTTTTTTCAACATTTATTAATTATTTTGTTATTTTATCATTATATAATTTTATATAACGCGTTGCAAGCTGAGATCCGATTTTATCAGATATGTAAATCCATTTGAAGAAATGTCTTTTGATTTAAAAGAGTGTTGTTTCATTTGAGGAAATGTGTTATTGTTTGGCGTTTCTGCGCATGTGTGGATTTGCCGGTGTGTATGTGTTTTGATATTTTGATAGTTTCTATTTTGATATTTATTATTTTTTTGCTTCTATTGGTCAATGTCGTGTATGTTTATTAAGTACGTGTTATGTTGACCTTTGTTTTATCGGTTATCTCAATTTCTTGGGATGTTTTGTGTGTTCTTATTAAATGTATTAGTTGTATGGCCCTGGCGCCGCATTGGCTGTTGTGCTCGTGTGTGTGTGGGGGGTTCGCTTAGTTCTTAATCTTGTACACCGGTGAGCGATATATACACACACATACATAGGTACATGGTTAGATAGATATATGGAGAAAGGTAGAGAAATGTTGATAGAAAGAGAGGCAGATAACTATAAAACTATATGTGTATTCGCATCAATTTTTGTATTAATGCATGCGTACACGAACACATATACACCTGCGTGTCGCCTATACATTCCATGCACGTGGGCGTCCATAGACACATGTGCACATGTACATGCACGCATGTACGTTAGCTCCGTTTATATATGCGTGTATCACTGCCACCATATATATGTACGTGTAGGTGGTCCCTATGGTGTGTTATATGAGTTAAAATCTGTTCAATGCTGGATTGAATTTAAATATAAATGCGATATAACATTGGATTGACAAACACCCACAAATACTACACCACAAATGTTAACCTCGTCCAAACTCAACCAACACACAATACAAGGGGTCACAAAATGCAACAAAAAATATGTGAGGTCTGTGACATAATAATAGAGGGGACCTCATACACTTTTAAAACCAAATACAAATATTCACAAGAACAAAAACCTTTACTGCACCCCCAAGAACGTTGGCTATATGCTAGAATGTACAACATGCAACGAATCTTACATAGTCGCCATCAACACATTTAATAATAGAGTATATTTACATAAAATCAATCCAGCATTGAAAAGATCGTAACTCAAACTACATACCATACGGACCGTATACATCTACATGCATATGGAGCAATGATACACTCATATATAAACGGAGCCCCCGTACATGCGCGGTGTATATGTTTGTGTGCGCATGCATGTATACAAAAATTAATGTGAATACACATATACTTCTATATATCCACCTCTGTTTATATCAACATTGTTCTACATTTCTCTAACTATATATCTAACCATGCGCGTATGTATGTGGGTGCACCTATGTGTATGCGTGTGTTCGTGTGTGTGGATGGTGTATATCGCTCACCTATGTGAAAGATCAAGAACTAACCGCACGCACGTACACACACCAGATTAACAGCCAATGAGGTGTCAGGGTCATACAAATAATAAATTTCAAATGAAAATCCAAAACACCTGAAGAAATAAGAAGGGCCGATAAAATAAAAGTCAAAATCACACGTACTTAATAAACACACACGACTTTGGCCAAGAGAAGCAAAAAATAATTTTTAAAAAAATATTTTAAATATAAAAATATAAATACACATACCCACACCCGAAAATCCACACATGCGCAGAAACGCCAAACAACAACACATTTCTTCATATAAAAGCCCACTCTTTCAAATCGAAAGACATTTCTTCTAATGGATGTACATATCTGATGAGAGCGGACCACCGCTTAAACGCGTTATGAAAAAATATAGAATTATAAAAGAATATAATGATAAATGTTGAAAAAAATGATTGCATGTATACTTTTCTCTCGTTTGAACTTCACTAATACTGCACTAGCATCTTTACTTCATATATATGTATATATATATATATATATATATATATATATATATATATATGTATGTAGCGACAGAAAGATTAATAGATAATCAATGAATTTAAAATTAATTTTTAAGATATTAAGATATAATCAGTCTAAAACCAACTATGAAAACTATCGATTATTTTAGCGGACGTTTAAGACGCTGATATTTCGCTTCTCTTAAATAGTTATTACTGATTGCCTTTTTGACTTGTTCTAATAACTATATAGTATATTCATATATCTAAGATGTTTTAGAACAAAATTGCAGAAAAATATACGTGCGTCATCCTTTTTGTCACTTTAATATTTCTTTAGTCAGACACCGCTTTTCCATTTGACCATTTTAATCTCGGGATTTGTAAATGAAATTAGAAGTTAATTCGACAGAACCACTAAGCATAAATGTAAACGAGTAAATGGAGGCATATATACGTTAAATTTATCTGGTAAACTGGTTTAAATATTAAACACATATATCTTTAAAAAAAGACAAATTCAAAATAAAAAGTTTGAATGAAATTTGTTTTACTGATTTTGTTTATTTTAAACTGAAAAAAATAGTATTCATTAAACTATTTATAAATTTCAAAAGCCTGTATTCGGAACATCACGATGGTTTATTGGGTGTCCTGCTTAATAGGGAAGGCGTTTACTTGAATAGTGGCGATAGAGAGGTGATAGAGCATACGTATTATACACATAAAACTATTTATCAAACTGGAAAAAGATTATGCAATTTTGTAAATAACAAAGTAAATTCATTTATAAAAACAAACGTATATGTTAATTAGATTTAAAATTAATCTATACAAGATTTTATTAAAATAATTCAAATGGAATTTGGTTGTTGTTCTCTGGTACGACTTGCTCTTTTGGCCAATATCAAATGTATTTTATATACTGTCCTCGCTGCAATGTAGGGGAATCTAGCTTGCCAGGAAAAGTAAAAAAGATGTTCTCACATTTAATTTGTGCCAGTTTTGTGGTAGCTGGATATCCCTCATATTGAACTGACCATGTGTCAAATCCATCCCGACTGAGGAGTAGATAAATACGGAGAAATCAGTACAATTAACAAATATAATGTTCGTATTGTTCACAAAGTAAGGTGTACATTTTTGTAAAAATTTACATTCATCCTTATAATATAGACTTCGATTAAACCCCATTTTGTTATCCCCAAAATACTTACTCCCATAAGAAATACGAAAACACTACCGTATTCGACAAATGTGTTTGAGAAGCGCAAAGTAAGTATGGGACAGACAATATATTAACATTCGAAATTATAAAATAGTTGCTTGACAGGAGCTTACGTTTGTCTATTTTGCATTTAGAAAAAAGTAATTCGCCAATAATGTTCATACGGACATCCCGCTAAATCCGAGATACTTAATAAGTTTTGCTTTGTTTATTTGTTAGTTGTGTTAACCTCAAACCGCGACATGCTAGTTTAATAGTAAAACTTCCCTGTTATAGTTTATCTTTTTGTTTGCCGTAATCTCTCTTTAGATCTTATTTACTTTCGCCTGTTTAATGTGAACAATGTAACGACTTCTCTGCCTTCTTTTTAAGATGTTACAATATTTTATTTGTGCATATGTCGATGAATTTGTATTGCTCTCGTCTGTTTGTATCTATATATCTAGGTTTCTGTGTAAGATAAATGTTTTACGTGTACAACGTTATATAATACCTGCTTGAAGATGTTAATTGTATAATCTATATGTTGTTTGAAACTCATTTTATGCTTGGATATGTTTTCTTTGCATTTCTTTCTTTTCTTCTAACCATCTGCTGTGGTCAGATAAACCTATCCCTCTTTATCTACATAGTTCGTTGTGGCGTTTACCACTGATTCTAAACTTTAAACACTTTTGGTTGCATAGTTATCGCCCTTTAGTGTATATCCGAGTTATCCTCGGG
The DNA here is from genome assembly GCA_963556195.1 of Sepiola atlantica. Lineage (NCBI taxonomy): Eukaryota > Metazoa > Mollusca > Cephalopoda > Sepiida > Sepiolidae > Sepiola > Sepiola atlantica. The sequence goes on from OY744522.1 coordinate 77,858,394, forward strand.
AGATTTATTCTGTCGAACGTTAGTGAATGTGCTCTCATGCTCTGAGGTTACAACAAATATGTTCAACCACGGCCGGTATTTTAAACGAGATCTTATATTCTTTCTATATCATTGTTTAAAGCCCGCAGACTGTACATTTTGCATTGCCTTACATCTATATCGGGCCCCCTGCTTTGTAGCAGTCGCATAGACTCCCGGAATGCAAATGACATAAAGTAAGTAACATTTACTTTCATCGTTCACGCATGTTCCCCTATCTGCGACACCGAAAGCATGTTACGTTCTGCCATTGCCATCCTTCTTTAGTACGTATATCTCTTGTGTCTGCGTTATATATTATATTCTATACCACATTAGATTTTCCGTAGTCGTGTTTATGTTGGTATTCGACACAAAGTGTTATCTAAGAATAAATATTATGTAAATCACACTGTTTCTTCACTAGTGTTCCATCTATCTTTCTTCTTACACTTGTGTATGCTATACACGATAACCAACGCGTGAAATGGCGACTTTGTATGATTGAATTCTACACTGAACCATGTGGTCACAAAAGCGTAAAAGCAAAGGTAAAAAATATTCGTCATCTTTTCATAGTTATATATAAAGATTTTAGTACTTCGAATTCACCCGAGTTCAACCTTTTGGGTTAAACCCGGTTAACAACCTTGTTAACAACCTTGAATATATGTGTGTACAGTCAAAAACATTTTTATCTAGAAACTTTCGACTGTAACTACAAACAGACACTGCTCAAATCTGTGTTGCCAAAGCCGATCGCTGTATCAGCAGTCAAGTAAAAACAATGAAATTATTATTTATCATTATTCATATGTTATTACTAGAATACATTGAAACATGGTCCTTATAAATTACAAACTGTTAGTCTCAGTAGCCTAAGTAAGTTTGGATAGTGAAAACTTATCCCACTTAGATCCATCGCCAGAGTGATCAGGGGTGCTGCCTCAATTAATGGTCACTGCCGTTGGTTGATATCACAGTGAAAATCTGAAAAAAGTAAGTCATTATATAAGCGATTTAAACCCTCGTGTGAATGAATCTTGGATGTTGAAATAAATATAAAAGTGATGAACGCGATGATATATAAATATAGGTAAATAAAGTTTGGTGCGTCTTTCAGTGTTAGCGTGTGAGATTTGTCACGGAATGAAAGCGAATTATTATGTTGATATGTTAAAACTTATTTACGCATACTATATATATATATATATATATATATATATATATATATATATATATATATTATAATACTTTCATAATATTAATATTAACTCTCGTTGAAAACTAATTCATCAAATATATTCATTGCTCATGAACAGGAATTGTCATATTTAATATAATGCGAGTCATATATGTCACACACACACACCCATACACACACACACACACACATATATATATATATATATATATATATATATATATATGTCTACGTTTATATATATACATATATGCATATATATATATATATGTGTGCATATATACATATATACCTGCACATGCACAAATATATTCATACATTTGTACATAGTTATATATGCAAATCTATATAGATTTTTCTACGTATATAAATATCGTATATATATATATATATACACACATATATATATATACATCATATATATATATATATATATATATATATATATATATATATATATATATATATATATATATATATATATATATATATATATTATAAGCTTGAACATGTCGCGTGCAAAGAACTGAATAAAGTTATTATCCTTTCCGATCTAAGTATGTCGATTAAATAAAAAAAACATTTTCTATTTAATATTTCATCTAACTTGAAATCAAAATGTCTCTTTATTTTCTATTTCATTCAATCTATTTTTTTCTCATTTTGGAAACTTCTATTTTGATCCTCTATCGTATCTCATTATCGTATATACATCCACGCCCCTGTCCGTAAACACTTATTGCGTTCTGTCAAAATGGCAGCCCGCCCCTTCTACTTCCACCATCAAACCAAACGCATCACCCATCACCGTTCATAATACTCGCTCTCTCCCTCTATAAAAGAGACAACGCAATTATCGTGTTCTCCCGTACACGTGAACCCGCATTTATTCATTCACACGTAAAACCAATATTCTCCCGCATCTTTAAAACATATCAGTTGGTAATCGCTGCTTCACACGCTCGCCTTTTGAAGATACTGGAATCACCAATAAAAAAATATGTGTAGATATATTATATAATCACATTTCATAAATATATTCAAATCATTTAAAAATATATTTTCTCGATGCGTCTATGTATCTCTATTTAATGCTCCGTCAGTAGGTCGGTAAATAGGTTCGTGGGTTATCACGCGAAAGTAAAAGTAGTATTTTCATCGCTAAATTCACAAAAGAAAATGTATCTATTGAGAATATGGCTTAAATTAATGAAAATGAAATCGAATGAAATCTGTCTTCCACCGTGGAATAAATTAATGACTGATATAGTGTTCGTCTATTAAAGAATCTATAAAGATGAGCGATAGTTTTGAGGGAGTGACAAATTAGGAAGAGGTAAGGAATATAAACCGTAAGGAAAAAAAACAGCTGACGAGGATCGGTTTTTGCTTTCTCGTAATAAGTAGACTGACGATAGGTAGTAGGAGTTGGAGGAAGAGAAAGAAAAAGAAAATGGCAGATCTAAATACAAACACAGCTGTTTAGAGAGAGAATGAGAGAGAAAGAGAGAGGGAAGGAGCGGTGAAGAAAACTCTGATCTAAAACCTGTGTGTCCTCACTTCCGCGGGTTTGTCACTGAACCACTGGAGCAGGGGTTATCCTTAGTCTTGCTTGAAAACCTTCCTACTGCTACAGACTTGAACAAAAATATTCAATTCACAAATCTACAATTGTTTCAGGAGTAGATAGGATCTGCCTAATGCCCAGCTTGCGCTAGATGTTTGTCTACTAGCCGGGTGAAGAGGTACCATCACAGAACCCCTTCAAAGATACCTAATGTTTGGCTTTGTTTCTTGGCTAGATCAATGAACGTAGTTAAGCCCTCATGATCTGGGAATCATGTGCATACTTGTTTGTCCGTTAGTCCGGTTTACTCTGATTGTGACATGTTGAGGGTACATGTTTGCCATATTGTTTGGCTGCTGTTCCAGCTGGTAATACAGGATCCCTAACTCTAATATATCCCTAAGAACGACTGCCTTATCAACAGTTTTATCATGTCGGAGTAACTGTAATGTTATAGCGCACATATAAGCGGACCCTGCATTTATCTCCAATGGTGATGAACGCGATACAGATTCGTCTGTGAATATCCAACTAATACTAACTTTGTCCAAACCACTTCATCAGGAAATAAATAACGATGAAATCGAAAAAATAAGTTCCACGATCTGATCAGGCGCCGTCTCCAAAACAACCAAATTGCATTCCCCTTGAGACTCTGTCACACATATTCGGCGAGTTAGAATTAACGTTGATAATGTAGAATCTTATCACAACGTACACTCAAAATATATCCTACGACTAAGCGAAACTAATATAAACTCCCCAATCTCTTATCGTTTTGATATGCCAGAATACCTTCCACTCTGCCGTAAATACTCTAAAATAACACTCTCCCCTTAACTAAAAAATATATTCATAAATCTGAAGACCAGGCCTACATGATCTTTTGATTAACTTTACAATGCAGCGTTAGTTACCTATCTCTTCATTACTGCCTCACTCCTCATCCCAGGCATGTACCAATCTCTCTAATAGGTTGACACAGCACTTTTCACGGATTCAAGCGCGGAAATCCATTATTTGGAGACTTTTATGCCCACCACAGATATTGACATGGTTTTTCGAGTGCCACAGATCCAGCTTGTTACAGCATGACAAACTTTTCGATTGCACGTTCTCTTCACACAAACTGTCATTTTCCGACACACCTTGCGAAGTGTGAGGACTAGCATGCCTCTTTTAACGACCTGTGTATGTGAACACTGCTGAAAATAAGTAAAGGTTTTTAATATAAAAAAGTTTATGTAAAAGTCGGTATACTGAGATGAAGACTTAAAGCCTAAAGTGAGAAATAAATGCTTAAACTGTGGAAAAATTACTTCAGTAATCTTGTGGGAAAGTGGCAGCAGTCAATGCTCTACCGGTTGAAAAGTAGTCGATGGACAACTAACATGGGGACTTAATAATAGAAGCTTGAAACGGTTCTACGAACATAAAAAATGGTAAATCAACTTGATTGGATGAAATTTCTTCCTGAGTTTGTCAAACAAGGATATTCTATAATATTTTTCTTAAATTCTACAACACCGTATAACATCAGCAATGCATTGATAAATAGATAAAAGGGCACATACTTCCATGACCAATGAAACGAGACTTGTGTATTTACTCAAACTTCCGTGGAATCACGCTGACATCAATTTCTGCCAAAGTCTACAATACCATTTTGTTGAACCGAATCTGGCGTGAAAATGAAAAAGTATTTAGACGAAATCAAAATCACTTTCGCATGAATAGATCTACGTCTGCAGAAACCTGACTGCTTCAGAGGATTCTTGAAGGCATATGTGAAATAAATCTGAAAGACGCCTGGTTCTCGTGAATATCTTTAAGGCTTTCGACTCGATTTACAGAGGGAGAATTAAGGAAAAGTGTCTGCTATATGATATTCCAGATGATACTGTTAATGTAATAATTATCTTATGCAGCAGAAAATAGTATATGGTACTATCGCCTGATAGAGACACCAATTTATTTTAGGTCACTGCTGGTCTTTTTCAGGGCGATACCATAACTTCCTATCTGTTTATAATTTGTATTGACTCCATCGTCCGTATGTCAGTCGACAAGTTAAAAGAAAATGGCTTGAAATTGGTAACTGCAAGAAGCATGGGTTACCATGCACATATAATAACTGTTGTAAGCTATGCTTATGAACTTGCAATTATGCTGACACAACTAAAGAAGCAGAAGTTCTACTACACTGTTTTAAAAAAATGGCAAATTGTATTGGGCGTTTTTTAACACACGCAGAACATAGCACATTCTTCCTGCACAACATAGACATATATCTTCCCTAAATGGGGCGTCCTAAAAATGACGTAGAATTTAACTATCATGACAGTAAAGTTGTAAAGAAACACAGAACATGTGATAGAGAGTGAACCATAATGCGCGAATCAGCAACACCTGGAATGGAAAGTTGAAAACAATATAGAAGTCAAATCGTCATATATATATGGAGCAAGATTTCTTTGAAGCAATTGTTACGCCAGCTCTGATACATCAAGTAGCATCTGGACTTTTACCAAATGGATTGAGAGGACAATTGACCGTGTGTAAGAGCTGATGTTAACGTTTCCTGCAGACAGCACCTCACGGGACAGCAACCCTAATAATATCTTTCTCAGATGTAATACCTTCTAAGATAGGAAACAACCAGATTATGGTTACTGCTAGACGGCTAAAGATAACATCGCCAGCAAGGATTTTTGGCGATGCCAAAACAGAGATTTAGTTCAGTGTGGAGACCGCACAGAACTTACGTTCAGAGATCTCCCAAGAGATCTATGAAAACCACTTAATGCGATAGAGGGTAGGGCGGGATTGCGTGAGAGAGTCAGGAACACCCATAACACTAGTTCGACTTTATGTGGATGATGATGATATAACGTATAGCTGTTTCTGCAGTATCGTGGAACTTCGGCGTTATCAGTTGAGCGAGTGGCTAAAGCTGAGATTCAAAACACAAACGTTTTACTTACTTGATGATGACTGCAAATCGCTTCACCTTACAAGAATTATGAACTGGAGATTTTTAGAAAATCTATAATAGTTTGGTGGACAATGAGTAATAAACACTTTCCTCTATATCCAACCACCATGAAGTCCCGTGTACAACATGGGATAAGGCTGGACTGTTCTCCCAGCGGTTTTCCCATCCCTTGCACACCGGAAATCACCCCGATCCTAATTTTTCACTACGGCCGAAAAAGACGTTAGATGATTAGATCATCACCCTTCTCCTGGCATGGCTATCATGAAACACCTTGAGATCTCCAAAGCATATGGAATAGATATTATTTCTTCTCTAGTAAAAAATGCTCAGCTAATCTGGACGTTGTTCTCTCAAACATGTTAACAAATGGCTTGCAAAATATTGCTTGCCTGGTAGCTGTAAAATTACCTATGTGGTAAACAGGTTGAATAACTCTGACGCTAGAACTGGCAATGAAAAAATCGCTTCATATGTCTCATTTCACTCTCTTCAAAAATCTGTAAATTATATGGTAGTAGTAAGACTGCACATGAAAAAACAAGAATAACTTTAAGGCTCCTAAAATTCATACTAGAACTGTCTGCAAGGACAAGTAGCGCAGTGGATATAGTACTAATTTAAATTTAGTTCTAAGTGATAGTCATCGGTGCGGGCGATACGAAGCATTGCGAATTACTGAAGACTTCTTCCGGGCATGGCTGATGGAACAAGGGCATGCTACACCCGTGGATTAAATAAAGGGTTTCGTTCGACATTCCGTCTAGATTCCCGAGTTCGACAGAAATATTCCCGAGTTCCAAGAGATACACCTGGAGAAGGCCGGAGGTTACAGCGGCAGAAACGTTGTGATAATAATACTCAAAATGAAAAATTTAGTCCGAATATCCAAAATTATACAAAGTATCAACCCCCATCTCAAAGATTCAGAAATATAAGTTTAAAATGCTGCCAATTCTTTTACAAAAAGATAAACTCCCTCTAAATAACTAGACAACTTATCAAACATGCCAGCATCTTATATATCTATAACGGCATAATTCGCTGATGTATGCTAAATTTGGGGCTGGTGCCCTACTAGTTGTCTCTTCTTTATTTAGATAGTGCAAAGCAGCGTTTCTAACCTAATAGGTCCCGCACTGTGTGCCAAGCGCTATTTCCTGTCACATCGTCGCATTCTTGCATCCCTGTACTTGCTTTACAAATACTCCCACGGAATTTACTCCGATGAACTTATTGCACTTTTACGCTCCCAACAAATATACTTTCAAACCCAGTCTCCTAATAACAACATCCCACCTCTTCCATGTTCAGGTTCCTAGATACCACCATTGTTTTTTTTCTCTAATAGTTTATTTCCTCGGAGCGCTTGACGCTAGATTAATCTCCCAGTTTCCTTGTTTTACCGACGTTATCAACATGCAGACATTTAAATGTAATGTGAAAAAATATATTGCTTCCAAACTCTCACTTCAGATTGCCATATAAATCCAGCCGCTATAACAGAGCTTTTTACGTTCAACATCGATGAGCCTTGTTTTGGTGAACACATTTAAAGGAGGAGAGTACATAAAACACTTTGCTTGTTTCTAGCGTGAGAAAAGGAAGTGAAAATGATCAAATAGCGTCTACGAATCGATGGTGTGTGCTCTGTCCATTAGTTGAGTTGTCCATCGGTGCTTTATATGTATTATTCCATGTTCAGCTTCTAGGGATAAAATTTTTCCTGAAATTTGAAAAAGATTTCCTGAAGGAGTCGACGACGACGACGACGACGACGATAACGATGTTATAAAGCTAAGCAAAGTTTTATCTTGTTTATGAAATTGATCTGTAATTCTATAACAATATTTTTCTTCTGCACTTCATTCACGATGAAACGATAGATAGGTTGTGTATACGATTTGGTTTGTAGACTAATAGTGTGATGGGGTGATGGCATGTACTACCACTCTAGGTCAGAGTTGAACTGGGTGTAGTGGTAACTAAGGAGTGAGTCCACACTCATCAAAGCTACCGAACTGGGGTCTTGCAAGTAGATGTTTTTTGCCATCATCATGGAAGTTGGGATATACCTTGAGTAGTTGATACAATTGGGAAATAGACCAGGAAGAAAAACAGGTAGAAACCGCTATAAATAATAGGTTTCAAAGTATTGGGATAGTGTGGTGTAAGATTGACCACCTTGCCTGAACTTTCTTTCATATGAAACTAGAACATTCGTCACTGCACGCGTTAACACTATTCAGGTTTATTTCCCGTTTATATTTTGTTTTATTTTACATTCTATAAAACACATGACATCGAATAATGATGTTATTTTTAATTCCTTGACATATTAAATTTAGTTCAAAATTTGGGAAACTATGTATAGTATACACCCTACTTACTAATCACTAACGCAATGTGTATTCTCTAATCTATTATTAACGCACTTGTTATAATAAACACAAACAAAGCGTTGCATCGCCTTATCATTGGTGTTATGTGCTTTTGATAATAATATTTTTCAGGTCTACTAAAATTATACCAGTGACATTACCAGAAAAATATATAAACCGGCCGGTAATCATGAAGCAAATGTTCGCCAAGCCTAGAAGAATGTACAACGTTTTCGGATGTAACCGTCGCTGACAATGCTGACAATGCTGGTACTTTATAGAAAACCGACCAAACAAGTCAGAAGCGGAACACTGTGTCTAAAACGTAGGACGCAAGGTCGCAACCTACAACCGACTGATCTAAGAATACAGGTAAAAACTTCATTTTTTCAAACTTTTATTACGGAATGTGTAACTTCAACACCAGGTAAATAACCAGCAAATATTGAAAATAAAAATAAAAAAGTAGGACAAATTCGCAGATAGAATGAGTGTTTATTATCCGATAAACTTGAAAGAAAGGTAAAAACACACGCTAATAGGCGGAATAAGAGGTCCACCCCGAATGTCAAAATCACATAATTCACAGAACAGGGTGAAGTAAACAGCATTAAGTAATAAAAGACAGAAACTGCCCTAAAATACTCAACTGTCTTTAAATGAACAAAAAGAAACACGATTACACTGTCTTTGAAAAGCAAAGATAAACACACGATACAACTCTAAAATAAAAAAAACAAATTCTAAGCACGACAATATTTTAAAACATTACTAGCTCTAGAAAACAAAATGAAATTACAAATACAATATTGAAAAGATTAATCGGCTAACACATTTAAAGGATCACTTACATTATGTGTTCACGTTTCAAAACGAGAATTTGGTGATATTAAACTTTCGACGAAAAAGTATTTTTGTATTGAATTCATGTCTAAATAAAATACCAAAGAATAAGGGATATTTTCTGCTACTAAACCAAAGCCGAATAAGCAATTTCTTGCCCTTGACCATGCGCTAAAAAGGAGAGGGTGTACTCTAGATGCGCTGCGTACTTTTAAAA
>OY744522.1:77872618-77980118 GCA_963556195.1 Sepiola atlantica
GCACCTTTAGTTGTCGGTCAGGGGTCAGGAAAGGACTACACCCAGTTTGGTCAATAATAAGTGGAAGCAGACCGTTAAGATCTGTTTGCTCTTCTATGTGCATCCTTTTATTGCTGGGGGTTGTTTACTTACAACCGATTCCAATGTTTTTAGAAACGTATCAATATCCTATCTATACAGAAAGACGGAGTAAAAAGGGCCACCAATAATCTACCCCGTCTTTTTAATTATATATGTAGTCCTAAATGTAATTAGACAATGTAACACAGTGATTTTTAAACATGATGTATCATTTACACATTTTCCATAACTTTAAACAGTCGCGTTTTAATTAGTTGATCCAAATGTACCCGCGTTATCTCCAACTTTAATTTTTTTTTCCAAAGAAAAAACACGTCATATCTCAATAATATACTAATGTTACACAATTTATGGTTACGTAGATTCTATATATCCCGGCATCATCCTGAAACAGATACTAGTAGCTGCGAGAATTGCCTAGCTCTGATAGAGACGAATGCCAAGCATTAAAAAAAATTGTCAGTTTCTAATTTAACTTCGATTTAACAGAAAATCGATTAAAACCGAAATATTTTTCCGGAAGAGTGGTTCATCAATATCAGCCGCGTCGACTTGTCGAAGGAAGCAATTTACAAGAAAGTCGAAACCCCTAATAACCTAAGGAATATACGAACCTCTACGATGTGGCCAGGTACTTTTCTATTGTATATGTTAATGATATTATTGATTTCAAATTTACATAATCATATAACATTTAGAACTGACATTGTAAAATAAATATGAACTAATAGTAAATTAAAGATCACCATTCAAATGTATTTCTTAAATGAGCAGAAATTGTAACAAGCATAGGGAATGACAATTACTAAAAGGAGTTTGTGACAATACATACATACGACGAGAAGTAGAGAACGCGGGAATGTGTGTGGGTAAAGATAGACAAATAAAATAAACAGAGAAATATAATGTGGAGAAATCCGTCACACTTAGAATATGTAGTTTGATTAGTCTGTCTTTTGCACCGAAAAATATTCCTATTGTACACAATTCATAAATTATTTCTGCTTGTCAGTAATACGCTTTCTTTCTAGCTAGGAGGAGAGTTATTTAAGGCCGAAAACCAATACAGGTTTTTAACGTTTCATTGTATAAGATTAATGTTATTTACTTCCCCAGTCGGAAGTTCGACACAAGGCCAAAGTAGTTTATTTACCTTCTCTCCAAAAGGATATCAGGTGTGGTAAGCATGCACATAAGTATTAGCGCGCCCTAACCTACAAAGAAATGCCTGGGAAGCTCCGTCGGCATTCGCCGGTATGGGCGCCTCAGGTGATTAGCTATAAACTAAGCTCTTCTCAAATGGTGAGAAGGCAAGTCTAAGAGAATGAAACTCCTAGAACTGCACAGGACAACACCTCAGATTGGTGGACTCGAAGCCCGAAGGCCAAGACGGTACCGGTCTATAGAGTCTAGCATCCATCGGAACAAATACTACACTCTGACTTTAGCCAAAAGGCCAAGAAGGAATTATAGGATTAATTGAACATTAATTAAAATCTTATCCAGCTGCGTTAAAATTGTGGATCCACACGTTTCTGAGCGGTATTTTTCATGTAACTTGATACAATAAATCCGGTTCTATTTTTATATCCATTACTGCATTTACTTATGGATTGCCAACTTTAAAATGTTATTGAAAAAGACAATGACGATGATGCCAACTTTAAATATACTTCGCTTCTGACAGGACCGCCCTACACGGGAGTGTACGCTCGCCTATCAATTCGGATGATACGTGAACATTTGACTTCACTTATGCATAATCTTCAACTAGTAAATCCTAGCTTAATTTTTTGTCAGTGTTCAATTATAAAACTAATTATTCAGATATATACAGAGTGAACGGAAATTCAAGTTATTAAACAGTACAAGACTATTAAGAAATAATCGTAAAAGTTCATCTTCATAAAGTATCACATAATTCATGGCTTCCTGTTATCTTGTCTCAAGAAAATCTCGATGTGGGAAAATGGCAATGAAAATGAATTAAGATACACAGTTACATGTTTCTTTATTTTACACATTTGACTAGTTTTATTGTTTTACTTTTCTTAGACTGTTCTAAAAATGCAAAGTGAATAAGCTGCAACAATGTAATCGTCTGCACTGTAGTATACACAATTGTATTGTTGCATTGTTGTTGCTCTGATCTTTATGCATACACTCTCGATGTGTGACTGTCTCAACAAAATGAATGCATTTAAATGTTCATAACTTCTATTATCGTATTACTTGCTCTTCTATTTGCCCTATGTTCTTATTTTGTTTTACACTTCTTAGCATTGATCCAAGAGAGGTGTTCTCATTACTGCCTGGCTTATCCATCTATTGTAAATACAGTCCTTCACAATACATAACAGTATCAATAGAAGTGAATGAACTAAATCCATTAAATGTCCTTTGCTATTTATTTATTACTTCTTCTTCTATTGTTCATTTTATTTAACTGTTCTTAATATTAATAAACTGAATCCAAAAACATATGTTTCAATGAAAGTGAATAAACTGAATCGATTAGATATTTTAATTACTAATATATTTCATAATGTTCCTATATCTTTAGTTTTTTTTTTACTATTCTTAAGTTAAATTAACAGAACCCACGGCATATGTTTTTTTCAATTTTATATTACTTGTTCAATTATTGTTTCACACCTCCGTGAATAGATTTAATAAATCACATGTTCTTTTCTGTTACTGTATTATTTGTTCTTATTTTCATTTTACAGTTCTTACGGTTAATAAACTGAATTCAAGACATGATATTGGATTGCTTTATAATTTGTTCCTCTATGGTTCATAGAAGCATTCTAAATATGTGACAGTGTTAACGAAAGAGAATAAACTGTATCAACAGCTTGCTTTATTTCTCTTATTATTTGTTCTGCTACTATTTTACTGTTATTATTTTATTTTAGTGTTCTAAAAGTAGATGCACTAAATGTAAAACATACGTATATGTTGCGTGTTTTTTTAACCTCTAGTCTTGTCCCATTTCGGTTGGGATTATGAAGCTTTCTGATCATTCTCTATTTTTGTAGGAGGATACAGCAGAACCGAGGTTCAAACCGCGCCAATCATACTTATTATCCCGGCAAACAATATCTATACTAAACATTAAAAAACATATTCCCCTTAAGAAAGAGCTAACAGTCGTGTTGATCGATTTATCAAGAATACTTTCTTTATTGCTATTTATTTAACGATTATTATTTACATATAGTTTTTTCTGTGGGGGGGGGGGATAATATTTGTGTAAAAATGTCTCACCGCTAATCTAGATGTAGAATTTATATTACAACGCTGGTTAATGCGTCCATTTTTGGAATAATGTCAAATAAGTAAATAAAAATAAAACAACCCGAGTGACTATGGTTTCAATGAGGCCATGTCGAACACGAACGGAAGTTAATGTCACTTCTTAACAGCTTACGCTTATCAACTCTCCGAGATTTCCTGAAGTTATTTGGATGATGAGACACGAGGGTGTAATCTTATATATATATATATATATATATATATATATATATATATATATTAAGCTATGGGTGACGAGTCCGGCTATTATCATCTGGATGGAGTCGTGGTGTTGGACTCGAGACATTCTTTTTAAGAAAATAGGTGACAGTCGAAGATAAATTGAGAAAACAGGGTATGAACGCGTTGTTTAAAAATACTGATGAGGTGTGTGGGCTGGAAAGTTTGGTGTGAATACTTGCGTTTTGAATAAGGCATTACAATGTTCTGATAAGTAAATGGTTAATACAGGGGGGGGGGAAATCTATACTGGAACTCAGGAGAGCACATACCTCCGCCAAGTATTTACATAAAGGATGACAATATATGGTGTTCGGAAATTTTGCTGCATATTTCCGGCGTGATGCGTCAATTGACAATTAGGTTGAAAGACTTTTAAAGTTAGTCTCTAATGAACAAATGATGATTGTTTTCTTGCATGGAACTTGTTAGCGTTTAAATATTCTAAAAACATAAGGCTTCTTCAAACTGGGCAAAATTATTTCAAATGTTTATTAGTTCAAATTAATAAACTTACTTATTTTCAAATGTACAGCTTGTTTTTTGAGTCGGATTCTGTAGACGAACGGGTGGTGCTCCCTCAGTTTTCTTTACTCATTTGAAGGGTTTTAATACATCATTTTTCACGTCTGGTCGATCTGATTTCCAGTAAATTTCCTCTTAGAAAATTATTCTTAAATTCCCAAGAACAGTTGGGGTTTATAATGTAAAAAAGTATTGACTAAAACTCTATGTATAGGGGTGATGGGTGATTGAATTCTGTGGGTAAGTCACTGAAGGCATCAGATCGAAAATCCGTACCTGCTTTGCCGACTGATTGTATAGTGTTTGTTTGTAGCTCACCAATTGTTATTAGGTTAAACTACTTTTTAATATGATCATCCGGAACACTATAAAGCAAATACATCGAACCCGTCTAGTTGTTGATCACGTCGATTGGGTTTAATCTTACTTCTACAGCTACACGTTACCATTTACAAGGATGAAAGTTATAGCTTGTAATTAACGAAGCAAGTTTTTACAATTCAAATACTGTAAATCAATTGCAACAACATATGAAAAGTTGGCCATTTTTCCATTTATATCGTGTTCTGCTTTGATACTTTGGCTTGTTAAATGTTGTAAAAATGGCCCTACTTCCTCTATTTGAGTCAGAATAAAAATCCGACAATACTTTCATCTCATTAATTTGTCTAAGCAATACGTCTGGCCTAGAGAGACAACGACGTTCTCCGGTTGTCCTTAGATTCTCCCAAGGACAATCACTATATTTCAAAAGCTGGAATCCCAGACATTCAATGCATATGGAAGACAATACATATCAGTATATGAAATCATAAGAATAATTCGGAGAGTCGAGTAAGGGACTGAGTTTTTTTTAGAGCATGCTTTATGTGAGTAAAAACCCCTGCACATAATAATCCCATAGTATTGCAGATCTGTAACCCGATTCACTATTCGTTCAGTTGTGAAGGTTCAAAGAAAGTGTTTTAATATACTACTTTTATTTACAAACCTACAACGAAGGCTGGATATGAAACAAGGTCAGGCTTGATGTGGAAGATGTGGTTAAAACTAGATAGGAACATAGAGTCGATACTAGTACCTATAAATATTGACTAAATCGGACTCGTCGGCATTTCTCGTTAGGCGTGGAGGCACATATGATGAGAGATATATCAACTCCTCTTAATAAGAGAGACGAGAGGAGTGAAACGTTATCCAAACTTTAATAGGAGAGAGTAATAACCGGGAGGTTGTCGTCCTTAGCACCGAGCAGAACTAGTACCCACGCAAATTTGTAACCCTAATCCATGGGACAGAAATAGAAGCGACTACTACTGTTACTACTACTATTAATACCTTTGTGATGGGATACCGGACCCCTCAGTCACTTAATAAGTGATGTTATCTGTAGAATATATATACTACAGTAGTATGTGTATTCGACGGTATTCGACTATATACGGCTGTATTTGAGTGTATTATGTCTGTTTGATTAACGATTGTGCTATTTTTTACAGAATATATGCGCTGTAATAAACCATCCTCTTTCAGAGATTTTACATTCTGGTTATTTTGTTATCATAACTTGTGCCCAAGTTTTATCAAATACAAAATATAAAAATACTAATGCAAACATTATTGAATAGAATTTCACTCACTTTGGAATGCATTTCTCTCGTGATATCGAATATAATAAAATTAACAATACTAATTATGATTTTTAAAGGCTATTTCTTAGGCTATTCTTTTAGGCTACTTGTGTATATGTATTTTGTAGTCAACAATCTGTGTTTCCTCATATATCAACTTACTCATTTTCTAGCCAAGCGGACGAATCTGCGTAACAAATATGGTCACGAGTGTTGTGTAAGAGCAGTGATAGCAATATATGTCTTATGATGTAAATGTGTGCGTTGATTGTAATAGCAACGGGTATAGGAACTATTAGTATCTTTCTTTCCGTAACAGTAGCGACTGCATAGCGACTATCATTCTAGTGATCTTGTTCGAAGTCGCAATTGTTCATATTTATGTCGAATAACAGCAATCCACACATTTTTGGGAGGGTAACAGTTTTATTTTACATTACACTATAAAGCATTAGTGTATAACAGACCCACATCCCGTAGGGGAAGGTAATACCTCCGATATAAGTCTGCTCCGATGTACAAATAAAAAAGCAATCTAATTAATTTACTTATTTCACGTGAAATAGCGCGACCGGGGCCTATTCTAATATATTAGGTGTTAACTGATCTAGATCTAATATATATATATATATATATATATATATATATATATATATATATATAAGAAATGAATGGTGAGAGTAATCCGACGTAATAGGAAATAAAAAAGGAAAAACATAGAGATATTTTTTTTATATATTCATCCACGCTTCGTCTTTATTTGTAAGACTTTTTCAGGATGATAATTTAAAGAAAAAGGTCATGCAAGTACATCGAAATATGGGGTTGACATAATCAGTCGATAATAAAAATATCTCTTGGTTTTTCCTATTTCATTTCCCATATATATATATATATATATATATATATATATATATATATATATATATATATATATACCTAAGTCGGAATCATTATTCGTGTTAAATGTAGTGCAATCGTAGCCTATAATTTACACACTCTAATTATTATCATCAGTAGTAGTATTTCTAAAAGTATTAGTACGACTACTTGTAACAGTACTAGTAGTAGTTACTAGTATTATCATTTTATCATATCCGACATACTCATGTGGGCACACCGGTTACGGTTGCAGTTAGATCACCGAACTTAAACCAGGTCAGTACAAAATTGGTGACCATTTGGGGATAACAGGTGCTGTTTGTGGTAGGGCTCTTCGTTTATCCCGACATTGCTTCCAGTCGTCTTGGACCCCTCCTTTCCACTTGACTCAAGCAATGCTAGTTTAGGATAAATGTGATAACTGCGCAACCCTTGCTTCACAATAAAATACCCGCACAGTCACCCTTACATTGGGTATCCATTGACCTTCGAGACTTAACTCATTTAATGACACCTCATTTATCTTTTTTATTTCCTCTCCTATCTCTTGGCTCAGTTTTGGTTCTTTTCCTTTTTCTTTTTTGTCTCGTTTTTTCCTCTTTTCCTATTCTTCCTTTTTTCACGTTATTTCATTTTTTTGTTTACAATGCCACGATGTTTCTGAGATGAAGTGTCAGCGTATGATCGTTCCGGGCAGACGGTGACCCGGTCGTCCTGATTCGTACTCATTATTTTTGTTCCTTTTTTTTCGAAAATGGAATCTGGTTCAAGCATGCCCCACCATTTATATCGAGTAAGAATGCGTTTTCTTACAAAAAACAAGAGCATTTAGGCAAGTGGAACCGATTTTTCTTTCTCGTTTAAAGACTTATGTTATTCAGCGAAAGAATTCCAAAGAATCCCTTCTTTTCACAGTTCTGATTTGACATTTGATAGGAGACATGACAGAACTCCACTAAAATAAAATATATTCTAATCTCTATATCTAAAATAGTGTATGTCTGTTGATATCATTTTCACGCTTTCAACAACAAATGCAGGACAAACATCTATTTCATGGAGAGTAGAAAGTCGACCTTGGGTTTATTTTCGACAGCCTCGAAACTCTCGCTTTCTATCCTATTTTCGACTTTAGTTCTCACATTCCATGAGCAATGTTTCTGACAAAAGGAGAAGGAATTGATGTTATCTGAATCGGCTGTTGTTTGAAGTTGGGCAGTATGTAGTGATTTTCAATCTTCTCATGGTATTCGACATCATTTAGCTGTTGATCTGCCCGTCATATTAGCGTTTACCATGGAGTGGTTATGGCCTTGATAAGTGGTAGCTCATTATTAAAAAGAAAGGAAAAATACGGCAACATGGCGATTGAGTGTAGCAACTAAAGCCTAAAGTCTAACATACCCCGTCGTGTAATCGACCTATTTTACACTAGCACTTAACGAACTTTAAGAAAATAAAATCATTCACTTTTTAAACTCTACTCTAAGTTTTAAACAATAAATATATTTTAGCAAGTAATTGCTTTTTTTAATTAAGATTTGTTCATTTTGTTAGAGTTAAATTAGAAATATACATATAGCACTCCAATTGCCGATTTACACCACGTTTTTGTGAGTAAAATAACATCTCTTTTTTATTATTGGATCCTAATTTTTTATTAAACAAAACTTTTATTATTAACTAGTAGGACCCGTTGCCCAGTGTTGCTCGGGGTAATGAGAAATAAATTAGTTAACGTTAAAAAAATAAATATTGGACGATTAAGCTAAATTTTGAGTTTTATTTATATTTTTGACTTTTTCAATGCATTTTGCTATTTAAACATATTTTCTCAGTCTAGAAAGATTACTATTCACTGACTTCAGGCAGAAACGATAAATAATCTTTTTTCTTTTCAAAAAAAAATTAACTTTAAAGTGTAGTATGTGTTCTGGAGCTAGACTTACTCTTTTCTATCCTCAGTCAGTTAAGAATGCATCCATTTACACTGCGACAATGTTTATTTGTGTCTCAATCCAGAGTGTAGCTTTTGGCGTTTTTTTTTTTCACATTAAAAACTGAGATTCTGACAACGTTGGCTTCGTGGGGAGGCAACTAAAACAGAAAACTATAGTAAACGTTAAAAGTTCAGAATAGTAAACTGTCGAGACATCGTTAACAAAAAAATAAAACAACAACGAATGCATTATGTCAATGGGCAAGTAATAAAATCAAGGGCAGAGTTAGACGAAAAGCTCGTTAGTAATGTGGGGGAATCCATTAACGTTGAATCTTTTTAGAAAAGTAAACAAAAATAAAAGTACAAATAAACCGAAAAAAAAAAAAACAGTGTATACTCGGCAATTATTAAAATCGACGTCAGAGTTAGACACACGGTCGATTGAGAAATCCATCTCCCCCAAATAGGGTCACTACAGATTCGGACAAAAAAATGGCCGTAGTCTAGAAGAATATCTTCTCCACTAACCGAGAAGGGAAAACATTAAGTATTTTATATACCTCCTATACAGGAGGTTAAACACAAGGTAAAGTGTGGAGTTGTATGAAAGTGTTTTTTTGTGGAACGAACTGGATTCGAACCCGGGACACCCAGATCTTCGGTCCGCGTCGTTTACCACTTAGCCAAAGTATCTTAAGAGGGACTATACTTTAGCGTTAATTCTTTTTTGAAAAGCAAAATAAATAAATAAATGAACCGAAAAAAAAGATATTGTAAAGTCAGTCAATATTCAGAGATGCGTAAAAATAAGTACCGCTTTTTTAGTTTTCACAATATGCATTTTCTTTCTTTTAAAATGGTTGCGATTGATTGGTTCATTTTAGTCACGCGAGCAAATTTTCCTTGTGATTGGAGCGGACAATGGCGGTAGAGGCCGACAATGGCGGCCATAAAAAGTGACCCCATCTTGTGGCCAACTTGTAGATAGCGATACAAAATTTGAATTAAGAAATACATTTTTTTAAAGTGCAGAAACACAAAACCTATGTAGATCGAGTTGATGGTTGGTACTGTTGGATGTTCGTAAAAACATAATTCTTGTGTTTTTGCAACATAAGTTTATTTTAGATAGCAAGACTCGTGTCCCAGAGTTACCCGGGGCAACAAAAAATATTATTTAATTCATTGCATTTATTTAAATGTTTTAATTTATATTTAAAAGAATACCCCTCCCTTAATACTTTCTTGTTATGGAAAACCTGATTTTTTTTCAGTGCGTTATTTTATAGAAAAAAACACCAACCCACACAGAAAACGCCAAAGAAAAATAACGTGTTAAATACACAATAAGCTCGACAAATGTGTTATTTTTTGCGCATGAGAAGAAACTATTTTAGAGTAAGTTAATGTTTATTTTTTGGGGAGTGGGGTATTTTCCACTACTATTGTGAAAAAGTATTTAAAGCGTGTATTTTTAAATCCTGTTAATTCTAGTTTTAAATCAATGCGTTGTGTTTGTTCGAAAATACATTTAAAATAGTTCATTTAAATCATTGGTTTTATAACGTATCCAATACTGAAGTTTATCGAAGAAATTGTTTGTATTTCGTCTAAAATAAATTTTTGAAGACTGAAGCAATGTTTATGTTGTGTAGGTAAATTTTTGGTTGCTTGTTTTGAAGTACATACTTAATAGTTTATATCAAAATATTGTTTAATAAACGCATAAGTTTACTGATTAAACTAATTCGATTCCGCCCGCTTTCAGAACATATAAGCATGATTGAAAAATAAACTTTTAGAAAGCGAAGTAAATTTACTGACGATAAACGAGAAACGAAGACAAAAGAGCGCCAGGCTAAGACGCCATTGTGACTGACTGGATGTACTATGCGTATTGCTGTGAATGTATTCCGAAATTCGAGAATGTGAATAAATTTAATCGAAATAGTTAGACAGAACTGTGTACAGACTCGATTTCTTACTAATAATCTGAGGAGGAAAACGTTTCGGAGAAGGTTATTAGAAGACATGAATATTGTATGAGAAAGGTCGGTCAAACAACGTGTAACGGTTGGTCTATTTCACATTCAATTTGATATTACCGCATTTCAGTACACTTGGTAATATGCAATTGAAATTGAGGGAGCGTTTGTTATTTGTATTTGAAATGTATTATAGTGTGTAGGCAATACTAAATATATGAAAATATAAATAATTACAGTTATTAAAGTGTATGTTTCTTATTAAGAAAATTCCCCGGTCTATTTGAGTTACGTGTGAGTTGATAATTTTTAGAAAGTAAAGGTGTCTGACACGTTCTTTTTGGAAGACGTGTTTGGAAGAAGCAGCTAAATCAGAAAAATGTAATAATATTTTTAAGGAGACGAAATTCCTTCATATTTCCTGACTCCCACATTAGGAATTGCTGTAAGTAGTTAGTGGAATATATTAGCATGTCAAGTTTTCATTTGGCAGTCTATAATCGCGAAAGTGGCAGGAGAAAAACGACGTTACATTATTATAGAGATAAATATTATGTTGAATACTTGGTTTCCAGAGCTCCCTATTCGTCTTTTCTAGGTTTATGATAACTATATCGTCTGATCATCTAGTGGGCATCTCTTTCTGGCGCGATTAAATATCTCTTGCGGATGTTGCTGAAAGATACCATGATTTATATTTTACTGGAGGAGACTTACCCAGCTATTGTTAATTGCCATTAATTAACGCGGACGATTATGATAAGGACTCTTCTGCCTTATTCATCATCTTTAAATCCCGATGAAAATGTGGATACAGCTAACTAACTTTATATGGTGCTACCTCTTTTAACGGGTCCTCAAACCGCGTTCCGAAACAGGGAATGCTTCTAAAACCTTTATTAATTAACTCGATGATGTCGCGTGATTCACTTATTTAGAACTTTCCTTTTTGCCTGTTCACACAAATGTCATACTTGACATATTTAACCCTTGAAAGTAAATTCTATTTTTATTACAATCAAATATTAGACAATAGTTTGTTTTTCAGTATAGGAAGCTGTCTTTCCCGGGTACTTCATAAATAAACACATTATTAATTATAATGTGCGTATGGAAAATAATATTTTAATGGTATAATTATTTCAGCGTCTGCAATAGGTTTTTAAAAGTTAATCTATCATTTATCAGTCTATATATAAATATAAGACGACGTAACTGTGTATGTTCATATTCATGTTTGTTTTCTCACTTTTCCATAAAATGCGGAAATTACAACACGCAAGAATTATAAATCATTGTTCTTGAGCATTGTTACTAGCAGTAAATTCATTAGAATTGTGCGTCTAAATCCTGAAAATATACACAGGTGAATGTATGTCACCCATTAAAAGTAACGCTACAATAACAGCGGAAAGACGCCATGCGATGAGATATTTAAAAGTCGGGTACGGCTGACCACAAATACATAGGAAAGTTAAATTATCTGACTTTGTGGGACGAAGTAAAACTTATATAGAGAGAAGAACCGTTGGGAATAAGACATCTCAAAGAAGCAAAACATGTGTTGGGCGACAATACCCACTTACGTAGACTTAGTATAGGATTGAATACAATATGGAAACCAATAACTATAGATAGTATATTCGAACACCAATAAGTAAAAGTGCAATATGAGTAATTGTAATAAAATAGTAGTTTTATTGTAATAATTGTTAATATTACACAACTAGGCAAAGTTAAGCTTCAGACTACCAAATAATAGCAGAATTATTCATATTTGCCTTTGACTTAGTGGTAAACAACATTAGTTAACACTAATAAGTTTTAAGTTACGGTCTTCTGGAGATTGCAATCTTTTTTAAAGTTGATAATCGCAAACAATAGCATCAATTAATACTTGCATCCTGCCATAGTAGACGGAATGAGAACAACCTACTCCCATGGTTTAAATAAAGGGATCAGCTCGAAATTCTTTCGAAGTTTCTAATTGACCAAAATGTTTCTAAGTTTGACACGATGACCCTGAACGCACGACTGAACTGGGAAGCAAACGTATATATTGCTGGTTGCATTCATATAAAATATTTATTGGGAAATGAAAATATATACTTAATTCTTTGTATTGTCGAAAGAATGTTGTACATGAGCGGTTTTCTATTTTTAATATAATCAACATTTTATATAATCAAAATGCCTTCTATATTATTAAATCGCATTATTTTTTTAATACATTCATAATAAAATTAATTAATTTTAAAAAATTGAATTAAATTAATCGAATAGAAAAATCCGAATCGGTTGTTTCTAATTTAAATATATTTTTTAGACATTTACAATTACTTCTTAGGAATAAGTATCCATAGATTTGCAGTCTTGGCGTAAGCAGTTCCAACTACGAATGGGGAAAGTTGAATCAAGGACCGACTTTTACCGACTATTACATTTCGACAGACGACTATTTTTGAATCAATTAGTATGAGTACTTACCTTTTCATTTAGAATTAGAAAGCGTTTTAACAAAATGTTTTGGATGTCTTTATTACTTTTGCAAGTTTTCATTTGTAATTGTGTAGATAACTTTTTTATACTACTTATTACTTATTTAAATATGGATCTTTCAATTTTACATGCATCAATTTGGGAAAAATGAGCCTTTCGAAAACGTTATTATACAAATTACAGAATTGTACTCGGTTTCAGAAAAAAATGCAAACAATCTCCACTTTACGCTGCAGAGCTTTCTTTATACTACTTTTCATTCTAATATTTCGTTAATATGCCTTCTCCAAATTTCATCTTTCCGTTGCTATTTATACTCCACTCCCGTAAAAAAAAAGTTTTGTAATTTCTAAATGATTTCGCTCCAGTCATGCCTAAGCCCCACTTTTCAAGCACCACCATAAAGGATCTCAAAATGTACCCCGAACAAACCGGGTTGTCCTACGAAACGAAAACTTCGAACGTGTTGAGCCCGTTTACAGTTTCACTTTAAATATAAAGCCTCTATTGAGCATGCTTTAGCCCCTCCCCCTCTGACTATCCCTTTGCCCCCTTAGCAACATTCGACCACCATCAGAAAGGATGCACAAATGAACACAATTATTTTCCCATGAAACAGAAACAGCAAAATATCAGAGCTTGTTAACGCTCTTACGTCCCTATGTCTAGCCTATACTAGCTGTGCCTTGAGATTATAACAATCTCAACTTAAATAAAGAAAAAGGTCCTTTCCTTAACGTAATAGAAAACTCAAGAAAAAACATTACATTCTTCTGGGTTAAGAAATTATTACAATTTGTGTTAAATTATTGCAAAGAAAAAATCAAACGACAAGGATACATAAACATTTTCCTCTTCTGCGCACTTATAAAAAATCACATGCAGTATTAACAAAGACGGTAAACATTATGTTCAAAATTGCGTTAAAGAAAAAGTAAATAAACTTTTGGGCAAAGACAAAACGCAAAACAAACGTTACTAACACACTTTGCGTTTAATAAAATTAAAAAGGAAACAAACACATTTTTCCAAAATTACCAACAGTAAACCAAATAAAAAGACACAACATAAAAGAATACACTGAAATACAAGATAACATCAAGAGTTTACTTCGTTAAATTATTTCTTTGCTAGAAACGCTAATAATACATTATGTTTATTCACTACAGTTCGTTAACGTTCACCAGTCTCGGAAGTATCAGGTGAAATTTAGAATTGATGACGTAAGTACTAGACTCCTTTTGGATACCTATTCGGTAAATATACAGATTTTAATATACACGTTTTTAATATAGCTGGCGGCTGATATTTTAAACGAAGGGGGATACAAATTGCTAGAAAAAATTATTTAACTCGGTTTGCTTAAGATATATTTTTGTAATAAATTTTTTATTTAATTTTTTGAAAGTCTTGATAGGCGTTGTTTTTTTGAAGGGATAAATAGGAAAAGTTAGTCAGGCTTTACAGTCTGTAGTTTTCAAAAACAGGCTATTATTAATGAACAATGTATTTATTCTTCATGCTTATGTGTCCTGGGTATTTGGCTTACAGTGTATCTTGTGGTGGGGCTACAATTTTGAAGCTTTAGGGAGTTGTGACTAAATCCGTAGTTGCCATTAATCCCAAGTTCACTCTGATCAGGAGTTTTGGTATGTCAAAATTATTTAAGGAATAAATAGAATTTGTCTCGGGCACTAAACTGCGCTGGACAATACTTTTATGTATGTCCCCGCTGTTTCTAAGACTATTCCATATTCTTGTTTGTTGATTTATTGTATTTGTATTGTTAGAATTAGAAGGAAATCTATGGCCTATTGTATCTAACAGTAAATAAAATCGAATATTTATTTGCACGCTAGGCAATATAGTTGGATGGTATCGTTCTGGCAATATACAAATTATATTTGTGAGACATCGGCCTGAGTTTTTTGTAGTTTCATGACTACAACGAGTTGGGGTTCATTCCGCAGTCGGTCTATAGTTTGCACTAGACTTTCCAATATGTGGCCTGGCGGCTCAAGTACCAGACTACTCACCTCGCGTGCAAATGGAACAGGTTTCGAATCCTGCATTCGGATGTGTCCTACTGATGAGGTCAAAGGAAGGCTAAACTAAAATCAAGTGATTTAGATCTCTGGTACCTACAGTTTATGTAGGCTCCAGTGTTAGTTATGTCCGACTGTGGAAACACTTATTTATGGTATCCCACATTTAATATCATCTAATATACAATGTACAGATATTCTATAAAAATATAAATATTACGGTTCATTATATTATATATCTTCTTCAGATATGCTAATGCAAAAGGAAACTGTTTTCCCAGCGGAGATAGCGTTAAAATAAATGAGGAACTATAATTACAGGGAAAAGAAATAACAAAAATAAATACACACTTTTCTTTTTCTTTTTAGCATTCTACGCTCCCTTTTTTTTCTCACTCCTTTTTGGTTCCACTGTTGATTATCTTTCCCTATTCATTTGTAACGCGTTTTCCGATATGAACACGTTATTCTTTTCTATTTACTCTGGGAAGGTATTTAATATGTCGATACTTAAATGAATAAAGAAAGTCACTTTCACAATATAAAATGGCCTAGTCTTGTATGTATATATATATATATATATATATATATATATATATATATATATATATATATATCATGTCATCCACATAAAGACTGTTTCGCTGTATCACAGCTCTTCAGTGCAGCTAGATCACTTAGTGCCTCAAGTCGGGATTGAAACTCAACCGTCGAACTGACAGTCGGCGCTCCTACCCCTGCACAAACATACGACACTGCCTGAATGAAAGTAATATCTCAATGTAAACATTGTCAAGTGCTGGGAGCTCGAATTAGTTTTACCTAATAAGCTATGCCTTAAAGTTAATGGCAGTTAGCGATATCCTTACAAATAAGCTAATAATAATCATCTATATACAGATTGTTTCGTTGTATCACATCTCTACAGTGCGGCTAAACCAGTTTGTGCCTCAAGCCGGGATTGAAACTCAACCGTCGAGCTGACTGGTTGGTTGCATTCCAAAGAAAGAAAGAATTCAGTCAACAATCACAATTTATTTTTCATACATTTTCTTTAACTATTATTACTTAATTTCTGCGAATGTCTATATATTTTGCTTTCTGTCTTACGTGCGTTTCGCAACCCGGTAAAAATAAGAGACTAGCAATCAATAATGAAAAACAAGCACATTATTATAACACAACACATCCAAGATAGCCGCCTAAGAATCTGATTAATCTGTGTCAGACGTTTGGGAGGATTTTTCAATATATGTAATCTTTAAAAGTGATGTTTTTTCGTGTTTTTCGACTAGCCGTTCTCATCAACTTTTCGTGATCACCTTTCATCCCGTTTTGTGTTGGAATAATGTGCTTGATTTTCCATTATTGATTGATTGTCTCGGTAGAGCAACTGGTTTACTAAAAACTACCTTTTTCTTACTAGGTGGCGAAAAGAACAAAATATAGAGATTCACCGAAATAAATCAATTGAAAAAAAAAACAAAAAAAAACATGATTGTGAACTGAGTTGTTTGTTTTTGTTTGTTTTGGGTCATTTGAATGTAACCAACTAGTATGCATGCTCTGAATCCGGATACTTCATTGAGCTTGTTATTTTTCAACAATTTGGATGGTATTATAAATTATATATACCTGATAAATATATTTGTGTATATAAACTGAAATACGCTATATATATATATATATATATATATATATATATATATATATATATATTGGCAGTCAGTAGTTTTCGCCCCTTTTTCTATGAAGTTTTCTTGCTTTTACTTCGTCAGTATATCTTACTTTCTAGTGTGATGTTTGTTTAATTTTACTTATCTACTTAAAAAATTTAGTAACACATATTTTAAGAAAGGTTTTATGATAGTTCTGTTTTCATAAACACACGTTAATTAATTATTGTTAATCTAGAAACAAACTATTGCATATGTATGTGAAAAAAATAGCAGACTAAAATTACAAATGAATTGCACCAAACATTAATTAATATTTAACTGTAAAAACTCGTTATTCAATTTATGCATCCACATCGATGTTTATGGGAGTACGATATGTACAGTATTTCAAAATATTTTGTAGTATTATCAGTGAGATGTTTTCATGGTAATATAAGTGGGAAAATTAAAGTAACTGTCGCATTTATTCGTTTTAATGACATAAAATCAAGGCGATCCATAATACAGGCCTGACAAACATGCGACTGGGGTCCACGACTGGGGCCGGACATGTGAAGACCAAAAATATTTCTAAATAATAATTACAGAGAAAAGTTTTAGTAACAAAGGCCTTATTTATGTGCAGTAATTAGCAACTATATATATTCTTAGCAGGCTGCTTACAATAATTAATTAGTTTCCATCAAATTTAAAATAAAAAGCACAAAAATATGAAAGAACAAAATTCACAAAAAATCACTTTATTCACAATGTATTAGACAAAATTTGTTTATATTGACTACTTGATTACTGAAATTATACAACTAGAAAGCAAATTCAACATTTTACAAAATCAAATACTTTATGAACGATATAATGTTCAGAGAAACAATGTTTAATTTGCTTTCTGATTGTATAATTTCCTTATATTTTCTGTAATTAACTAGTTAATATAAACAAATTGACTCATGAATTTTGAAGTATCACAAATGTGTCTAATTTATGGTGAATAAAGGGATTATTTATGAAGTTAGTTATTTTATATATGTGTACGTTATTTCATTTGATTTGATGGAAACAAATCAATTATTGTAGGCTGCTTCCTAATAGTTGCTAATTGTTGGACATTACTAAGAAATGTCTTACTAAAACTTTTCTCTGTAATTATTATTTTGTAATAATTTTGGTCTTCACATGTCTGCCCCCAGTCGTTGACCCCAGTCCCATGTTTGCTAGGCCTGTATTATGGATCGCCTTGCATTAGATACACACCTACACACACACACACACACACATACATATATATATATATATATATATGTATATATATATGATGTTATTATCTATTCATTTATATATATGAATGTATAGATAGTAAAATAAGAAAGCACCTTGTGTATATATATATATATATATATATATATATATATATATATATATATATATATATATATATATATATATAAATATATGTATATGTGTGTCAGTGTGTAGCTGCGTCTGTCTGGGTGTGTGAGCATGTGTATGTGTATCTATGTATCATTAACAAAATCAAAACAAAATCTGTCTTCTCCTACGCCCCGCCGTTATCTGTGCGACATTAAGGTTCACTGAAAAGTCACCATCTTAAAAATGAAACTAAAATATTCAACCATCTTTTCCCTTTTTTTCGTGAGAAAATGTCGTTGGTTTTCGCTACCGAAGCGAAAGAAATATTTAAATATATATTCTCTCTCTCTCCTTCCCCTCTCTCTCTCTCTTTCTCTCTCTCTCTGCAGAATGTGTTCTTTCTTTCTATCTTCCCTTTTGTTAATTTGGTTTTAACAGAGAAAAAGCCCCCAGAGTTAATGGTCGGCCGATAACGGTTGTTGGAATGCATGCCTTTCAATGGAAGTGTCAAAGGTACAAATATACAGTGGAGAAATTTATGAAGAGAACAAATCTATATAAATCAAAGGACATCTGTCTGTATTAAATTGCGTTGTGTGTTCATTAATGAAAACCTAACAATAGTACTAAATAGTCTTGGACGGCGATGAATATGACATCAGTTAGAACCATGATGTTTGTGAAGGCATCCATGTTTAGCAGTACTAGCATATCAGTGCGTCCATTCACTTAATCGTAGCAGCTTGGTTAGGAGCGATTTCTGTTTGTTTTCGATTATCTTTAAGTTGAGTAGAACTGAATTTTCAGGTAACTGAGTTGTTCTTGTAGTTGTGGTTTACAAAGTCTGCGGCGGTATGGAGAAGAAGTCACGAAGGTTCAGCGGAACTAAATAGATCCAAATAGACAAAGCTGTATTTCTTTAACTTGGGGCATCAATGTTGAGAAGCGTTTTTGCTTTGTTTTTATGATATATATTAACGTCTTACACTGTATATCCGGCATGTTGCATATTGAAGTCGGAATAGACAAAGATACATTCATTTAGTATAGACAATTGGTGCTTATGCATAACACAATTAGGTATTAATGCAATGTTCAAAGACTCCAAAAAATGTTTTAATGAAAGAGTAAGCCAAAATTTAGTACACGTATTCATTTTGACTGTCGCCGTGTGCATTTACGTGTATGTAAATAGGAAAAGCATAAAGACGCGTGTGTATATATAAGCGTGCCTTGCACGAGAGTGTGAATCGACGTATGTGTACGCGCGTTTGTTTGTTTCTCGCTGGGCATACAGAAGTTGCTCACATTCTTTTATAAAAGTTATAAGTCCACCCATCTTAATTCAACACATATTTCCTATTTTTTGTTATTTTAAAAAAATTTAAGTAACTTTTCTATTAATTGCACCTCTCTAATCTCTTGCCAGATGACTTATTTCTATATTATTTTCGTGTTTTAGAATAATGCATGATGAACCTGTCAGACTATTGTATTTCCGACGAAAACGACTAATGCCGACAGCGACGCGGAAACTTCTCCATCCTAAAAATAAACTTCTAACGTCTTATTTACTATACTGATGACTGCTGAACGTTTCAGTTAGGGCATCAGCGTGTTTACTTTTTTAGCAGGCAGTTGGTAAATTACACGGAAATCCGGATAGCATTCGATAGTATATTAATTGTATAGTATGTATATAAATATGTTACTACTCTTGTATTACATTAAACAAATCTGGGTTTATTTTTAAGACACTTGGTATTTACTATATATATATATATATATATATATATATATATATATATATATATATATATATATACTAGCAGGGCTACCCGGCGTTGCCCGGGGCGATAAAAAAAACAAAGTAGTAGAAATTAAAGAGTGTGTGTAACACCTTTATATACAAACTTCAATCTCTCTTCTTTCTTTAGCCGTCTTTCTTTCCCTGGTCCTCATTATTTCCCTCCCTCCTTCAACCCTCTATTTTCCTTTTCCCCCATATGATTCTTATCGTTTTAAATGTGTTAAAAACTTATAATAATGTAATTCACGTAAATTCTTTTTACTAAATATGTATTTTATGTAACTGGATTTTCTTAAAGAAATATGCTATGTAAACAAACATTTTGGATGAAAGTTATTAATTATTCTTACATTGTATTTTTGATCCCGAAATAAAATTATATATTTTTTTTCAAGACTTTAAAATCGAATTTGAATGCAATGACTTAATCGCTGGCGGCCATGTTGTAATTTCCTACAATTTGCTTTCGTAAAATAGTAGCAATACTTTGATTAGCGTTTGTCGCTTATTTAAAAAACAATACCAAAGAACTAAAAATTTAGAGGCGCGTCCCTCGCGCTAAGGAACGTTAAATAAAATTAAAAGTTATTTCAAATTATTAGGTAATTAAATTAAAATATGACTCAGGATTTTAAAATTACTATGAAATATCATGAAAAATAACTGAAAACAGTCCCCCCTTCCGATGAAATCCGCCCCATGGACCCCTAAGGGGTTAGTTTATAGATTCGGGAATACTCCCATCAACTTACTCTGTGAATTTTACATATAAATGCACTTTTTCACCGACCCCTCAATCTCTCCAGCCACACCCCTTCCCAACTTTTTTTCACTCCCCCCATCCCTGAGAAATATTTTAAGTTAAAAAAAAAATAGAAAAAAATTTGGCCCGACCCCTTAAAAGTTCGGCCCGACCCCATAAATTTTCCCCGACCCCTCAATTTCTCCAGCCCCCCTACTCGTTCTTCACTCTCCCCAACTCGGAGAAATATTTTAAGTTAAAAAACAAACGAAAAAATTTGGCCCGACCCCTAAAAAGTTTGGCCCGACCCCTAAAATTTTCTACGATCCCTCAATCTTTCCAGCAATCCCCTCTCCCATCTTTTTTTCACTCTCCCCAACCCTGAGAAATATTTTAAGTTAAAATAAAACAATTTGGCCCGACCCCTTAAAAGTTCGGCCTGACCCCTAAAATTTTCCCCGAACCCTCAATCTATCCTGCCCCCCAACTTGTTTTTCACTCTCCCCCTACCCTGAGAAGTATTTTAGGTTAAAAAAAGAAGAAGAAAGAATTTGGCCTGACCCCTAAAAAGTTCGGCCCGACCCCTAAAATTTTCCCAGACCCCTGAATCTCTCCAGATCCCCATCCCAACTAATTTTTAACTCTCCCCCAACCCTGAGAAATATTTTGAGTTCAAAACAAAAAAAAACAAAAACAATTGGCCTGACCCCTAAAAAGTTCGGCCTCACCCCTAAAATGTTCCCCGACCCTTCAATCTCTGAGAAATATTTTGAGTTCAAAACAAAAAAAAACAAAAAAGTTTGGCCTGACCCCTAAAAAGTTCGGCCTCACCCCTAAAATTTTCCCCTACCCCCTAATCTCTCCAGCCCCCCAACCTTTTGTTCACTCTCCCACAACCCTGAGAAATATTTTAAGTTAAAAAAAAACAAAAAAACTTGGTCCGACCCCTAAAAAATTTGGCCTGACCCCTAAAATTTTCCCCGACCTCCTAATCTCTCCAGCACCCAACTTTATTTTCACTCTCCCACAACCCTGAGAAATATATTAATTTCAAAAAATTAAAAAAAAAAATTTGGCCCAACCCCTAATAAATTTGGCCTGTCCCTAAAATTTTCCCCGACGCCCTAATCTCTCCAGCCCCACCCCCAACATTTGTTTCACTCACCCACAACGCTGAGAAATATTCAAAGTTAAAAAATTTTTTTTTTTAATTTTGCTCGACCCTTAAGAACTTAGTCCTGACACCTAAAATTGTCGCCGACCCTCTAATCTCTCCAGCCCCCCCCCAACTTTTTTTCACTCTCCCACAAACCTGAGAAATATTTTAAGTTAAAAAAAAAAAAAAAAATTTGGCCCGACCCCTAAAAAATTTGGCTTGACCCCTGAAAATTTTAGCCTGACCCCTAAAATTTTCCCCGACGCCTAATCCTTCCAACCCCCTCAACTTTTTTTTCAATCTCCCACAACCCTGAGAAATATTTTAAGTTAAAAAAAAAATTTGACCCCACCCCTTAAAAATTTTGGCCTGACCCCTAAAATTTTCCCCGACCCCCTAATTCTTTCCAGCCCCCCAACTTTTTTTTATTCTCGCACAACCCTGAGAAATATTTTAAGTTCCAAAAAAAAAAAAAAAAATTTGGCCCGACCCCTAAAAGATTTGGCCCGACCCCTAAAATTTTCCCTGATCCCCTAATCTTTCTAGCCCCCGAACTTTTTTCCAATCTCCCACAACCCTGAGAAATATTTTAAGTTCAAAATATTAAAACAAAAAAATTTGGCCCGACCTCTGAAATTTTCCCCGACCCCCTAATCCTTCCAGCCCCCCCCCAACTTTTTACCCCTCTCCCACAACCCTGAGAAATATTTTAAGTTCAAACCCATTAAACAAAAAAAATTTGGCCTGACCCCTAAAAAATTTGGCCTAGCCCCTAAAATTTTCCACGACCCCATATCCTTCCAGCCGCCCCCCCAACATTTTTTTCAATCTCTCACAACCCTGAGAAATATATTAAGTTAAAAAAAAATGAAATAAAATTTTGCCCGACACCTAAAAAATTTTGGCCTGACTCCTAAAATTTTCCCCGACCCCCTAATCTCTCCAGCCCCACCCACAACATTTTTTTCACTCTCCCACAACCCTGAGAAATATTTAAAGTTAAAAAAAAAATAAATAAATAAATTTGGCCCGACCCTCAAAAAACTTTGGCCAGACCCCTAAAATTTTCCTCGACCCCCTAATCTCTCCAGCCCCCCCCCACCCGCCAACATTTTTTTTCGCTCTCCCACAACCCTGAGAAATATTTTAAGTTCAAGGAAAAACAAAAATTTGGCCCGAAACACCAATATTTCTTGGGACCGTTATACTTAAGAAGCACAAATATTTCTAGGGACCGTCATACTTAAGAAGCACCAACATTCGTTTGAAAATCAAGGAGGCCTCCTGAGCACTACTGAAACCGGTGGCCAGGTGCGGATGTGATTGAGCAACCCTTGTTTCACTACACACTCTTAACGTAGCCTTTTTATGATTTTATTGATTTATCCGGACAGAAGTTATGGGATGACCTGATACAACCGGACACAATTTAGGGCAAGACCGGGTACATCCGGCAAGGGATTATGGGATGTTTTCAGTGACTCAGCATTTTTATCGTATTAGTACATAAATACATTAGATTATTTCCAAATTAATACTATTTAACATTGAAAAAAGTCTGAAAAATATAGGAAAAATGCTACCCTCTGTCGGAAACTGTTCAGTTGACCCTCAGCAAGTGAATCGTTGTTTGCGATTTTGAGATATTATGATCCCAGGATATGTACGGTGCTAAAGATGTCAACTTTTTGACATGTCGCCGCTTAGTTTTTGAGGAGTAGCTGTACATTACATAAAAACATTAGATAATTTCCAAATTAGTACTAATTAACATTGAAAAATAACTGAAAAGGACCCCCCTCCTGATGAAATCTGCCCCATGGACCCCTAAGGCGTAGTTTTATAGATTCGGGAATACGACCATCAACTTACTCTGTGAATTTTACATAAGAGTACACTTTTATATTGTATTTATATTCTCTAACATTTTTTCTATAGGGCACACACACACACACACACACACAAACACACACACATACAGACATTCAATTTTATATAGAAGATATACATATATATATATATATATATATATATATATATATATATATATATATATATATATATACAGGGTGTTTCAAAAGTCTTGGGACCATAACGATTTTTAATCACTCAAAAACTATTAGGAGTTGAAAAATGAAATTGGTACCGTTGGAAAGGTTAAAGTTTCAAGTTTTGTGGGGAATCTTCAAAGTTGCTCAATATGAGCACCATTCGTCACACGGCAGACATCTAGTCGATAGTCCATTTCCTGCCAAACGCGTTCCAGCATCTTGACGTCAATGGTTCCCACAACTGCCGTTACTCGAGCCTTTAGTTCGCCAATATCTCTTGGAAGGGGCGGCACATAGACTTGTTGCTTGACAAAGCCCCAAAGGAAAAAAGTCACACGGGGTAAGATCTGGAGACCTAGGAGGCCAGGGCATGAGAACGTCATCACCTCGCCCAGATCTCCCAATCCATCTACCAGGCAGCCTTGTGTTAAGAAACTGCCTTACTCTAAGACTCCAGTGTGGTGATGCACCATCTTGTTGAAAAATGAAGTCATCAGATTCTGCTTGTTCCAACTGAGCTATTAACCAGTCTTCCCACATGTTGAGATATGATTCACCAGTGATAGTTGCCTCTTCAAAGAAGAACGGTCCATAGACACCTTTCTTGGAAATTGCACAAAACACGTTCACTTTTGGTGAATCTCGCTAGTGCTCAAGAAGTTCATGAGGATTCTCAGTACCCCATATGCGAGTGTTATGCTTGTTAACTTTGCCATTCAGATGGAAGGTCGCCTCATCGCTAAAAACAAGCCGGTCATCAAAGCCGTTATCTTCCAACTTCTCTTGCATTGCAATGCAAAAGTCACGGCGAAGTGGCTTATCAGTGTCCTTCAACTTTTGGACCAACTTGAGCTTGTAAGGTACCATTTGCAGTCGTTTCCTTAAGACACGCCAGACAGTTGCTGGAGCAAGCTGAAGTTCCCTGCTGGCTCTTCTCACTGATTTACGGGGGTTCCGCTGAAAGGCTGTCCGGACTTGCTCAACTGCATCTTCTGAAGTTGAAGGGCGACCTGTTCGCTTACTTGGGCACAAACACCCATCTTTCACAAATTTAGCATGCCATCTGACAATGGATTTCCTTTCAGGGGCTTCTTTTTTAAATTTCCTGCGAAATGCATGCTGAACACATGTCCACGATTCAGTCTTTGCAAATTGGAGGACGCAAAATGCCTTGTCTTGTTTAGAGAACGCCATTACTGCACCTGGAAAGATAACACGAAAATCATTAGTATGACCAAAAACTTGATTAAGCAAGCTTTAAAATGGCACCAGTTTCATTTTTCTACCTGGAATAGTTCATGAGATATACGCATTTGTAATGTTCCCAAGACTTTTGAAATATATGTCTGGTTGAATCGCTGGGGAGAGAGGATTACTTATTTTTTTCGACCGGGATTCAGTCTTATTTTGCTCAATTTGGATTTAACGGGTTTTCTAATTGAACAACGAACTTTGATTTGATTTGGGTTGCACATATCGGGATTTTAGAATTTTGATTGAACTTTCTATATTATTTGATTTATTAATCATTAACATTGTATATTGACACATTTCGCGACTCGATAACTTTGTCAGCTCCTTCAATTTCACGTATATGGACTGCTGTTTATAACTTGGAGTAATGTCTTTTCTGATTATGTTTCTCAATTTGTATGACCTGGATGGATTGTATGGATTCAACAAAAAGTATGTTTTTGGGTTGATATATTTGATGTTATGTATTTTTATGTATTTGTGTATATAATTTTTTATATATTTTCAAAGCGTAATTTTTTTACCTGTAGTAGTATAACTGCGGTAATGGTCCTCTGAAGAGAAGAATTATCTTTGAAAACTCATGAGCTAAGGACTTAAGGATACTTTGCTTGAACTTTGAATTCTAATAACATTTGATTGACACCTTATTTTATTACTTCATTTTATATTATAATATATATATATATATATACACATTATATATATACATTATACATATATATATATATATACATTATATATATATATACATTATACATATAGATATACATTATACATATACATTATATATATACATTATATATATATATACATTATAAATATATACATTATATATATATACATTATATATATACATTATATATATACATTATATATATACATTATATATATATATATATACATTATATATACATTATATATATATATACATTATATATATATACATTATATATATATACATTATATATATACACATTATATATATATACATTATATATATATATACATTATATATATATATATGTATATACATATATATATATATATATATATAAATATATATATATATATATAATTGTCAACCGAGTTCGCGTCTTGTGACCGTCTGAAATTTTAACTTTCCTACACTGATGAGAACGTAAGCTTGAAATGACGTCTTATGTAGGTATAAATAATTTAATATATATATATATATATATATATATATATATATATATATATATATAAATATATATATATATATATATATATATATATATATATATGAAATGATGAAATAAGGTGCAAATCATATTTTATTAGAATTCAAAGTTCAAGATATTAGTTGCCTCATATATTCTGTCTATCTATCTATCTATCTATATATCAATCTATCTATCTATCTCTCTCTCTCTCTCTCTATATATATATATATATATATATATATATATATATATATATATATATGTATATATATATATATATATATGTGTGTATATATATATATATATATATATATATAATTAACTTGTAACAAATATCCAGGGGGTATGAATCCGAAGGAAGTTGAAACCGGGTTTATGAGAGTGCTCAATGAAAATTCAGAGCAAAATATATATTTTTTGATTTTATTCCATTAGTTGCGACAAAACAAGTTTTGTTTCATTGGTGCGAATAGCGTCGCTCCATCTCCCTCCTCCCACCCCGGCCGAGATTGAGATCGTCACAGCACGGACACGTGAAAAACCTCCCACGTAATAATTTGAAACACGAATTGTTGGGGTCCTCCCCCCTCCCCTCTCATGTCCCATGTCGCCGTTATAGACAAAGCCCCAACTCTGTCCCCCTCCCCCTCCAATGTATTTTCAATTTTCAATCTCCCGTTAAAGTGAAGTTAAAATTTTATGCCATTTGAATTCCTTTCGCCGGCCCGATGAGTTGGTCGCTATTCGCACCAATGAAACAAAACTTGTTTTGTCGCAACTAATGGAATAAAATCAATATATATATATATATATATATATATATATATATATATATATATATATATAGTAGTCTAGGTGAAGTAAATATTCACGTGATAGAAATCCAAATAATCTCAACCGGGCTTATAAAAAGTGCTAAATATCAAATAGAGCTATAAGTATATCATTGTTTTATTCAAATCTTTGACATCGGCATGTCGATGTTACCGATATACAGCAGGTCTAAGATGAGATTTCATCAGGCAGAACTAGAATTTGAATTCGATCCTTCCTTCAGATGGTATTATCCTGAAGAGATATCAGCTTTAAACTGCTGTATATCAATAATATCGACATGCCAGTGTCGTAGATGTTGTACATGTCTGTTTGAATAAAAACAATGATATATATATATATATAAATATATACTAGATGAAGTAGCGGTCAACGCCTGGTTTCTCAAAACTTTATTTTCTGCACGTCAGTTCAAATAAATATACTATACTTACAATCACAATAATTTCATTTATAAATGGTCATTATTCAGGTTTATCCCCGCGAAGATGATTGTAACGCTATAGCAACAACAACAACAACAATAAAATAATCACCTTGTATAGATGTTTAACCCATGAAAAATATAATAAAATATTGAAACACGGCAAACGCTTTATCTACAAGGTCACTCATCAAACGAAAATATGATGTATTTTTAACCTAACTGTTGTTGGGTCGGCTAATTATAAAAATGGCCAAAAATTTGCTTTCAATATTATTTTTACTCAATCTCCTTTTGAATATTTATTTTAGAAAAGATTCAAGAATTTCTGACATCCATAAGGAGATGATGATTCCAAATCTATGACTTATTTGGCATTTTGATAAACTGTTTACATCTGATGCTGTAACAGACATACACCCATACAGACAAATTGGTTATATTGAATGTTCGTGCTCTCACGCTCTAATTCTGAATTCGTGGCCGTGGGCCGACATCAATGGAATTTTTTTCTTGTGCGAAACCCTCATAAACAACGTTACAAGTAGACGTTTGACGGTGTCAAACCGATATAAATGATTGCACACTAAAATAATTTTCAAAAATTAGTTTTTTTTTTATTTCAATGTATTTTATGGTTTTCAGTAATCACGTAAAACACAATATTGACTGGGCATTTAAATTTCATTCAACAAAATAATGCCAGCAAAGTTTGATGTATTTTAATTATACATTTTGTACATGAAAAAGATTTTATGCGACTTTTTTTTAATTGTGACCGTTTTGTGCAGGAGAGGCAGTCTATTGATGGCGGCCCACTGCCATGAATTCGGAATAGGAGCGTGTGAGCAAGAACATTCAATATCGCCGACCAATCTGATTTATATATATATATATATATATATATATATATATATATATATATATATGTATATATATATATATGTATATATATATATATATATATATATATATATATATATATGTATATATATATATAGAGAGAGAGAGAGAGAGAGAGAGAGAGAAAGTAAATTATTAAATCATATTTCAGTTACCAAAATAGAGTGAAATGAGTATTAGCATATCTCCTAAACAAGTTATTTTTTACTTCAACAAGGTTTTTTAGTAAAACTATATCATAAGCAAGAAACACACACACACAAAGACATTCCATAACATCTAATAGTTAAACTTTTAATCTCAATAAAATAATTTTAAAACATATCATTCAGGTTTATTATGTTGATCGACATGGTATATTAAATAACTGGAACGCTATAGCGAACATGTCAACTGCGAGATTCGAACTCTGAAAGATATCATGGAAAATTGGAATTGAAGGCGGACGCTGTAAATACTTAGCCATCGAACAAATGAAAATCGCTAATTTCTTTAACGTGCTTATCCTATCATGAGTTAAGCGTAAAGATCTCTTCGCATAAATAGTTCGATTGTCTAGAATAAATGAATAAACTTAAATATAAAATAAAAATACATCTCATTCAAGTAAAAAAAAAATATATATATATATATATATTAGTAAAAAGTTATCAATTTTCTTTTCCATCTATCTTTTATTAATTAATGAGTAAATGTTTGCTTTTCAATGGCAACAATACACATTATTTTTTTTGTTTTTAACATAGTTGACCCCAAACAAGACAGGAGGCCACTGTAGACTTAAGGTGCTACTGATATTAAGGATGTACGTTTTGGGGTAATCATGAATTGTGAACTGTGTAGCAATATGTCTGTGTACATTAGTTTTAAATTTCTGCATGTCAGTAGAGTCGGTGGAGCAGGGAGGGAGTTCCAGCGGCAAGAAGTTATTGGAGTAGAATATTCTCTAGATTGTCGGGTTGGTCTAATGTATTCACGTCGAGACGGCACCAGGTCAGCAACTTCATCGGAGTACAATCTATTGAATCCATTATAAAACAGGAACAAGGATGCAACATTGCGACGATGGGACAGGGTGTGAAATTGGTGGATAGTGAGTGACCTATTAAATTGGCGACTCTTTTTTGGACGTTGTCTAAGAGGGAGGGACTAGTGGATGATGCACCATCCCAGGTGTGCCAACACTACTCCATGCATGGGCAGAAGGTAGCTTTCTACAGATATAGGGCAATGTCAGGTGTGAGAAGTTTACTATCACGTTAGATTGTGCCCACTTTCTTTGCAGCAGCCTTGGCAATGTCTTCAATGTATTTGTACCAAGTCATGTTGCCTGTGAATGTTACGCCGATAAGTGTGAACATTGAACTCTAAGTAGGATGTTATTTGCTATGGCAATCGGTGGTTTAAGAGGTGTCTTGTAGTTATTGAAGGAAAGGAGCTTTGTCTTAACGGCATTAAATGTTACCATCTATTTATGACCCCATTCCACTACAGACTGGAGATCACTTTCTAAAGGCTCAATCGGTGCATCAGATATGTGTGCGTCCGTTTTGCTCACATGACGAGAGTAGTGTGTTGTGTAGTCAGCAAATATACCTATCTCAGACTCAATGTCATCACGGAGGTCGTTTATAAAAATCAGGAATAGTAGAAGTCCAAAAACGAATCCCTGGGAAACACCAGGAGATATGTCATATTGCTTGGATGAACATCCATCGAAGACAACCTGGATATTTCTTTTGGTTAGACATGATCTAATTATATAAAATATTCGTCCAGTAATACCATATGAGTGAATTTTAAGAGAAACACTTTAAGCCATACCTTGTCAAGGCTTTGGATATATCAAGCGCTACCACCCTAGCTTCACTTGCCTTATTCAGTGTATGATATATAAGTTCAGAAATGACCGTTAGGATATTCGTAGTATACTATGCTATATATATATACATATATATATATATATATATATATATATATATATATATATATATATACATATATATATGTATATATATATATATATATATATATATATATATTATTACTTCATGTATCCACATAAAATATTATAAGGAGGTATATATTTTGTATTGATTTTGAGTATTTACTTCAACAGTGCTCCATACGTGAGTAGAGCTATGCTAGTAAGTTATGCCCATATATTTATGGCTTCTGTGTTTCATCTCATCGTAGACTGACGATCCCCACAGAAGTTAAACGCGGAAGCTACACAGAGGCGTACGCGTTCCTTCTCATCGCAGTCTGACGAATCCGTACAGAAGTGAAAAGCAGAAGCACCAGTGTAGCTTAATTGCCATACATATTTTTCATAACTTACTATCTATCTATCTATCTATCTATCTATCTATCTATCTATCTATCTATCTCTCTATCTATCTCTCTCTCTCTATCTATCTATCTCTCTCGCTCTCTCTCTCTATATATATATATATATATGTGTGTGTTTGTGTGTGTGTGTGTGTGTGTGTGTGTGTGTGTGTTACGAGAAAGATTTTTACGTAGATTGAGAGACGAAAACAGATGTATATGATTTGTTATCTTAGTTTGAATAGTTATTACCCAGTACGACTATCGGTTTATAGAACTCAGTCACTTCAACAAAAAAAAGAGAAAATATGGGAAACTGTCACGAAGTTACAAATGGTGTGACCCACAGCCTTGTCAGCAAAAAAAACTAAGAGTTAGAATGTAAATATTTTACAAAAAATAAACATACTACCCCGTCCGCCCTCTGCAGCTTTATTCCTGTCGAAATTTAGGGGGGATTACCTTGACAGATTGGAAGGAAAGATAAAACCTTCTCGGTTGATGGACTATGAAAGTTCTCTTTAACTGTCAGCCAAACTCGCTGTAAGGTTGATGCTGTTCGGATAAGAGATTTAAGGAGATTTTATTTGGGGACAGGGTTACACAAGGGTCGAATAATAACGTGCCCTAATTGTAAGGGGATCTGCTTCGATTACTTTTTATAGTGTCTGCAAATATAATGTTTTATAAAGTTTGCAGAATTATTCCAAAAATATAATTTTAAAATATTACCATAGTCTACAGAAATATGCGTCAATATAGTCGACAACAATATTGTCATGGAGTTTTCCAGAATATCTTTATAGTTAGTTACCAACCAACAAAACCTCTCACAGAGATCAAAGGTTCAATTAAACAAATGAATTCCCGCTTTATTTTAAGTATATACATATATAATATGTATGTGTAAATGTAAGACATCTCTCAATAAGTCTCAGGTTTAACTAATAAAAGAACACCATCGACTTTATTCATCGACGTAGTCTACTTCAAGGGTGATACACTTATCTCAACTCTTTTCTAACAATTCGATGCCTTTTATGTACAACGATTATTTTATTGACCTCAAAATATGCCACAGTTCCCGATATAACTTCTTCATTGTAGCTGAACCTCTTTCTCTGGATAATTATTTTGTAATCTACAAACAGCCAGTAGTCACTGGGGACACTATCAAGATAATAGGGTGAGTGCAGAAGCAATTCGAAGTGTAATTCATTTAGTTTCGTTACTGTTGTTATCGACTTGTATTTGTGAAAGAACACTTTTTCTTCTTCATAATTTGGCCGCTTTTTACGATTTACTCATTCAAATACACATGTAATTCTGTATAACATTTGATATGTTTATTCGTTCTTTCGCAAGGTAATTGTTGAACTAAATTCTTTGCACATTTTATAATACGGAATACGGAAGACAAAACCTTGCCTGCTGATGTTTGCGT
Organism: Sepiola atlantica; assembly: GCA_963556195.1. Taxonomy (NCBI): domain Eukaryota; kingdom Metazoa; phylum Mollusca; class Cephalopoda; order Sepiida; family Sepiolidae; genus Sepiola; species Sepiola atlantica. The sequence continues at coordinate 77,904,929 of OY744522.1, forward strand.
TTTTTGGTCGCTTTCTAATACTTTCACCTGTTGCTGTCCACACAATGTTCTACCAATTTGACTCAGGAGTGAATAGATAGCTTCATTTTTCAACGCTATCAAACTCTTTTTATTGCGTACATACCCAATGCAATGTTCGTCGGTTTTGTTCAAATATTGAAAAAAGAATATACAAATATACAATCCAACCTTCTTACAATCATTATAAAAACAAACATATGTGTTCAAGCTTTCAGGGTCCGAATGCTAACGTAAACCTCTGGGTTAGAATTAAATAAATTAACAAAAATAAAAGATTAATAAATTTAAACAATGTTAAGAATTATTTGTAAAATGTAAAACAAAAACCACTCGTATTTTGTATCTGCCTTAAATACATAATGCGTTATGTAATCCTGCAGTAGATGAACTTATTCAGTGCTCTTTAAATTTGCATGCATTATAGTCCTAAAAGAGAAATGCACATAAGTAATTCAACACAGACTTTATTGTGCTGTTTCCACACATGGAATACAAATAAAGTCACTGAGATTATCGACGAAATTAATATCTAATACACGGAATAAAATGTTAGTGTGGCCGTTTTATGACTCCTTAAAATCCTTTCCTTCTAAATAATATATAATCATAATTGAAGATCAACAGTGGCATTTAACTTCAAATGAAGCAGGTCACATTCCATAAACTAATAATTCTAAATTATATCTTTTCATTTACAACCACTAATATAAATATTTGAACAGGCAGAAAATCATTTTTGTCCAGCCGAACCCGTCATGGGCCATTAATGATTTGGGTCAGAAAGAAAAATAATTAAAACATGTTAGACTAATATGGGGCGACTCTCTTTTTGACTGCAAGCAGATTAATATCAATTATTTCTTATGGTACACAAAGAAATGCAAAGGTCCGTACACAAACAAGATTACAGGGAATTGGATAAAATGTTTACTTAATCGAACAACGATGTTAAGCTTTATTTTAATAAAATTGTGTGACCACGTCTTGTGCGCAGTTGTATGTGTGTGTGTTTCCTGGGTCGACATGACGTACACATTATTGTTTTATTATTTATTATTAATCGATTATCTCGCCAGTGTGTCCGTTTGTCAACTTTCAAAAAACCTCAATTTTAAAATGTGGATTTTCAGAGTCGTAAACATTAGCTAACCCACGTAATATGTAGAAGCCCCTATGGTAATCTGTTTCATGGCGACGTTCTCTAGCCATACTGGCTGGGGGGGGGGGGTTCTGATAGTAATTTATTACGTTCGGTCTCATGTAAGAAGTTGGTTGTGCTTGCTTGTTTGCTGTTTTACCGTAGTTTTTTCACGCTTAATAATGTATGTATACTCTTTAATAAATCTCCACTAATTACTTTTAGAATTACAATTTTGAAGAATATAACTCTTTAATAACGAAAGTTTGTAAAGAAGAAATGCGTACACATTTCTACAGGATTTTAAAATCCGTTATAATGCTTTCCAAACGGAAGCCAATATCGACAGAGAATGGAGTTAAGGGTCCACAAGTGATCGGACAGTATGGAAGTATTGATTTACTCCTCTCCAGGAGTTAGGCACAAGGCCAGTTTTTATCTTACTCCCACAAGTAAGATGTGACTTAAAGTCGGGTCGGGAAAGTGGGGTTTAAAAATTGCCTGGGCAGCCCCGTCGGCATTCCCCGATAAGGGCGCCTCAGGCAGTAAGCAATAAACTTACTCCTCCCCAAAGAGGGGAGGCGAAGCCTGGTAGGGTGGACCTCCTCGAACTGCACAGGACAACCCCATAGACCGGCGTAAATCAAGCCCCAAAGACCAAGACAATACCAGTCTATGGGGTGCAGTATCCATCGGAAGAGATACTACACGTTGATCTTAGCTAAAAGGCCAAGATAACAGTATGGAAGTAGTTTCCGAATTTTATTACTAGTAATAAAATCTTTGAAGACAAAGAAGATAGAGCACGACCATGCACTATTCACAATAGTCGTTTTAAAACATACACGCACCAGAGAAGTATGTACGGCAATTCATGTCAGTATTCCAAGTTAAATTCTCAGGCAAAAGTCTTGCTTTTTCACAAACGGCCACAGATGAGGTCCTCTCAATCTGATGGAGAGATAAGCACACTTTTTTTCTTATTTTATTCTTCATTCATTTTATTTTTCCCATATTCTAGTACTCAGCATTATCTCCAAATTTCAATTATATGAATGTACTAAATTCTGTGTTTGACTTAAATGTGTTTGATTATTGATATATACTGTTTTATTGCCTGTCTATTGATTTCCCACTGAAAGAAATTCTTGAAATCCCATGCTGGTTGTCTAATTATTTAATTAATCTAGTTCTTTCTAATGTATCAATACTAATAGACGAGGCAGGCAGTTATAATGATTTATTTCGCTAGTTTAAAATATATATTCCAAACAATCCCTAAGTACCCGGTTAATGATATGAGAACAATAAATTTAAAAAAATAGAGAAATGACGTCCTTACTATGATAGCAAAAAAAAAGAAGCAAAATTTATTCCCAACTGCTGGAAAAGAAGATACCCCACGGCCAAAATTATCCCCCTTACAGTGACTCTCCTATTTTTGTTAGTCATTCGAGTCAAAACGGCCACAGATGAGGTCCTCTCAATCTGATGGACATATAAGCACTCTTTGTTTCTTATTTTATTCTCTCTTTATTTTATTTTTTTCCATATTCTAGTACTCAGCATTATCTCCAAATTTCAATGTGTCTTATATGAATGTACTAAATCCTGTGTTTGACTTAAATGTGTTTAATTATCGATATATACTATTTTATTGCCTGTCTATTGATTTCCCACTGAAGACATTCTTGAAAACCCATGCTGGCCTGAAGCTTTGCCTCTCCTTCTCATTTCTCTTATTTATACTTACTTGCGAGAGGGAAACCTATCTTCAACTTTCTGTTCGCTTTTTAGCATACAATGAACTTATTCTATCTACATATGTACACACACACACACACACACACACACACATATATATATATATATATATATATATATATATATATATTGTATATGGAAGCTTTTTTTTACCTGCGTGGGATAGGAAATACCCGACTAGTACATGGGCGCAGGCTATTTTTACCCCTCTCGGAGTGTTGGACCCGTAAGACTTTGTAAGGCTATTCATCTAAAAGAAGGAAATCTCTGACAAAAAAAACCTTGCTACCAGCTACTTACGCCGCGGCAGTAAACCGTTGGGGAGGGAGGCCTCCTTAGTCCTGATCGACAACTTTCCTAGAGTTGGAATCTCGAACAAAATATCTGGTTTGCAAACCTACAATTGCTTAAGGAGTAGATAGGTTCTGCCTATCGCCGTTCCTTGCACTCCTTCTTTGTTTATTAGTCAGGCGCAGAGGTAACAGCGCTGGGACGCTTCTAAACACCTGGTGCCTTGCCTTGTTTCTTTACTAGGACAATGAACGCCGTTCCTTTCTCTCTAATTGGGCAACTTGGGAAAAGTGTTTTAGTACCTAAGTCTTACATGACCAGTCTGGGTCTCTCTTGTTCCGACAGGTTGAGGGTACAGGTTAGACAGCTTGTCTGGCTGCTGTTTCCGACTGACAGGACAGGAGCCCATACTCTTGGGTAGCGCCAGGAACGGCTGCTCCATATTCAGTTGCATGATACCGTGGGTAGTTGCATGTGCCATGTCGCGCATGGAAAGGGACCCTGTAATTATCTTCGGTGGGCTTTCCGGAGACCACAACCCCATGGACCATGTCGTGACTAATGGACTGGTTGTGCGAGCTTATTGGCACTAAACAAGTACCCACATTGGCCAACCCACTCTATAATCAAAACAAACATGTCATTACAAAAAAACAAAAGCAAACTTAAACCAGACACCCAACAAAAAACACTTTCGCCTCCGTCTTTGAGGCTAGTATTCACAAATATCCGGGGACTTAGAACCAACACCAACGACGTAGAAACTTATCTCCTGACAAACTCACCGTATATCCTAGCTCTAAGTGAAACTAAACTTCAATCTTGAATCTCCTCTCACCACTTTGACGTGACTGACTACCTCCCACTCTATCGTAAAGACTGACAAACATATGCACGGGCTAGGAGTTTATGTTCGGAACACCCTCCCCCTAACTAGAGAACACAGGTTAGAATCAGATGCCCACGACTACATGTGTTTCGATTGACATTACATCACAACGTAAGTTACTTATATTTCTTATACCGCTCCCCGTCGACCTAGGACTGTACTCGGCTAAACTCCGTCTCTGAAAGCATAGATAGAGCACTCTTAATTGACTCGAATGCCCAGATACATGTATTTGGGGATTTTAATGCTCACCACCGCGACTGGTTGGGATTCTCTAGCCTTACTGACGCAGCCGGCAACTCTACGTATAATTTCTCCTTAGCTCACTCCCCTCTCAGGCTGTTGATTTTCCGACCCGCATCCCCGATCGAGTAAACCAACAAGCCTCACTTCTAAACCTTTTCTTGACCTCAATGCCCGAGGCATGTGAGACGAAAGCCCAAAGCCCACTAGGGAATGCTGATCACATTGTGCTAATGATACATATCACTCTAAAAAATCGTCCAAAAGCTGGTAAACCGTTGCTCAAAACAACAAGATACTACGAGCAGGCTGATTTTGAGTCAATCAGAGATCACATCAGTACGCCCCATGAAGGGAAACCTTCTCACTCCCTGCCAACCAGTGTGCCAACGAATTAACTGAATGGGTGAAAGCAGGCATTGAAGCCTATGTCCCCATGCGAAAATTCTTTAGTAAGCCACACTTTCGTCAATGGTTCACCTCGGAATGTGCAGCTGCCATTTCTGAAAGGCAACAAGCATTCCGTAAATTCGGCCGCCATAAGTCAGCTACTAATAGACATACATGTATAGAGTCAAGAAATAATTGCAAGGCCGTGATCGGTGAAGCAGGGAGAAGGTATAATGAGTTAACAAAAAAACGCATCCAGTCACAGAAACTAGGTAGTCGTGATTTCTGGAAAATCTACAATAGTGTAGTAAATAATGGTCAATCAACGATTCCCTCACCATCAAACCACAATGATGTCGTTTGCAAGGCCACTGATAAGACTGAACTACTTACCCATCGCTTCGCTTCTAACTCTACTTTGGACTCAGATAACCCCCTCCCCAAATTCTCTTTGCGGGCCGAAGCCACACTTGATAACCTGCCCATCACCCCATCCCAGGTCAGAGACATGATAAAAAACCTTGACACCTCCAAAGCTTGTGGGCCTGATCTTATACCTGTAACAGTAATAAAGAAATGCTCTGCTGAACTGGCCCCTGTCCTCTCCAAACTCTACAATAAATGCCTAGCTGAATCTTGCTTTCCCGATAGCTGGAAAATTGCCTCTGTGGTACCAGTATACAAGAGTTACGGGAATACAACCGATACTCAGATCTATCACCCAATCAGTCTGCTGCCGAACTTTGTTAAAATCTTTTAATCCTTAATCAATCTAGCGATAGTACGGCACTTAGTTAATGCTAAACTTTTTTCTGACGGCCAGTATGGATTTAGACAAGCACGATCTACTGCAGACATCCTAACGGCCATCTCTGAACGCATGTATCATACACTCGACAAGGCAGGAGAAGCTAGGGTAGTAGCGCTTGATATATCCAAGGCCTTTGACAAGGTATGGTATAAAGGGCTTCTCCTGAAAATACGCTCATACGGTATTACTGGGCACTTACTTAATACAATTAGATCCGTCCTAGACAAAAGAAAAATCCAGGTTGTCCTTGATGGCCGTTCATCCAAGCAACATGACATAAATGCTGGTGTACCCCAGGGATCTATCCTTTGACCTTTGTTGTTCCTGATCTATATAAACGATCTCCCTGATGACATAGAGTCTGAGATTGGTTTATTTACTGACGACACCACGCTTTACTCTCGCTCTGTTGGCAAAACCGACGCGATCTTATCCGAGGCATTGGCTAAATCTTTAGAAAATGACCTACAGGCTGTAGTGGATTAGGGTCATAAATGGTTGGTAACTTTTAATGCCGCTAAGACAAAGCTCCTCTCCTTCAATAACTACAAGGAACCTCTCCAACCACCGATTGTCATAACAAATAACACCCTACCTGAGAGTTCATCATTTACACTCCTCGGCCTAATCTTCACAGGTAACATGAATTGGAACAGATACATTGAAGACATTGCCAAGGCTGCCGCAAAGAAGGTTGGCTCCCTCTACCGTGCTAGTAAACTCCTCACACCTGACATTATCCTGTATCTCTACAAAGCCACCATCCGCCCATGCATAGAGTATTGTTGTCAAATCTGGGCTGGTGCATCATCTACTAGTCTCTCACTCCTTGACAAGGTCAAAAAAAGAATTGCCAACCTAATAGGGCCCTCACTGTCAACCAAGCCCCAGTCCCTGTCCCATCGCCGCAATGTAGCATCCTTGTGCTTGTTTTACAAATACTTCAATGGATTATGCTGCGATGAATTGGCTACTCTGGTGCCCCCCTCGACGTAAATTCACTAGACTAACTCGACAATCAACTAAATCTCATTCATTCACTGTGGAAGTCAACAGGTGTCGAAGAGCCTCCCTCGTGCTGCTGGTTTCTGGAACTCCCTCCCTGCCCCATGTTTCCCTGACAGTACAGACATGCAGAAATGTAAAACTAATGTAAACAGACATCTCGCTGCGCAGATCCCAATTTAGGTTGCCCTTTTCTTTTTTCTCAGTAGCCTCTTACGTCTACAGTGGCGGCCTGCCTTGTTTGGGGTGAATTATGTTAAAAAAAAATTAACGTGAAGTATTATTTACTGAAATCAACTTTTACTTTGACACAACCCTATAATTATATAGATTATGAAGTTTGTTCATTTTTATTGCCTATTATTATTTATCATTTATCATTCATTATGTAATAGTTTACCGTTTTAATCTAGAAATAAGAACATAAGTCAGGATGGTTCAAATTCATATATGGGTCTTACTTCTCCGTATTGTTTGTGATGTTTCCGAAGTTATTTAATGGAAATATTGATCACTAAAAAAATACTTATCTGATCAGGCTGAAATTTTGCATAGAGATAACTTTAATCAAATAGCATGAGGTTCATACATGAAATTTAGAAAAACCGAACGTTGAAATTGCGTACCAAATTCACAGCCACAGATGCGAGAGTTTATTAGCTACACTACGGACCTAGTACGATGAACCGAACCTAACTTATCGACAAAAGTGTGACTTTAACAATTTCTGTGGCCATGACCCGGATCTTTGTGGTAGATACATAAAAGTTAAATCAGTTTTAATTTCGACATGGCTAATATTTTGCGCAAGTTCGCTGACAATTGGTCGAACGATCTAGACATTTGGATATACACAACCAACAAACAAAATATACCTTAAATATAATCTTAACCTTGCCGTAGGTAATATTTATTAATATGTTTAAAAATATTATAGTACCTGCTCCGTTTAAAATGATTGACATAAATGTAAGCTAAACATTGACATTGGTTACATTCTTCGAACAAATCAATGAAGCATCGATTGTATTTGGAAGAACATTAATTCCCATTCAATTTAAAATGTCAGTATGATGTAACTATTACTCAATATACATCATATAGGTTTGATAACAAAGTCGGTAACGATTACTGTTACACCGACCGAACACAAACAATTCCCAATATATTGTAATTTATTTTCTAATATACATTATTATATCAAATAGATACGTTTCGATTTATTTAGTATTATTTAAAACATTACGAACAATATTTAAAGAGTTGTATCTTACTAATATATAATGAATATATTTTCTTAATTAACGACGAACGTTTAAAACTAAGCATATTTATTTACGTATATAACTATTTTCATACGTCTTTCGTGAAATGAAATAGATAGCTAAGTGTTTCGATTTAGATAAAATTGATCGAATAACAACTCAAATATTTACTCCCCTTTCTCTTAACTTAAAGAATCTGACTTTGACAAAAACTTACTAAAAACAGCGTTGGATTAATAAATAAATATACAGATACACGACGGTTATCATGATAATGATTTAAATTTGTTTCTTTTATTGTTACATTTACATTATTGTGAACATGTTAAATGATGTAGTTAGCAGTTATTGGTAATTGTTGCTTATTAACTAATATACTGTTGTTATTAGTAGATAATAAATAGTGTGTAGTACCTAAGTCACATAAGATATATGAAAGCATATATGTTGTAGAATCACTGCGAAAGTATCAGTTCTATATTTCCCCACATGACCGTCTTCTAATTATGACATTCTAACGACTATACAAATCAAATTACGATAACTCACAATTGTTGGCATATAATAGGATATTTTAATGCACAATTATGCCATGTTTTTGTATTATTTAGTTATGCGAAAGAAACATTTTGGGCTAACTACCTCCAATAGTAACAATGGCGAAAGTATTAATTCGCATCGCCACCATTGTTAAATTATTCTCTGTTTTCATATATATATATTTCTTTTCTGTCATTTGCATGACGTCCTTATTATCTGCATTATCGCTGTAATATATTAAATATAAATATATCGGTGGACGTAAATTGTTTTTGTTGATTTATTAACCGAATAATCTATTATATTATTAATAATTTATTATTCATTTTCTCACGAAAGCATCAATTTATGACAAATGTATTTATATAAATATCGACTTTTTGCAAAGCAGCATTATATAAAACATATCAGTCGAAATAGGTCGACGTTGAGTATTGTTGTATATACGTTAAATATGGATGTAACAGGCTCAAACGTAAGTTATGTTTCTCTTTAGGGCGAAACAAACATGTTATGAAAAGCAAATTTTGAAGCGTTGATGTAGTCCCCATTCTTTTCTATGACCTCATTTAAGCTGTGAGTAATTTTTCCGACTTCTTCGTAATCATTGGGGGAGTGGTGCTAGACCCCAGATTGCACAAAGTCCAAAATATGCCTTAGAAATACACACCATTCCATAATCTCCCGACTCCAGTTTAATTGCGTCTGAGTACTTTTTCAAAAATGTTGGGTGGCATGAGTTTAAGGAAATTTGGTCTTCATGATGCGCGGGATTCATGTTGAATGTAGGCTGGACACGTGTTTTTCTACGCTTTGTACAACTGGTTCCAAGAAGAACCAAAATATCCCTGCTTTGACTTGGTGTTTGGTCTTTTTCAGTGGTTTCTTAGCTTTTGTGGCGCGGATATTTAGGTTTTGGTGCTGATTATTTGACTTATATAATTCTTGTATGAAGAGTATCGACAATCCTTGTCCTGCAATGTATTCGTAGTGGCATCTCACTGCCCATCTAACTCGGCAACATCTGGATTTCTTTGCTTACATATTGCCACAACTTCTGTGCATGGTTTGTGAGAGATTTCGTTGCGCTGAGACAGTCAAAACACTTCCTATCATTCTTCCTGCTAGACATTAGTTCCACATATCCGTCGAAATATTACAACTCATATCTGACTGCGTTTAAGTATTGAAGCTGCGGTGAGCTGCAACTAACGTTCCCGAATATTCGAATCCGGTGAGCATTATCATAATTCAGGTCACTCTTTGTTCATATTTATATGCTTTCCTGTTCTTAAAGTCACACATGATACGCAAAAAAGGTATCCGATGCACTTTACCGTTATTAAATCGTTCAAATAGTTGTGAAATGAAAACATTATCAATTAATCTTCAAATTGGTCTAGAAACGTGCAGTTTTTGTTTGTTTCTATGTTCAAGTAGTCCTTCTAAATGGTGTTCTTTTGGGCCTAAGTCATAGCACGAAAATGTCAATTATTCTTATTCTTTATATGTTATAACATTTAATATTTGGGGTGGGGTTCAAATGATACATGCATTATTTTTAAATGTACCCTAACCTAATAAAACCATGAGTGCATTCTTAAAAAAAAATTTCTGTATAAAAAATTAAGTTACTACTCCAGATGAAGCGCCTAATTTCCGTCACTGCTCGGCGGAAACAATCGGGCAGGTCGCGGAAACGCCCGAGAGCTGCCGAGACGAAAACGAGGCTGAAGCAAAACTGAAAGTCGTAAAATGGAAGATGCAGACGACAATATAAGACGAAGTATACAAAAGAAAAAATACATATATTTGAAAAAAAATGAAAAAAAGAAATGACCAAACCATAGCGGTAAACCTTTTTTTTTGTTTCGTGGGCCAAATGAACCATTTGAATGTTTTTTGTCTTTTTTTTACATAAATCAAAGAAGTAAATGCTATTTCTTTTACGATATTTAGGCAACTTTTTCTTTCTTTCTTTTTACATAAAAACAAAGAAATATGTTATTTTTATTAGGATTTTTAGGCAACTTTTTTTTGTATATTCTTACTTGGGGGGGGGGATTTCATATATTTTCAAGTCGAGGGTCAGGGTTTCCGGAAACGTTTGCAGCCGGTTCGAAAGGGCTTTCTACCGCTTGTTTTGTTGTGGTGAGCGCAGATGATTGGCGGCAACCTGATCGGTCAGCTCTGCTTCAGCCTCGTTTTCGTCTCGGCAGCTCTCAGGCGCTTCATCCGTGTTTTAATTATGTTCGTGGGGTTTTGTAATATTAGTATTTAGAAACAGGTTATGTGTGTGTATTACACTATTACTAGTGTACCAGCTTCTTAAATACCATACGAATAAGTATATTATTGTATATATGAAAGGTTAGAATGCAAAACGCTATTAATGTTTTACATGATATTATACCAACATAATTTATTTTTACTTTCAACTAAAATAAGCTTTTAGTCGAAGTATGTATCAAATATATTAATTATTTTGTTGTGTAATGTCTCAATTTAAACAAATTGGATGTATCGCGTTTTGAATTCAAACACTTCATATATATATATATATATATAGTACGTTCAATTGTCTAACAGCTTTTAAAATATTATGCGGTTTTGTTTATTAAGGAAAATACTCTTTAATTAGGAAGGTTTTATTAGGGAACACGGGCAGGTTTACTTTGTTTCACTGGTGGTCGAGATATACTGGTTATATTTGCAACTTATGTCAGAAAACAAAACAAAGTGCATCAATGATAATTGATGTTAATTATTGTTGATATCGACATTCATTTTAACAATTCAAAGAATGACCTAGTCATAATGCATATGGATAGTGTACAACTTCGATTTATTCCAGTGGTTAGAAACAATAAGTGCACGTCAGAACAAATGAAAATCTAATGGAAACAACAATTAAAAACACCTCAAAAGTTCTCCTCTTGTTACATATAAACACGCGAATCATTCATCTTCATTAAATGCGGAACCAACATCTTGAGGTAAGACCAATAGTATCTAACAAAAAGTTCGAAGAAGAAAGAAAAAAACAAACTCCGTTTATAATTTGAAAGTTTCCTTTGATGGAGATATTTTTCTCGAGATTTTGGGGAAAAACACATATCGATATCCATTAACATCTAAATTATTTTTTTTTAAATTTGCATTGTCTTTACAATATAATAATATCTATACCCCACGCAATGATTCAAGTGAATACTGACAGGTTCTTAAATATACGACAATACAAGGCATTTTCAAAGTTTAAAGAATTCTTAAACAAAAACATAGGAACAGTCGAAAAATCCAACTTCCTTAAACGCTGAATAAACATTTCGCAACAACCCCGAACTACTTAACAGAACATTTGAAGAAAAAGAAAAAGAAATATATAAACAAAAAAGTGACAATTCTGAATTCTTTTCTTGATTAATAAATTTTCCTCGAAATAGTGTAAACAATATATTGACATCTATGATCATCTGAACTTTTATTTTAAATGTTCGTTTTTTATACCTTCTAATAATATACTATAATATATATAAGTAGTTGTGTGTGTAATATATGAACTAAAAACATTTAAAATGGAAGAATCTGATCAGTATAAGTACTCTACATCGAATAGAAGAGTCACCAAAGATAACATTTCTGCATAGCATTCTTTTACCTTTTAAGATATAATCATACAAAAATCTATGTCTAAAACCCTTAATCTGATGTGGATAAAACACCTATTTCATGTGTTTTGTAGTGGAACATGTCTCCAAGTAAAGATTACTCTTAATGGGTCTTGAGAAGAAACTAGCATTCAGAGAATCTTTCTTACTTAGTATCTAATAAAAATAGATCAAATTTAATGTAAATTTAAAACATTTGAATTTCTAAATTGGAAGTTGTGGTCATATCATTCCCTCTAGAAACAAATTAAAATACCCCAGATAAACTAAAATTTAGGGAATATTTATTGATATGTAATGCCTATTTTCAAAATTTCACAAAAATCGGAGCCATCAGAATTTTCAAAAAGGGCTTCCACATATCCATCTTATTTAATTATGTAAAGTTTAATATGTGTATATGCTAAAATATTTGTATTTTCAGTCACTAACGTCTAAGTGTGGGTTATTTGTGCTACATTTATTTTGATATAGTTAAGCAGAGGGAACATTAAGATACCTCCGATTTTTGTTAGATTTCAACAATAGATATACATAAATTAATAGATATTCTTAAAATTCCATTCTCGCTGAAAATTGTTAGTAATTTACATAAAGATTGTAGATATAAGCTTAGTCCCTGTTTGATGATGGACGTATAACTTACTAGTGCGCGTCATACGTTCTAACATCGCTTTACCCGAACATAGGCACTAGTGTATTCAATGCTTCACTTTCTTAAAGATGTGTTGCTGGTGAGAATCTACTTGTTAAGCGTGATCCAGGCTACACGATCCTCGGGTTTAGTAAATCTTAAAAAGAGAGACGTTCGGCTGGTGTGGAAATTGGCGTTGATAATTCTTAAATTTACAAGATTAGAGAGGCAGTTTATGTTGGTGAGTATATAATGATATTGAGAATTCACGTTGCCCCTGATCGATATAAGAATGTTTAATCCGTCTATGTGCCGTGATTTGCCTCGCCTGAAATGGTGTAAATCATTAATATCATACATTAAGAAATTATGTGACGTTTTGCTAGGTGCCGAGAGTTTAGTTAACCTTTGTAGCCTAAACGCGCAGATCGGCTCGGACAATGAAACCTGGTCTGATCTTGGTCTGTATGGCATTGTTGGCGTCAATGCAAATTGCCTGTTTCTTTCTTGAGCTCTGTAGTGAACTGGATCTAGTTATCACTAACACTTTTTACCCACTAGTAGTACACGGAAAACTCGTTCTATCCTCACTCTAAACATATTAATTTACTGTAGACCTCGTGACGTAAGAAATATTTGTAAAGTCAGAGTAATGCGTGGTGCCGACTGTGATACTGATGACTAATTGGTCATAGCTATGCTCAATATTTCTATTCGTCAGCAATGTTGTTTCAATGCAACCAACTCAAAGTATGTAAGTGCATTCATGTCTCCAAGGTGAAAAGTCCAGTCGTAACAGATGTACATTTCTGTGATTGCGATTAGGAGAGAGTAAGGAAGAGATACCATGTACGAATGAGGTGTTGAGATTTATGGATTACGGTTTCCCAGGTGTCGAAATTCGGTTGCTAGTTATTCCAGGGTAATCACCCTTCAAATTGAAAAGAAGCGTAAAGTGTATTAACAACTTCTCACCTCTTCATCTCCGAACAGGTTAGCTCTCGCTGCCTAATTCAGATATGTAAAGAATAAGGTTCAGCTTTGTGCCCTAAAATTGTGGTCTAACGTATCCAAAGCGATACATACTGCCTATAATTATGTGGATCTTAACATGTTTAATGCACTGCTTCGGCTGGACTATGGTCCCAAATATTCTTAAACATTGCAAAAAGTGAAGCAACCATGTTAAAGGCATCATATGAAAGTATGCGTCGATGATGACATTACAATTTTCGGTATCTCTTTCAGAATCCATCCAATGTGTATGTTGCTGATTTTCATCCAGTGTGCGGTCGTCCTGAACTTTACTCGGAACACACTCCCGGAGAAACACTTGGATACCTAAAAAATAAACTCAAGTATTTTTTTGTCTAGATAGCAGTCCTGTTTAGCTGTTGCAGCCCGATGGTCCACTCGTTGCTGTTGTTAGTATAGCAGGATAACCCAGTTGGGCAAGACTAGATAGATGTAATACTAATTATGTTTTACAAAGGAGATGACAAAAAGTCAGATTGTGGAAACTAATGTGGCATTTCACTGTTCGCAGCAGTTGGAAAAATATTTACACTGCACTAGATGAAGCGATTTGAGTATATCTGTCTGGATGTATTTCCTGAACACAAGTCGAGTTTCAGAGGCTGGTTAGGGACCGTAGACATCATATTTGTTTGCTAATTAGCTTCTAGAAAAAATGTATTGAAAAGCCTGTGTTTCTTTGTCAGTTGTTTGTGGATTTACTCAAAGCATTTGACACAGTAAAAGGTTAAGCTTTCTGGAAGGTACTTGGCCACTTTGGCGTACACCGTTTTTAATTGCGAGGTTTTAGCAACTTCACTATTGTATAAATGGTCGCATTAACACCAACGGTCTGCTCTCAAGTAAACTTCCAATGTACAATGGAGTGAAGTATATATCTGCACCAACATTGGTGACAGCTGTTCTCTGTTATGCTCTTCACTATTCTGATATACATATCTATATTAGATTTTAACAACTGGAAAAGTATTACACCTCAGAAGATTCTAAACCAAACCCCTTGTTTGTGATTGATTTGTTAGGGAGATGTGATATGTTGATGATGATACCATAGTGACATATTTCCTAAAGGATATGCAATCAGACGTGGATCCATTCACGAATGCTTGTAGTTCATTTGAACTGACGGTTAGCATTAAGGAAACAAAAGCCATGTACAATACCGCTTCTGGTGAGTTGTATGTTTAACCTGGTATATTTGTGCATGGGAAGCACTTTGAAGTCGTCAAGGATTTCATCTACGTTGGTAGCACTTTATCCAATGATGGATCTCTTGATGCGGAGATCAAACAGAGAATCAGCAAGGCAGCAGATGCGTTTGGCAGGTTGGAAGATAGTCTGGACTGATGGTGGCAAAGATGTATGTTGTCAACCTTTTTATACGTTTCTAAAAAATCGACGTTGTATCAGTCACATATTAAAACAGCTCGGAAAGTTTCATCAGCACTACTCCAGACATCTTCTTTGTCTGAAATGGGACACTTTTGTTCCCGATAGAAGTGTTGTAGCCAGAGCTAAAACCACTGGTATTGTTACGATTGAAACTAGGATTCACATGCGTTTGTCGTGTCATCTTGTCCGGCTTGATTACTGCATACTCTACAAACTGTTTAATAGTGAGTTCTTTCAAGTGAACGGTCCGAGCATAAGCCCCGAAAATTATTTCAAGATAGTGTCATAGAGAGTTTAGCGTACTTTGCTATTCCTGTAGACAAACGGGAGACCCTAGGGTCTCCTCGGCGCGCAGATTTACAAAGTCGCCGAAAGCCTACCGGACAAAACCCCACGAATATAATTCAAACACAAACTGAAGCCCACCAACGGTTAAATATATTATTGAACAAGAATTGTGTAATATTTCATTTTTTATAATTATCAATAAATGTTTATTAGCCATTTTTTTTTCAACAAAAAATGTTTTTATATCCTTTTTAAACATTTTCCGGTACATTGTAATGCTGCATTCTGATTAAATACGGTGTTGGTTTTCTTTAGTTTTTTTTTCGCCAATTCGCAATTATAACTTTTTGTCATGAAATAAATTAAGGTATTATTAGAGATCTTAACCCTCAGCTAATTCGCCCAAAAAGAAAATGCGATTCTCTATTTTTTAGGCGATTACATGGTCACAGCCTAAAAAACTAAGTGATAAAAATAAAATATGTCGAAAATACTGCGACGCCAAGGGGTAGCTTGTAGATCAGAGTAGGGTCGGTGCAAAACGTTGCGAAATATTGCTAAATCGCGACCCCACTCTGTCAGGAGTCAAGTACCCAAAAAGAAAAGGTTCGCAAGAACTCTTAATAGTGTAACAAAAAAAAAGAGGAACTCTCACGTCGTATAGTTGTTGCCAGAACTGGCACCCCAAGAAGAAAGGAAAATACTCTTAAATAATCAGTAATCACTTATATGCAAATTACTATCTTCCGGTGTAGCTACAAATACAGAGTGAAAATCATTCTTAACTTTCGACTCGACCAAGCCAAAAGCACCCGACCCTTTTCTGATCCCCGGCAACCCCAGGACACGTAAACACAAATAACCTATTTTTTTCTCAAATAAAACAACAGAAAATCAGTTTCGCATATAAATTTAACGTAAAATGTTCGCCACTTTCGGACGAGACAACGTTTTAAGGACATGAAACCAACTTTAGTATAAAATATGTCATTGTTAAAAGTCCTAAAAACACGCTTTGTTCCTATTACTAACACTAATTCCGGGTGGTAATACGAAAAATACAGCGTGGTGAAAAATTTAGTGAAATGCTATAAACAGTTAAAATGTCCCGAAAATGGGGGATGATTTACCGTTAAATTTATATGCGAAACAAACCCCCACTCTAAATTCTACGATAATTGTGTTTTATTTTGTATGTTCACACATAATCGCCGCCAAAAAAGTAGAATCTCATTTTGTGGGATAGGATACTTTTAAATGTAGATATATATTTTTTCTGGAATTTGACAAACTTTTAAATGTTTTCCCTTGGATGCATTGCATCCAAAATGTCGTATCCAATATAGAATTGTCGAATAAATGTTCTTATATATGATGGATAATTTGTATTAAAAAAAATAAATTAGTATTGTCAAGTAATAAATATAAGAAATGGAATGACGGATAAAAATAGCCTTTAGATAAGTAGCCTAAGCATCCCCCACCCCCACTAAAAATATATTCTCTTTTTTTAGTTGAATACGTGTGGACACACTGCACTTTGGATTGAAAAATAAGATATTGTTTTTGAATTTACTACTCCTATTACTAATACTACTTGAGGTAGTTTTAGTACTACTACTAATACTACTAGTATTACTAGTACTTATAATAATCATGACAACAGTAAGTGTCACTGTTGCAAAAGTACTAATTTTACTACTACTACTACACATACAAATAATAATAAAAATTATCATGATGATTATAATAAAAATAGCAATAACACTAACACTAATAGGTTATATTGAATCGGCTTACTTATAAAATAAAAAAAACTTTGCAAGCGGTGACGGGGCAAATAATCTACCTTATCAATGTGATGTGTAAATTCTGCGGAGGTTTTTTTGTTGCACATATGAATTCGGTTACTGATTTTTGAACATTAATCTTCATTTGTTTTCTCAAATTATGATTAAAGATCGAAAGAAAAAATAATAATAAAAAAACAAAAAAAGTTTTGGTTTAAACCATAATGATAATAAGTTCAAATTGATAATGAAGAAAAATAATTGATTATTCAGCTCACCCAGAAAAACATGTAAGACCTTTAGAAAGAAAAAAAAGCAACGAACGCAATGTCTGTCGGAACAGATTAGCACATAAAGTGTTGGTTCTAAGGAAACAGGGGAAAATCACCTTTACTTAATTAAATATATCTAATGTAAGTTATACATGTAATATAATATTTTGAGCTAGCTAAATGACCATCGTATGGTGGTTAGAGTTCGGTTATATAAATTGAACGGGGTATTTAAGGAATATGTTTCAAGTGTGATCCTGGTTGTTGTAATAGCTAATTGCCATACATATTGCTTTTACAGATAGCGTGACACAACGGATTTAAGCAAATAAAGCAAATGCGCGATGACGTATATATGTGCCTTACTACTAAGCGATCAGCGGATTAGTGTCGTGGAAAGATGGATAATTGCGGTAATGTAGTTACGGTTTTGATTTGATATTATTCTGCTAGTTGTGTCTAAGCTACACTGAAGCGTTGAAATAACGACGAAACAGTTGTATGTGGATTACATACACATACTCATTAATATATATATATATATATATATATATATATATATATATATATATATATATATATATAGAGAGAGAGAGAGAGAGAGAGAGAGAGAGAGAGAGACAGGATAAACCAAGAAAGAAAGTGCCACAAAGGCGGAAGTGCTCGTAAATTTCGATCCCATTTAAGTGGTATATATATATATATAGAGATATATATATATATATATATATATATATATATATATATATATATATATATATATATGTGGCAAAGGAAAAGTATGTGTTTATATATTTCCTGCTTAAACAAAATCATCGACCACCCTGACGGATGAGTGTCTGGATTCTATCAAGAAACATTCCACGGAAAGTTGCAGTTAATTCGCCTCTTCTGTATTTAGGTTAATGAGGGTCGGACCCTTCCGTAGTCGGCCATCTTAATATTTGCTAAAGATTTGGCTCCCTTTCCCTTTATCCTTTTTTGGGGTGGTGTTTGTGTTGCTGGGTAAAAAACATACATCAATCGCACTGTCACTGTAAAAGTCGATAGTTTATAACTTGAAACTATTTGTCTAAAAGATAGTTTAGGTTATATAAACACAAACCCACCCACACACACATATATAAATATATATATATATATATATATATATATATATATATATATATATATATATATATATATATGAATATAAAATCACATAATATATATATATATATATATAGTGTTGTAATATTAAGAAATAATATATATATATATATATATATATATATATATATACATGGAAAATAGAAAAAGGGGAACCAACAATATTATTTATGTATTCATCAACGTGTTGTGTTCATTTCAAGACTTCTTCGGGATGAGTCGTGTAAACATATAACAAGCAAGTACAAATATTTGAAAAGGTTTCTATCCGTTTGTTACGTAAAAATAGAAATTCCCATTCTTTATTATATATATATATATATATTTATATATATATATATATATATATATATATATATATAAATATATATATATATTTATTTATGTATATATATATTTATATATATATATATATATATATATCTATTTATGTATATATATATATATATATATATATATATATATACATATATATATATATATATATATATATATATATATATATATATATATATATATATATATATATATATATATTATAAAAGGAGATTGTAGTTTGCTTGAAGTATTGCTTGTAAATATAAGTGTGGGTTTGTAATCCGGAACTTTATTTGAGTCGCAGTAACCACGTTTTTATTTACTGTTCCGGGATTTGATCTGCTTTACGTGAAATATTAATAAATTGATTTGAGATTCTATTCTTGTTTTCTCCTCTCGTTTGTTTTTTGTTCACCTTCTCCACTTTCCGGTACCTATATCACATTGTTCCAGCCTCGGATTACAAACCTACACTTATATATATATATATATATATATATATATATATATATATATATATATATATATATATATATATATATATATGGGTGTAGCGAAATTTATATCTGTTTTTAAGGCTTCACACATAAAAGAAAAAATATATCAGTTCATTCTTCTCTGTTGAATTCTTTCCTTATTTTGTCATTTAGTCGTCACATTTCATGAGCGATGTTTCTGACAAAGGTGAAATAATTACTTCATATTGGGTCAGAATCTATCAATATCACACTTTTCGTCGGATGGGTTTTGACCTTGAAGTTGTATTTTTTAGCTCCTTACATAAAGTGGCTTCATGCCTTGTCTGGAGCGATTTTCATTAAAAATTATTTTCTAAAGTTTTAAATATATTCTAATTTGGTCGTGTGAGGTCTGAGAATATGGTAGATGATGCATAATAGTTCCTCCATATTCTTCAGCGCATATTCTCTGCAACGTGATCTTTAACGTTAACATTTAATGTGTTAATACTAGACCTCACACTGCATTAAATACCAATGATCTAAAAACTATGAACTGGATTGTATACCTCATCTACCAAAATCTCTGGATCTTACAGTAACATATGTAGTTCTGATTAGCTGTTTGTTTATACAAATAATATAACGTTTAATTAATGGCTACTCAAAAATGTAATTTCTACGGTGTATTCAAAGCATATCAATGTTTTTTTATGTATTTAGACGATAATTCAGCACAAGCGACATGAATTCTTCGTCCTTTCTATGGAATGATCAATCTAATAAACTAAGATGATGCCAGCTGAAGTTGTGCGAGAGTACATAGTCGTCTTATTGAATTTCATAAGATGTTTCGTTTTTGTTAAAACATGATTAAAATAGTGCGGTCTCCATGACATAATGAGCGCATACCTTGCATTCTATTCACTAAACAGTTTGCAGAAAGTTGTAACAGCTTAGAAAAACTGTCCAAACCAATTAGATATCTTTTTCCAATCAAAATCGAAATGGATATATACTGTTTTGTAAACACTTGCGAACGATTCCCGGATTTTTAAAAGTACATTATCAACTGGTGGTGAAACATGGCTTTTTATGAACATCTACAAAGATACGGTAATTTTCTTTGTAGGAAAACGTTAAATAATTCATATTAATGAGCATAACATGATTTTTGACCGACTTGATTCTGTTGCTGACGTTGTTACTTCATTTATTTCTAGAATCATGTGCTTACAGGAAGGAGCAGATAGAAATTGCAACATCCATAACGACGGTGGTGGTATTCAACTAATACGGTTCGAACATAGAACATTGGATTGTCAATGCACGTCAGTATATATTTGAAACCCTTCGCTTCGCACTTTCTTAATAAAGCGAGCATACTCAAGGAAAACGCAGGATAAATATCATATGTTTTCATCAGGTTTTGCTATCATCCAAGAGATAGAACATTTTGAATTTTCTTTCTGCGAATAGAGACATGCTTTGATTAATTCCAGAGAAGCGGCCCTAGATCTTGATAAAGCACGACCGGATTCAATAAAAGATCGGCTGAGAAAGTAACCTCACATTGCATCTATTCCTCTATCATGAACTTTCTGATTACCATTTATTCCAGAGATTACAAAATAATTTGCGAATACTGGACCTGAAATAATTCGACTAGCCAAGTGTAGTTTTATGTTAATAGTATTAAGAATCTTGTGAGTTATTAGAAATAAGTTATTGACAAGATTTGAAATCATATCAAACGATTATTTCTATTTATATATAATCATTTGTCTGGCGGTTATTTATAAGTGCCTAAAATACTCGACATATTTGCACAACTATTACGTCTACTTTTCAAACTAGTCTTTTAATAATGAAGCCCACATTAAAATAGAAAAATGGAAATTAACCAATGAAAATAAACATCAGTAAAAGATAATAATAATAGATCATGTTACGAATTATTTTAATTAATTAAGGATGCAAACGTAAAATAAAATTAAACCCCCCCAAAAAATAATGAATATACAGGCAAAATAATATAATAAAAAACAAATATAATATTGGTAGAATGCAAGTAAACAATAGTTTTACTCTTGGATACGAAATTGAATATTGCAATGGCCTACAGTGAATATTTGCAGAATGATTATGTAAAACCAGAAGTACACAACATCAACTACAATCAACAGTGACGTGTTTGGGTCGCGTGAGCATGGTTCAAAGCGCGTAATTACTGGCCCTAGCCGATTAAAACACGCAATATTTTCAATTATATATATATACATATTATATATATATATATATACATATTATATATATATATATATATATATATATATATATATATATATATATATGTATATGTATATATATATATATATATATATATATATATATATATATATATATATTCTATGATGTTTGACTATCTATTAACACGTGGTTTGCGAATGGGTTGCCACAGAGTAAGACAAAGAACATAGTTAGATTTAGCATTAACCTGCGGATATTTTAGCCTCGATTTTAATATGTAATACTTTTCCCTATTATTTATTAAATAAGCAAACACTTGATCTGTTTTTTTAGAATCCTGTACGAAACCGGAACCCTAAACCGAAGTAAGTGCTTGCGTACATGCACTAGTGGATACGACTTTTTAGCCAATTAGCTTAATTCTAACTATCTTACTAATTACTTGATGTGATAATTCTCAGTAAATTGTATTTTTCCTTCGTAAAAATAGACGAAATTGTCATTTTTTATGTTGTTATTCCTGGTACGCCATGATTAGGTATTTATTCTCCTGAATTATCGGAGTAAATTAGTCATTCAAAATAGGGTTGTTAAATTATATTTTGTTGTTCTCTGATATTTCCGAGCAAAGTCCGGTACCTTTGCTAGTTTAAAATATTGATTAATAAAGCTTATAACATAGCCGCTGTTTTTTGTATCCAGAGAGCTTTAGCTTTACGGATATTACTATATTCTGAGTGAATCTTTAAAAATATTTTTGTCGTGAATTTTTTCGTCCAAACAAATTCATATAATCTTCTTCACTTATAAACAATTCAGATATGTTTTATATGCGATGAACACAAACTTATATAACACAACTTAACATTCGTGTTTGTTTTCTTTCTCTCCCAACGGCGAAAATATTTTCAGGCAATTTATTTGTGAATATTCTGTTTCTTTCTTGTATTTTTTGTTCAGAAATCGCCAAATGTTTCAAAGGTCAAAGAATGTCCCTCGCAAATCGGGTGGATATATAAACAATCTCTTTCTACCAATTCTCCGTCTTTCAGTAACAGAAAAATGTATGTAGGGGTTTTCGGCATTTTGTTTATTGAAATCATTTCGCTTGCGGACATCGGTAGGATTTTGCCAAATCTGGAATTACATTAACTTGGGTGGCTTCCAAATCCGTATGTGGTGTCTTTAAGACTGAGTCCTTTATTTATTTTAACCTGCCTCAACACACACACAAACACACACACACACACATATATATATATATATATATATATATATATATATATATATATATATATATATATATATGATAAAGAATGGGGAAATGTCCCGACGTAATGAAAATAAAATAACGAAAACCAAAATATTAATTAAACAGTCATCTACGTTTCACCTTTATCAGAAAGTGTCATCACGACTGGATATTTGAGAAAAATTAAAAAAATATAGTAACAAGTGCCAAAGTCTGAAACTCGCCGTTCAGTCCCATAATTTATTCTAAATAAAAACTTCTACGTACCAATTAACCAAAACAATTAATGAACTAATAACACTTTATTTACCAAGTAAATACAGTGTAAATCCACCAATGTACTCATACAGATACTCCAAATAAAACAAACTAACTAACAAACAATAAAGTTGCCGTTGAAAGCTTATTTACAAATGTACCAGTATACGAAACAATTTAAATCAATATTGATAACATATACAAATTTCCAACCCTTCCCCCACTTAACATTAACACTAAAATACTTTAAAAGTTATTATTATTGCAAACCTAAAGCCCCATTTTATGACAATATACCCACATTCATTGCGTTTCCATGGGATCGGTTCTTAAACCAACCTTCGGTCATTTTTAGATGGCGAATCTCGAAGATAAAATATTTAATATAATTACTAACCTGTCTATTTATGCACGCACTTTTTATTATAGCATAACGTTAGCAGACAATAACGATGAAATAAAAAATAAACCACATTTTTCAAAATACCTCCGTACTCAAATTTACATATGAGCATAATTCCGTGTTAATAAGTACTCATTGACTCTAAAAATAATACATTCATTATGTCTCCTAATAAAAAATACCAATATTAACTCATGCATCCTAAATTATAGAAGCAGATGATCACACTGATATATAATAACAATGATAAAAAATATATTTCACCGCGTAAAACTAATCTCTGCCACCAGAAAATGTTATTTAACAAATTAAAAATTATTAAGCAAGGTTTAATTAACAATCAAGTTTACTGGTTTGGATACAAACCTTAGTTCCGATGATAAAAGACTTTTCTATTATCCACCAACTCATCTTCCTAGTAAGTGGGACTCAATATACACTACATACATATGTTCTGTATACATGGCGGTTTCGTAGTCTCATTGGTTTGCTTTGTTACAGCGACGTTAGCTAAATACATTGCATTTCCTTGATACGGGTTCGAATCCTGTACGAGTTTCAGTTTGTTCTTTGTAAATAGTCTACGTTCCCAGCCTCCTAGAAAACATGTTTATCTTATAACTATATTACTCACGCTTACATGATTTCAACCAAGCGGTAGCAACTCCATTATATCACTCCTTATATATATATATATATATATATATATATATATATATATATATATATATATATATATATATATATATATATATATATATATAATTCTTACGCCCATATCAGGTTCAAAAAGTGAAGCAATGTTCAACTTGGTCAGTACTTACATGGCTGATAACTTATGAATTACAGATGATGTAAGTTTTGAAGTGCAGTGACTGTAACATTACATTCTGATAGTAAAAGATCAAGAGAAGGAAATATGTTTTGACATTTGAAGCGGAATATATATCAGACTTAGAGTTATATCTCGCTGGAACACAGGACCCTGTCGGTTCAACGAAATTAAGCAACGCCAAAATTGGTCAGAACTTATATTATGCAGTCGGGATTCAAATGCAGTGGTGTACATCCATGCAACGCAAGCACTTATTTATCGACGTGCGTGGAATAATTGCTTATAATACCTGCTATTCCCAAAGGATGAACTCTCTAAGTACTGACCCGACTGAACATGGCTTAACTGTGATGATATGAGGAGAACCGACACGCTATTTTGATCCAGCCGCTAATTTACATACAGGGTGTAAGCTTTTTACGTGTTTCTGTGTAAGAAGTGGTTTCTTTTAGTATTGTCGCTAACTTCTTTCGGGTCGAATGATGATGCTCTGTCTCGCGTTTATTTTTACATGCGTTATCTTTAGGTATTCATCGGAAGTGGTGAATTCCGTAATAGAGGCTGACCACATGTCTAAGCTATTTTCATCAGTTGTGTTTCTTCATTTTTTTACAGTTTTAACTGTAATGAAACGTGTTTGATTGCTTCTAAGTATTTTCTGGATCCGATTCACTTTTATTAATTAAATTTGTTAATGAAATTTTGCCCTCGTCAGAATCAGAATCGACAACAAACCCTGGCCAAGCAGCAGCGTCAGCACAACACCGTAAGCAATCACAACAACTATCTTCTCGATAGATTTGTGTTCTAACCGATCGCTGTGGAGATGAGTGGAGCCTAGGACTATTAATTAAGCGCCACACCTGGGACCATTGTAAATTGACTTGACCTTACGAGCCTGCTCTCGGCCTGACAAGCCAGCAGGACATCCGATGAAACTAGATAATTGTATATTCGAAAAACGACATTTTATAAGGTCACTATTATTTGGCGTTAATTATTGACTAAATATTGCGAGTTAATTTGGTCAAAAACAGCTGATTTATGACTAGATTTGCGTTTGATCAGTGAATAAACGATTTAATTTTGAAATGAATTCATCGGTTTTTCTTGACGGTACGACATAATTTGATTTTGGGACAATTCATTTTAAAATGGTTAAATTCGGAATTGTTTACCTTAGCGACCTCAGATTAATCACCACCCACAATTTTTGAAGATCGGACGATCTATATGTTTATGCTTGTGGCAAATGTGATAATATACGAACGAAGAATATGTGCCTGACCGTATTAATATATATTGTTATTTTTTATAATATACTAACCTCTTTAGGATAACTTAATTCTCAACCGTAATATATATTGAAAATGTTGCATTACACACGAGTTCAATTTTACTAATAGTCGTGGAGTGATGTTCAAACATTTGGTGATGTTATTATATAGTAAGTAAACGGAATAGATCCAACAGAAATTGAATTAGACTTAATTGAGACTGTACACCACACGGCTATGTATTACACCACATGAAAATGTCTATAATCTAGCAATATTTAGATGTAGGTGCGTGAAAATAAAGTTACAATCGGATATTTCCACGTAAGTTAAAAAATTAAGTAGAGAGTGGAAATTTCCAATAGAAGTCGGGTAGAAACTACATGTATAGGAAGTCACACACAGACAGCAAATCGCTGGTGAGACGTCTCTCAAAGAGAGGGCGGTCGGGTTTTTCGGTAGCTGCTTTCATCCTCACATGGGGAATGGGGTGGAAGTATTTAGTGTGAGATATGTACACTGTAAAGAAGAAAAGAAAACCCCTAAACATTGCTAAATCCCAAATAATTTGTGCTGATTTTTATTAATAACATTTACTGTTTTTTTAATAAAGAAGAAGGCGACGGCAAGAACGATATATAGGAGGAAACGAAATTTATTGTTCTTGAGTGTCATTTACACATCGGAATTTCAACTGCTCCCGTAAAAAGCCGCCATCAGGTGTATCTACTGGGATCGCAGAAAGCCTCCACGTACTGCTACAATAAGATCGATATATCTTCCGAAATTAAACTGCTTATTAGAATTAAGACATAGTTATGCACCGTTATACACTTCTTTTAGTAGCTGGACTGAATAATGCTAGTTACAATAGAGGTACGGTTTGGGATGGCGCAGTCTTTGTTAGACTATATACTCCGAACAGGCACGCTTACATTGTCTCCCAAGGGACCTCAGTATTAAGTCGGTTTGATACAGTTAATAAGACATATTTCTGTTTAAAACAAATGCAATGTTAAATATTATAATCGTAATGCGATTTCCAATATATATATATATATATATATATATATATATATATATATATATATATATATATATATATTTATATACTTACGTTTTCCTCTAAACGTAACTGTCATACGTAAAGGATAAACGTTGTAGATTATAGTTCTAATATATTACGTGGCGTAATCAGTTTCTCAGCTTAGTAGTTAAATATAGTATGTTCCATATCAGATACGCACGAAGAATTACATATACAAGTCACTCCTAAATATACAGTAAGAATACATTTAAATAA
Organism: Sepiola atlantica; assembly: GCA_963556195.1. Lineage (NCBI taxonomy): Eukaryota > Metazoa > Mollusca > Cephalopoda > Sepiida > Sepiolidae > Sepiola > Sepiola atlantica. Next base: position 77,931,871 of record OY744522.1, read on the forward strand.
CTATAGAGGTTTGCATGGTGTTCATTCAAAGTTTCGATACACAGTCTCTAAGATTATCATACATACTGACGATTATGCATTTGCTCGCATCACCCGACACCGGTAAATTAGATAAGACATGTCACAAACACACTAAGCAATCATAACGGAACGCCGGGAAAGTTCCTGACCGAACTACCAACTAGGCAAAATGGCGGCTTATTAAAACCCAACAAACCGGTGTCGGAGGGCGGTGATCAAACCAGGCTGACTCGGTATCTATTCCCAGAGGCCTTGCTGGATATTACCTTTAGCTACGGCCTCCCTCCGCTTATCTCAAAAGCAATTAGACCACAGGTCACGCACCCGTCATTATTTGACCACTCGTCACATCTCAACAGGCTTGAATAATGCGTGAAGAGAAGGAACATTGAAACGATTCATGTAATGCATATATATATATATATATATATATATATATATATATATATATATATATATGGATGTGTGTATACGAACATTTAAGATACATAAATGAATATATGTGAACGAAAATAATGGTAAAAAAGAAATAATTTCTTCTACTACCCCTTTCTTTTTTCTTTTCTTTTCTTTTCTTTACCTCTTTCTTCCCCTTCGTCCCTCTTCTTTCCCCCCTCCCTGTCCTTATTCCTGGCAGGAGGGCGTACTGTGGTCGGCTGTTTCCCACCATCATTTCTATCTTTGGCAAGTCACACAGAGGCGCTTACTCTTCACAATCTAAGTACATGAACGCTGCCCTTATTGATTTGACATCATAAGATTCTCTCACTTTTTTGTGATAATGTTCTGAAAAGTACGAAACACCTAGAGTAGTAGAAAAAGGAATTCCTATCTTGTATATCACTCGTCGTCTTCTTTACATTCCTCTTATTCTGTCTACTCACCTATTGTATCGTTTAGCACAAGCAAAGTAACTAACATCATTTCTGAAATTTACTAAACACTCCCACTAATTTCTGATGAAGTCATTTGATTATGACGAAAACTTAATCGCAACATATCCCTTGATATTAGTATATTTAATTTCTATTCGTTGTTTCAACTTAAACTGCACCTTAAGTATAACACATGCAAAAGCACACAGTCTACCACACCCACACACACATATATATATATATATATATATATATATATATATATATATACTTATTGTATGTAGTGATATAAAAAAGCAATTATGTTATAAAGTTCAGATTGATTTTTATCCGAATACATTACCGCCCTCTTATAAAAACTAAAGCCTTGTATTAAATATGGATTTGTAAAGAATGAATTTTTTGCTTGTCTCATCTCTATATCGTTTTCTTGCGATTCCTATACCACCTGAAAACCGTGGTTTCCTCTATCTTTTACCTGGAGGTTATAAAGTTTAAGCTTGCTTTTATTATCTCTGAAAACAGTATGATAGCTTGGATTTAGTTCAAGTATTCTGTAAATCTTCTCCAGAAACACGTGTAAAACTTTCTTTGCTCTGGCATTTATAGTAAATACACATGTGTGTGTATATATATATATATATATATATATATATATATATATATATATATGTGTGTGTGTGTGTGTGTATGTGTGTTATTTATGTGTGCAGAAATTATTAATCAACAGAGTATTGGGAGAAACAGACAACTATTTACGTTCGTGTTTTGTTTAAATTTTACGTGGATCTGTGTACTTCCTCCTACAATAAATACATAATTGTGCTCATTTATTCATGGAAGGTCATCATTAAGAAATAAACGGCATTATGTGGACAGGAATGAAGGAGTAGATTTTCTAAATAATGTATGTTTATTTCTTTCTTTTTATTCATTTTATGTTATAAAGTAAAGTGTATTTGATTGACCAGTATAATTTCATAAACAAAAGCTACATACAATATATACGTTTATTATACAAGCAACTTCACATATTGTTTAGGACGAAGAACAAAAAGTGGCCTTTTCTCATCGATGTCTTACTTTTTTACATTTGATCCAACCAAAAGTCTCTATTGTTATAACTAATGTTATAGAAGTAGTCGGAGGAAATATTCGTATGTCATTTTGAAGTCAATTTTCTATACACGCTGATCACAAGGAACGATTTTTCACATCAGTTATTTATTGGCTTTTACATGCCTGTATTTAATTTAAATAAACTATGCGGTTTAAATTATGTTTAAATACTCTTCGCTATTATGTTCAGTTAAAACGAAACGTTTGTATTAGGAATTCAAACAAAACGAATAAACAAAAGAATCTTAAGACAACTAACACACACATCGAATATAATCACTGATATTGGTTCAGGGGTGAGAGGAAGACTTTCTTTGGTTGCACAATTTTCCCAAGTAACAGTGAGTTTGGCAAGTATAAGGTGTTCAAATAAGTAGGATCAATTTTGAATGGGATAAAAACTAAATTTGAACTGTTATAATAAAACACTCTGTAAATAATAGGCATGATATGCTTTATTAGAATGAATTCTACAACTAAGAACTCATAAAATATAGTAAATCATATTAATGTGTATTTTGCTAATAAAAATAAATAGGAATATGTAAGGTGGTTATTATTATATTATAACGATATTTCGAGATAAGATCTCTTTTCTTAGTCAATTGAGAACAAAGTCTTTTTTGTCGTTTGTACCTCTTTTCCCTGTATCTAGTGTTACGTGAAAAACAATAACTGTTTCCCAAGGGCAGAATTAATATCATGTAGCCAACTGATGATCTTGTAACATATATATATATATATATATATATATATATATATATATATATATACCACAGTTTTTTTTATTATATTCCAATAACCATGGTTTGTTTTATTACTTTTATTTTTATTTTTTTCACATTTCCAAAAATTCCAAATTTCTGTGAGATGTATTTAACGGTCCGTTTCATTTGTTTTGTGCCAAACAACATTTGTATGTCAATATCGTCTTTGCAACACTACAAAATCATCAGAAAAAGTTCACAAATAATAAGAGTGCTTAGTGTCTTGAAAAACACCCACATCATACATCAGTTTCATTTTAAGGTGAAAATAAACAAAAGAACAAACAAAAAATCTTAGAGCAAACACTCAGACGTGTGCGATCAAACTAATCCGCCATTTTGATTTTTTTTCCCGTTCAAAGCCAGTATCTCCCAAAAGAATTAGTGAGATCAGTTTAAAAAACCTTAATTCGGTAATGTTTGCTAAAATATTGAATATGTACTATAATTTATTTATAAAGTTCCAGTTTATTTGAAAATAATTTATTTTTTTATTAAAGTTACCTGAATGTTTATGGTGCGAAACTCATTGAAGCAGATCATCATAGAGCTAGTCTCATTGTGTCTAACCGTCCATTCAATCAACTATTAAAAAGTTTATTCTACATAAGTGCTTATATGGAATTTATAGAGTATTTATCAGTAAACCCTTTCTAACAATATTGAGACAAGCTTACTTTCACAGAAATTCATCACTCAAGTAGTAAGCCACTAGTTCCTCCATATTTAGCTAGATTACGATTTCGAAATATAGAATGGGCATTATATATTTATTTGTTTATTTAATTTCTTAAAGTGTTCTAAGGATTAAAAAGTAGTTTTACAGGGATCTGTACCTTAAACATTAATTTTTACTATGTTTTATTTCTAAATCGTACTATCAAGTTAATTGCTAAGACAAATATACGAATGTAAACAATTATCGTTATACATTAATATTTCCATCTGTTATTTAGTCGTGTTTCTCCCTTCTTTTGCCTCTGACCTGTCGCCTTTTTTTTTCTTGGAGACTTGGGATGGTTCCATTGCGAGGACGGTCTGTTTGTTTCTGTATCGTACCTGTACACTCATGACTCATCTCCAGTTATCACGGTGTTCATAAACACATGATCAGTGTTTGCGGTTTCCAGAAGGTGTTGTGTCCCTTGAAAGCGGAAGTATGTTTGTTCCTGCGACAACAACTTGGCCACAAATTTAGCAGCTACTCTGTGCACGTTCCGATCATCACGCAAGATTGCATGCGTGGAATCTTTATTCACGCCGACCTCTTTGGCGATCGACCGCACGGTTGAAGGCACCTTCTCAACAACAGCTGCACTCCGAGCAGTTTGGGGCTTTACAGAACGCTTGCCACTGTCCGCTGAAATGTGGTCTTTTTTAGAATCGGTTGGGTCATTCCTTAATTTGTGTTACACCCATCGCATTTTGTCCAAACACCTGCTGAATTTTACGAATTGTTTTGCTTTGAGAATTACCAAGCTTTTGACAAAGTTTGATGCAGTACCTTAGCTTAAAACATTCAGTCATTTTGAGAGAATCTGTAATCCGACGAACACGTTGCATAGCACCTCACTCAGCGACCGAGAGGCAGCTACTAACGCACAGAAAGGCGGTGATAAAATTCACACATGCGCATGAAGGTGTATTCCTGCACTGTGTAGAGTGGCGCCACCTTACTGTCTCTATTACGCACGAAAACATAAATGGCGGCTACTTCTTAGACAGGCCATATATATATATATATATATATATATATATATATATATATATATATATATATATATATATATAACACAGAAAAAATTACCATAAATACCCTGTATTAAGTTCATATGAAAACGAGAGATTAATTAGAAAATAATCACAATCCATTTAGTTATCATTATTATTTTGAAAATACTAATGATATATATTTAAAAACATCATAATTCATATGCCATCTGTTTTATATTACTGCAAGACATTTTTATGCGTTTATTATTTATCTTTTAACTTTTAAATATTTGCTTGTATATAGTTCTACTAAGTTAAAATGATTTATTGCGCCTATTTCATCTTCAGAATGTGTGTATGTATACAGTTAAAATTTATGTTGATTTTATTTTTTATTTTTAAAACGGCCCCTCACCCACTTCATGGAGTCGTTGTGTCTACGGTCCTTGACATACACGTATATGCGTGCATGTGTAAAATGCTTAAGGTACATTCTGCCTCTGTTGTTAAGGCCTTTTAAGTCCAATCATTCTGTCAACACTAAAACTCGTAGATCCGTCTAAATGTGTCACACACCTTAATAGTATTTTGACAGATGAGTGAAACCCGACTGCAGCACGACCCTTTCTTTCTTTTCATTTTTTACTTTCTCAATTGTCTATTTTCCCCATCAACCTTCCCGATTCGCTGCACGGCCTGTCCATCGATGGCATTCAGCCAATTCAACCCTGACATCCTTTTATGCACTCCAACTCTGGGCCAATCACAAACTGGAACATTTTTTCAGGCGTAAAATTTAATGGTGGCCAAGAGGGAGAAAATAGACGCAAAGCTAACGAAAAGAAGGAGAAAAAAATCGATGGTGTGTCTAAAATTGTCGTTAAGTTTTCTAAGAGGTTAAATTCTTTTATTTTCATTTTTCGACCATGATGGTTTAGCTTGTATTTTTTGGTTACTTCTCAGAGAGTTTTGAAAAAGATAAAAATGTGTTTTGTTGATGGTAAGGTTCTGTTTTTTTAATTTTTAGTGTTTTCTTTTTCTTTTATTTTCTATCGAGGACGACAGTTATGCCCGACATTTAATGTATAGAATAGACTCAACACGATTTTTCCATGTTTTACTGTAGCTTTTTAAAGTGTTAATGTGTGGACCCGCAGAGAATAAGAGTTCTACACAAAGAATGAAGGTAAATAGGCATACGCAACGAGTAAAATACGTAAAAAAACGATATATCTATCTATCTATCTATCTATCTATATTTACATGTAAATATACTTTATAAAGTTAGATATGTCTATATATTCATATATGTTAATATACATGATTAATTCCTAAACTAATTTTCCGATCATTATAAATTTTGGAACACAGTCGTAACATGTTATTATGTGGGCTATATTTAGTTTAACGCAAATGGAGTTGAAATAGTAGAAGACATTTGTTAAAATTTAGATAACTTCGATTGTTGTGAAATGTATATAATAGATATCAATTAAAATATATTTCCCAAAGTTTACTTTCTTTTGAGTATTTTTAAACGGCCTGAGGTGACAAAATATGGGCATAACCTCCCTTTCGATAATTCAAATATATCAGATGTATTTTGAATTTGATCCATAGTCATTAATAACCAATACGCAACTGAAGCAATATTTTTGGAATTAATTTGTTTGTGTTTACGCCTCCTAATTTTAAACCTTTAGGCTTACACATTCTTTTATAATCATTATCATATACAGATTCTAAAAAATAAGAATAAGGATTCCAGAGATAAGCGTTAGTGTCTATACATCTTGATAAGGGGACCTGAATGTCGTTCAAAACTCTTTTGTTTTCGGAGTTAATTTTACCGACTAACAGACGAGTATTCTTCTAATATATATATATATATTGAATATATATTGCCTGACATCTTACTACAGACATCGATGTTTGATGCTAACGTAACCTTCAGTGCAGGAAGTTAATTCTCAACGATTGGTGGGCGCGAACTCCGATCACAAATCGCCACTGATTTGCAGTCAAAAGCGTTAACCCCTCGGCCATAGGGAATTAGCTAATAATTAAAGAGGAATTTAACTTTGTAAATGGCGAGTCGGCGGCTAATTTTACACGAGCAGTTTAAGTGAGCAACAAACTGTAGTTGGATCTTGCATATATATATATATATATATATATATATATATATATATATATATATATATGTATATATATATATATATATATATATATGTATATATATATATATAATTGGTGATGGAAATGCGGACAAAGTCATATTCTAGTTAAAATACGGATACAAACGCATGGTTAAAGTGAAACCAATATAAATATGTCGAATGTTTGTCCACATTTCCATGAGCAATTTTACATTGTGTCTTAGATTTTTATTTGACAATTACTCCCCATATATATATATATATATATATATATATATATATATATATATATATATATATATATATATAAATATATATATTCCGAAGCAAAATCTCGCTAAAAATTATCATAAACACAGATATTTGTTAAAGAATATCATATAACACTTGCAATGGTAGAAGCGCAACATCATTACTAAGATTAACAGAGCTTAATATATAATTATAGATTGTGTTGTTACTTAATATCAATAAATTCACATCAATAGTCGTTACCGATTGTTTCAAAGCGAATTTATTTTATAATAAAATTACAGTACATTGAAGTGCTCTACATAATTGTTTATGTATTACTTTCGCTGTTGTATATAATGTACTACCAAATGTTAATATTCTTAACAGATTTTGTCAATAGTATATCCGTAATACAAAGGTTAGCAATACTATATAAATTAAAGCCGTACTACTAATACAAATGCCATTCGATATCGCTTATAAAATAGGTACAAAATGGCAAATATTTAAAACAAACCTATTCATGTAAAACAGATTTTATCGGTAAAATTTAAGAGAATTTACTCTCAATCAATTTATTAACAAAATTAACAATTGTAACTTAATTGACACAATTATACAGTATAATCTTGGATCGGATGCTATCGAGACTATGGCGTCAATTTCTGGAGAAGGTGTGACTCTATTTGCCCTTTGCCCAGATGAGTAATATGTAGACTTCAAAAAACTTTATCATATAACATCAAGACTAGATAGCCATATGTCAGGTTACATGCATTGCGTCCATATCCAATTACATAGTGTTGATTGTGGGTCGTGTATTTCACGAAGAACGACCGTTTTATAATATATATATATATATATATATATATATATATATATATATATATATATATATATATATATATATATATATAAGCTATGAAAATGTATTCAAGGAAATTAAGCTACACTCTAGGGGGGAATTTTCAAGCTTAAATGCATGGAGTTATTTTTGCCGTATTTTTAGATATACGGCTAGCTACTTAACCAATCAGTAACTTTATTGTGCTCTCAGCCAATCGTTGGGCTTCCCACGAACACAGGTGGGGTTAGTGTTACTTCCTATATATTGTTCTATTGTTCTGTTTTCTATAGATTGGCCTATATCCTGTGTACTTTGTTGTATCAATATAATGGGTGAATATTTTTAACACATGGTTCTTTGTATTTCTATTTTAGGTTTCTTTTTGCTTACTACTATTTCGATTGTTACACTCCCTAAGTGATTTAGATGCAGATTAAGATTAGTAAGACAAAATAAACGACCGATGCCATCAACAATAAAATCAATTACATAAAAATACATAACATATGTAGGTGATGAAAATGCTATATATTTCTAGGCAGAGCGTCGTAGTCCAATGGTACGACGTTGGATTATAGACATCAATATCGAAGGTTCGATACATGTCTAAGTAAGCCATGCTGGTGACGGTAGTGAGCCAGAAATACGTGCCCATGGATTACTATAAAATTAATCAAAATATATATATTAACTGAAAAAAAACTCTTATAAAGTAAAGGGCGACTAATAATGTAATTTTCTTCATCTTATGAAGTTAAACATTCGAAATAGTAGGTAGTAAGCCAACACAACTTACGCAAGCTCTACTTACGTATCGAGCACTGTTAAAGTAATTACTGAAAATTGATACATAAAAAATTATATCTCCTCATAACATTTCATGTGGATACATGAAATAGTAATATATATATATATATATATATATATATATATATATGCGTGTGTAAGTGAACGTATATGTATGTTTTTGTACAACGATCTATATATATATATATGTATATATATATATATATATATATATATATATATATATATATATATATATATGCGTGTGTTTGTGTGTGTGTATTTTAATGTTATTGTTTTTCTGTCGATTGTAGCGTTTGTTGTGTGCTTACTACTACTGTTTCTATTTTTGAACTACATAAGTAATTAAGATGCAGAATATTGCATTATTAGTCGTATTTTACTTCATGGGACGTACTTTTCGTTTATATATATATATATATATATATATATATATATATATATATAGATGTGTGTGTGTGGGTGTGTAGTACAAAGGTAATTAACACTTAACATATTTACTGAATACATTTAATATCGACTGTTTAGGCGGGTTTATATCTCTTTCACTCTCTTTCCCTTTCTCATTTCTTTCCCTCTCTCTCTCTCTCTCTCTCTCTCTCTCTATATATATATATATATATATATATATATATATATATGTGTGTGTGTGTGTGTGCATATGTGTGCGCGCGTGTGTGTGTGTCCGATGCCCGTGCTAGACGGTCGTCACGTCAAATGTATATAGCTACACTGATGAGTGTTCAGGAAATCAAAATATGCCTACTTTTTAGAAATTACACATATATAAATATATGTGTGTGTAATATTAGAAGATGCTATAGAAAAAGTAGATATACCACATCAGACAATTATATTAATTCATGTAATGATATAATCATATTTCGTCTTTATTATTCAAATAGTCCATCTGAAATTTTGCGAAAAATATTATTATTTGAAGATATACAATTGAAAACATTCATGATATCTTAAAAGGGTTTGAAAGAATTGAATGAACGGTAGAATTAAATATGTTTTAATATAAGTATGTTTTTACATTCATACGCATAGTTATAGTTATACGTATAGTTATCTATCTATTTCTCTCTCTCTCTCTCTCTATTTTTATATATATATATATCTATATATATATATAAATTTTACTTTAGTGTAAATTCTCAGACATAAAGGGGCTACTTCCTAGGGCTTAAACTTGATCTCTTTATGAGATACATAGCGATCCGAGTATTCCATTAAAGTCTTCCTTTACATCTCAAACGTTGAGTTAATATAGAAGTGAAGAACATGCATTTTCTTTTCCCGTAATTGGCCAGTAAACTACGTTATAGTATATTTTCCGTATGGTCCTTAGCTTTTACTAACTTCCAGCACAAAAATGCATCTTGTCTGGTGAAGTATCCTACTCAATGGCTATACTAGAGACAATCAAATTTGGAAAAAGTGCACCATTATTTGTATAACCAGTGTGTAGCCATACCGAGGAGTCCTGTTTGGGCTTCGAATGTTACGCTATTTTTGGTATTTTGTATGCCAAGTTCTCCTGACAAACCCCTCTACAGAGAGAACTTAAACACTGGAGTATAGTGTTTAGTAGGCATTCAAATTCTTCCAGTAGGTATTTAAAATATGTGTGTGCATTCTTAATACGGTATGAGTAGTGATATTGTATGTGAATTATGTGGACAATAATGCAGTGTTGTAGGAGGCCTCAAGGGTCAACCCGAACAACGAATGAGTCTGTATCTATTGTATACATGTGTTATATGTAGCAAGATAATTATGAAAACTATCAGGTAATAGCATATATCGATCATGATATATATTTTAAGTACACATTTACACATTATGTTGAAAGCGTCAAAAATATATACATAGAAGAGATATACAGGGAGAGGTGAAGAAAGTAAGATGTATAGATACGTACATATATTAAGTCTTGTGGATGGAGTAAGTAAATGTTATTATTTGTGCTTGACAAATTCGCCTTTAAAATCGCTTAAAACTGAACCTCAATGAAAGTTGACCCTGAATAAAGAGATAGAATATATTAGTCATCCAGTTCAATGTGGGCAGCACTTGGTAGTTATCTGCCAGCGCCCATTATTAACATTAGCCATCTGAATGCTACTAGAATACAAAACGCTTTCTAAAATAATGTCACAGTGACAGAAATATTTACTTTAGGATTTCAAGAGAGTTTGAGACGTGCCGTGAATGAGAAAATGTGTATTTCTAGTTCATAACTGCGCAGTAGGTGATCGAAAAGCAGCAGAGATATTCATTTTACAATGCTGGTTCGTTGGTGTCGCTTTTCTGAGATGTTTACATCTTGGGACTGGGGCTAGTTGAAACGTCGTGTTTGTTGAAAAGTTATGATGCGTGTTTTCAGCCTTCTCGTTAATCTGGGAAAGCTCTGACCCAGGTATGAAGCTGCTAATATGGATTTATCTCACTTTTATTGAGACCAGACCTTCAGATGCGTGAACATCTCTTACAATAGTGTGCATTTGATTACTTTGAAAGAAATTGGAATCTGTCATTTTATAAGTATTAAGTTATCAGTTTGATAAATGTATTCTAGTTAATAATGCAGGCGTAGTGAAGCTCTATAAACAGAGGTGAAGATGCATTTGTAAAAGATATTCATCGTAATCTACTAGCTAAAGAGCTCATCCTTCGGCGGGTTCCTAATACTGATAGACCAGTTTACAATTTGAAGATAATAGTCCCTTTAATACTTGAAATCAATGACAACCGCTTGGATTACAAATATTTAAAAATAGAGCTTATATAACTGAAATAATATATTTAAATAGTTCATATTAAATACTTTATTTCCTCATGTTTTGAGGATTTGCATCATTTGAGTCATCGAATTGTGTTGCAAGACTACTGTTACATAGCCGTCCCGGAATAGACCGTGGCAATTCTCGCTTTGTATACTCGTCCCCGGAAGTGGCAGTTCTCGTTTAATCACTCGTCATTTTTAACACCATAAATCATATAATTTGCATACCTTTACATTTCTCGTCCCCTCAATCTTTCCTCGTCGTGTGGAAGGGTGCATCGTCTAGTAGTTGAATTATTTCCTTTTTCTTTCTGTTGTGAACCACACCGCTGCAACACAAAAGCTCCATGACCGACTCAATCGACAAACAATCTGGTATCTCAAGTTGTGTTTTATTTCAGGCTTTAGTTATCTATCGACTTGGAGATATTCCCCAACGTCGGGAGAGTGAGCAAATTACTGCTTTCGTAATTACTTATCAATTAAGTCCTTAACCATTCGTGGAGGGGGGAAAAGAGATATTTCGCCTGTATTTTCTTAGTTAAACAATTTCCCTAATTATGTTGCAGACTACATCTTAAATCACGTCTCATAGGCTCGTTTCCAAACCCCAGACTGGCAAAACTCTGCTTCCCACGAAAAATCCCGTGATGTCACTGATCCTCGATGCGCAGGGGCAAGTTGACCATTGATCTGAGATTTCGTCAACGCGATGACACTGTCACGTATAATAGCTCCGACTGTGAGAACAGCTCTATTCTACACTCGACTGTACGGGTCCACCCGCACTAAATCGCGCAAGCCAAACCAAAACGATTTCCAACGGATACGCTTACCTCAAGATTCGTCCGTTCCCACAGGGCCATTATCCAACACTACCTCTGGGATAAGAAGATAGTGTAATAATAATAATAATAATGATAATAATAATAATAATAATAATAATGATGATGATGATGATGATGATGATGATGATGATGATAATGATGATGATGATGATAATAATAATAATAATAATAATAATAATAATAATAATAATAACCACTTGATTCACCGAGGAACAACCAAGAGAAGTGGAAAACATCAAACAGATCATGACCGAAAACAAAACAAACTCCGTTCATCAAATAACGAAGATTGAAAGAAATTAAAATTAGAAACAGAGAAAGTAAACAAATTTCTTGCTTACATCTAAACAGATACAATCAAATGCTTAAGCAACTTAATATACGCGATGGCAAAATCAATAAGCATGTAACTAAAAAGAGAAAAAAAAGACTGGCCAAAGAGTTGACCTACAAAGCCTCGATACGAAAATCAGACTGGAAACCCAGATCACATAACTCGGAAAAGAAGCTAAATCCGTACACACGATGAAAGAGAACAGGAAGCGGTTGAAGGGCTGAAATCTGTCTTGCAAGGAATGACTAAATAAGAGACAAAATATAGCAGTTATAGAACGGAGAATGAGACGATATAGACAGAGATCGGAACTACCCAAACAGAAAAGTAGCTCTGAAAACAATGAAGCCCCATTTTACAAAAACGTAAACGGAGAAAGGACAACAGAACAACCAGACCCGGCAGATGCAAAATATGTCTAGATCACGATATCGGAAAAGCCTAAAAAACACAACAAAAATGACAAATCGCTGAAAAATATGAAATATGAACTACAGGAAGTTGATGGAAGAAACTGGAACCGAAACTAATGAAAAAACGATTAAGACAGCCCTAAGGAAAATCGCAATCTAGAAAGCACCAGGCTACGATAGAATACATGCATCCTGGTTTTAAAAAACACGACTCTACATAGAAGGCTAGCGCAGAAACTTAAAAAATGTATCAGCAAAACAGGCGTACCAGAGTGGATAACCAAAGAAAGGAAAACGCTAATACAAAAAGACGCTAGAATATGAACGATCCTAAGAAACTGGCGATCAATAACCTGTTTACCAGAAGGTGGAAAATCCTAACCACACAACTGAGAGAACAAATCTACCACTCCCTGAACAATCATAAACGAGGAAGTAAAAAGTAAAAGGATGCCGGCAATGGAAAAGAGGGACACATGATCAGCTATACATAGATCAAAGATCCTGAAGGAGGTAAAGAGCAGAAAAAAGTACATATCAATGACATGGATTGCCTAATAGAAAGCTTACGACAGAATCCTTCAAGTATGGATCATTGAATGCTTAAAATGTACAAACTATCTGACATGTATATTAATATCATTAAGAAATCATTGCGAATATGGAGACTAAAACTGCCAGTTGGAAGACAAAACTTTACTGAGATAAAATTACAGAGATATATTTTCTAAGAAGTGACTCCGTATTACCACTACTATTTATCATAGCTATGATGCCACTCTACTACATACTCAGCAAACGTGATGCCGGATTAAGCTTACAGTCACAGAACAGACAATGAAGCACATTATGTACATGGACGACATAGAGTTATGTGCAAAAAGCACAAAGAAACAGAACAGCTTATAAATGCGATCGCTATCTTCAGCCAGGACATTTAAATGGAATTTGGAATGGAAAAGTGTGCAGTGCTAAAGATGTAAAGGGGAAAACTGGAGCCAATAGAGGACATAGAACTGCCCGACAAACCGCAGATGAGGGGGCTAGGCGAACAGGATAACTATTAATATTTGCGAGTTCTAGAGGCAGACATTAAATCTACAGAAATAAACGGGAAGATTGGAAAAGAATAGCTGAGAAGAACAAAGAAAACTCTTAGAAATGAAGTTATATAGCAGAAATCTAGAATAAAAAGAAAGAAATACCTGGGCACTATCACTAATAAGATACTCTGATACATTTATAGGCTAGGGTAAAAAAGAACGTAGGTATCCTGACCAGAACACTAAGTAACTAAGGACCATGTAAAATTCACTAAAGCCGAAAGATGATACGGACAGACTCTACGTGAAAAGAAGCGAGGGAAGATAAGGACTGGTAAGTATAGAATACTGTGCGGTAGACACAAAATATACAGCTGGAGAAATACATAACACAGAACAGAGAAAGCCTGATCACCGCAGCAAGAGATTCCGTCCCAAGGAACAAGACAGAAAGCACCAAAATTTCCTTTCCATTTTATTCTTATTCTATTATTCATTTTTTCCATTTTTTTCTTCATCTTCTATTTTACATTCATTTTATTACATTATGTTTTGTCTTTGATTCTTGTTTTTTTTTATATTGTTTCTGATTTCATTATTTTCTACTGCTTTTTCTTCTTTTGTTTTCATCTTCGTCTTCTCTTTCTTCTTGATCTTCATAAGACTAGATTCTTGCCCAATCTTTCTTTTTCCTCTTTGTTGGTTTCGTCTGGTACTTAATATTTTGTCATTGTTTATTCTATTCTTCTTCTTTTTTTTCTATTTTTGTTTTCACTTTCATGTTCCTATTAAAACACGGTATTTCTGTTCGTATTCGTACTTTTCTCCTCTTTATTGTTCATACTATCATCATCATCTTTATCTTCTTCTTTTATTATCATCGACTTAAGTCTTTATTTTGTATCTGTCATAATCTTATCTCGTCTCTACTTACTTTAGTTTTCCTCTTTACCCCTTTCTTGTTTTACTTATTATTCTTTTTATTTTTTCTATAACTAAATTTCATTATTTATATTTTTCCTTCCTTCAATGTTAGCAAATCTTAAACACTACCCACTTGTTTAGAACTTCAGCATTTGCCTACATGTATTATTTTCTCTTTCTCTCTTTCTCTTTCTTATTTACTTTTCCTAAACCATCCAAATAACTTTTTAATAATAAACACAACTTGATGTCCCTATACTTACTCCGGTGATAATAATCTATTTCCTTCCTCCCGACACGCCACCACCACGTAAGCAGGTCGTGTGCGTTTACATCTCAACTTCGCGATAATCGATCATTCGATCCAGTTAATCAATTATTTGGTCGATTTGTGATTTGGCTTTAAAATCGACAGAAAATAAGTAAAATGTCTACTATGGAAAAAAGAACTGGAATTAAGTGGCCGGGAAAATTGACTGCACCCACAGAGAAATTGAGATATGCTATTTTAAGAGATGGCAAATTCTGTGTTAACTATCGCAGAAGCAGAAAGTTAAAAGGGAGAGACAGATAGATACAGTGAAAGCGGAAGAGAGAGAGAGAGAGAGAGAGAATGACATACCGGCTCAGAAAAAGAGAATGACAAACAATCTCGAGGTATCACAGCATCTGAGTGAGGTAGATAGATAGTTTAAGCAGAGATCTAAACTCGATTGTCATTCTCATCATTAGTGTATCTGACTACTGGTCTATCGACAGGAAATGCTGAGTAAATAAATTATTAATGTTTATATTTACACTATTAGAAAGCGATGAGTGCTAAATTTGTTTTTGTGAAGTGATTTGCAGTGTCGTTAATAGAAGTAAGCGAATTCACTTATCGCAATCATACACCCACGAAAACCTTGTAGGCATATACAATGTGGCATAGACCGACTGTGTAGCCATCTGTATTACGAAAATATGGTTATTGCTAGTGAGCTACACAGGAATTTGAGTTTCATTCCATCGAAGGGAATAGTTTTTCTAACTGCAAAATTTGAGATTCGACCGTCTCTTTTATTAGCAAATGTTTTATATATATATATATATATATATATATATATATATATATATATATATATATATATATATATATATATATATAGAGAGAGAGAGAGAGAGAGAGAGAGAGAGAGAGAGAGAGATAGGTAGATAGATAGATGGATAGATAGATAGATAGATAGATATGACTACTACTGCTTAGTTCCTTTGGTTACGGTGATTAAGAGGCATATACACATATGACTAGGGAGATAAACATAGATATATGGCTAAGAAGGAGGCAGATGATTACATAGCGATATATATAGAGGGGGTAAACAAAGAGACACATAGCCAGACTGACAGATATGCAGATTAGTCATGGAGAGAAGGCAACCTTACATAGAGACGTACGAATACATATCAATAGCGACAAACGAAGACACCCAGCGATGTCCAAATGGGGAAAAAAGAGATAAATACATATGGAGAAACATACCAAACCAATGGAAGAGAGATACAGAAAGACAGATGGAGAGATAGCCATATTAAGAAACAGAGCAATAGATAATTTGCATTTACAAAGTGAACGAGCATGTGTTACTCAGCCGGATAAATAAAATGGGAAAAATTGCTATGAATATGGTAAGACCTAGAGAGATAAACAAAGAGACATATACGATCGAGGCAGACATAAAAGAAAATGCATAGATCTATACATGTATAGAATAAGACACATATGAATATTCAGTGAGAAAACAGATTGGCAAATAAGGAAATGCAGAGAAATACATAGATAACCAGACTGCCATACATACATACACCACATACATACATACATACATGCATACATACATACATACAGAGAGTAATGGAGAACGATGCCAATATATACATGCAGACAGATAGACAGTTACAGACAAGTAAAAAATTATATTTAAATTCACATAGATATAGGCAAACATACTTATATACATATAGAGATGGACACAGAAATTCCGCAAACGAGAAACATAGAAACATAAATAACTAAGAAAACAGACTTAAACCTTGCAGTGAAATCGTTGTCGACGTCAACATGACTTGCACTATTCTCCATTCATCTACCTGCCCACAAAGTCTTAATATGAGACAAGGCGGAGCTTAATGTTGGGTGTGGTCATTACTGAACGTAATAAGGAAGATGATGTCAATATAACTTTCAGTAATATTCACTCATAGAAGCACGATTCTCTCCTCGACAGCCTTTCTTTATCAGACGATGGACGGGATCATTATACATCTTTTAATTCCGTTTAAACTATAAACACGGTGTTGATCTAAAGATAAACACCAATATCTTGTCGTTCTTTGATGTTGTGACAGGATAACATTGCTGTCTCTGTTTCGTGGCATTTACAATTTGTTCATCTCATACAGAGTGTCCTTTTATTGAAGAATTGGATAATTTCCCCATTAAACCGGCATTGTGTTATATCCAAACTTTGTAGGAAGGCGTATTTAGGTACTTAGATAAACAATTTTTGGCCCTCCAAATTATGGATGGGTATGTTCCCCAGCTGTCAGAAAATCTGCGATTCATTTTCCTTTCTCTTAGAATTAGCGATATGGGTGTACTGTTATTCTAAAAATCTTGTAAAATAGTTGTAAGACGAAATATAGAATATTTCACTCATGACTGGATCTGGCGTATATTTGCAAATTGCATGTAGAAATGACAGAAGAAATAAATAGTGGAAAATATTACTGTAACAGAGAGATATTCGAACAAATAGGAGTAACTACTTTACCAGGGAGAATAATGAGGGGGTGATTTAATGGGGAATTACATAATGATTAATATTTCTAACT
This sequence comes from Sepiola atlantica, assembly GCA_963556195.1. Taxonomy (NCBI): domain Eukaryota; kingdom Metazoa; phylum Mollusca; class Cephalopoda; order Sepiida; family Sepiolidae; genus Sepiola; species Sepiola atlantica. The sequence continues at coordinate 77,949,640 of OY744522.1, forward strand.
ATGATTCACATTTTTAAAAAAGTGTTTTCGATATGGAAGGCATATTTTGAAACCTTTATCTATAAAGTGATTGTAGTTTTTTTGCTAATTGATAAATATATTTTGCAACATCAATAGCGTAGAACATTTGAAGGAACAATAAAGTTTAAGTTAAGTAAAAGTGTACAAAATATACTTTGGGATTAATTTTAATATTTTGATTTCATCCTGCGTGAAGGTACATGAAGATTCGGTGATAATCTTAAGTTTAGTGTCATCTAATCTAGCATTACCGTTCTTTAAAGTGTAAGTGGATGAACTCAGAATAGTAATAAAAAGAACATTTCGAGGAACTAGAGAAATTAATATGTAATCTGTATAATGCTATTTCATTAATTCTGTAAATGATCTATGCAATATGTTAAGGTCTGAATTGAGAAAATAGTCTAAAAGAGAGATTTCAATTTTGTTATTGTTTATATTAGAAACAATACGAATACTTCAGTCAGTAGCTGCTGATGTAACGTTCTTTTGAATATATATATATATTAAATTACTTAACTTAGTGCTCAACACAAATAAATAATTATTTGAACATATAGGTATTAAAACGGAGATCTAACGATTATAATAAAATTAGAAACTCGGTGACTAATTTTACGGCTAATCTCGGGAATGTAGTGTAAATCAAGGAAAGTAGGGTTTACAGCGTCACGAAGACATATTTTCTTAGCTAATTTGTAAGTCAAGAAATAAAATTATAAAACTATTATAAGAAACCAACATACACACACAGACAGACTTAAGGATACAATAAGGTCATTGTTTACGTTTAGGGGACCTTTACTCTTCTCTAACTACCTGCCCCACGTAGGGCTGGATTTAACACAAGTCTGAGTTTAATGTGGGTAGTGGTCATTACTGAACGTCACAAAAGAGTTAATTGCCGTAAACTTATAGGCACTGATAGAAGCATGTCTCTCTTCCAATCTCCATTCTTTATTAGACGACGGACGGGGTCCTAATACATTTTTGGTCCAGCCCAACCCCTAGGTTATGAGGTGATTATCATGAGCAAAGCCAGTATATGTTACTACCTTGCTTTCGGGGCAAAATCAATGTTTCTGTGACATATTCACAATATTCTATCATATATGGGAGTTGCATATCCACCACATAAAATACATTACACTCCTTACAGATACTACCCTATTCAACAACATATATTCATATCAACAAATTCAATCGGGATGGGCCTACAATCGTGTACAAACACATCTACACAAAGAATACACTCAGCAAAATACACTCGACAACACATCATATATGAAGAACATATCTTATCACCATAGAAAATAAAATAAACCGAACAACTACCACTTAGACCGACAACTACAATTAAACCACACATACATACACCCTGCACCATACGAACAAAGTACTAACATTCCGTTTGTTCAACAACACTTACATAGACCAACTTTCACAACTAATACATCTTTCAACAATTTCTCACACTAACAAATGAAATCAAAATGCTCAAACTAAAAACCAAATCACAACAGCACATCCTAATATCACATATATAAATCTCGCTTACCAAAATGCATATAACTCCAATATTCCAAAGATAAGCCCTCATTACTGAGTATGCAAAATATGTATAACAGAAGTGTATATTAGAAACCCAGATCAAACAGTGTGATATGCGGTCGACTTCATAATCTTTTTAAATTGTAATAATAACGAACATTCTGGATTAGAGTACACGAAACTTAAGATAACCACCTTATTTTCATGTACCTTAACAGAGGATGGAATCAAAATATTAAAATTACGCCTCAAGTTCTGCTTCCTTTCTTCTCCACATTATCACTTAACTTAAACCTTAATAGTTCGTTATGAAGCGATTGGCGATTATTATTATTGTTTACGTTTTTCAAAAAATGGCATGATAACGTGACACGAGTTGAAACCGGAAGACTACTATAACACACTGAGATATGTCTAGACAAACTAAACCTCTCGTCACGTAATGTTTGACAGCAGCCAACTTCAAAACCAACCCATTTTTTTTATAAAAAGGGGGCACCAAGACCAAAGGGTACTCAGGGATAAGGGTTAATATAGTGAAATAACTGTAAGTTAGAAGATGAAGAACAGTATAGGAGGACTGGGAAAATTGATGGCATAGCCCAAGCTCGGGTCACTACTGTGGACAGTTCATAGTAGGAATGTGTTGACATTGGATTTGAACAGGAATATGTTGTAACGTGCAGGGAAGCAATTTCGTAGTAGCGTTTTATTAAATCAAAAAAGTAAATAAACTACTGTTATACTATTGTGGCACGGGGGTCACTCACTGTTATATTCTGTGTAACGTTGCACTAAACATAGTCCGGGTTCGATTTCGAGTCGGAAATAATACGACACGAAGTGACTCCCTGGGCCACGATAGTACCGCACTGATGAAGTTTTACTGTTTTTCCAAACTTCATGTTTTCAATTGCTTTGGTTATATGTTAGAGTGTTCGTGTCGAAGTGTAATTGCACATTATGTCTCTTTATGTCTTCCGTAAAACAAGGAAATGAAAACTTCCCTTACATCAGACGGATACAAACAAACAGAAAAAAGGCATGCGGTAATTAGCCTCGTTTTCATTCTTCTCCAGTCAGTCGGACATGTTTGTCGCCGCTCTGCACACTTTTAGACCCAGAAAATATTTTTTTATGTTGTTTAATTCAATTATCTGTGTCTGTGAATTGTTAGCCTCGTCGATTATTTACTTATTTACGTCCGATTAATTTACGATCGATTGTGTGACAATCGAGTCAACGCCAATGTATTACATAGACACGCAATAATAGACAGATTCATCACGTCTTTTATTGTCAACAGCAAAGTCTACTTAGACTATTTTCAATCAAGAAAAACGTGGCAGTTTTATTCTTATCTATCAATCGATTATAGTACTAAAGCTGTGATAATCAACATTTGACTTTCTAAATGTTTTTCCTATATATATTATAACACTATAACAATATTCCTTAGTTTGGGGATTCAGTTATATTTCCTTTACTCTATTTCATTTGCTTTATTTAATAAAAATTTGCAATTCACTATCTTTTACAAAGTTTCAATTTATAACTATTTTGTCGTGCTGTTTCCAAACTTATTCTCTGTCTTGTCTGCTGTTCTGTCTGTCTCTCTCTTTCTACTTTTAACAGTCAAAATCAATTACGTTAACTATTAATAGAAGTCTACTATAAACCATACAGTCCATCATTACACTTATCAATACTATTTATCCAAAGCTGGATAGAAATTAAGAGATCAATATATACATTTATATAGAAAACAGAAATACTAATTATTCATGTTGTCTTTTTATGTTTTGAAATTTAACTTCTTTGTAAACTCTTTTTATACATCATTATGGCAACCTACGGCCATTCTTGTGTCTTAGTAAGTCCTTCTTTGTCAGAATGAGGTATTGTTCGCTTTAGTCGTAGGACTTCATCCTCCCTTGCATTACATCTTATTTCGTTATATATTTTAATCACACAAATAAAATGTTAAAATGTCGCTCGATATTCGGTTTTAATTATGAACGAACCTACCAATTGTATTTGTTTTAACTTGCTAGAATTTACTATTAAATCACCAAGTCATCCATTCCCTGCAAAGTATCTGTCTATTTCTTTCACCCTCTCTCTCACAGTATCCTGTGTTACCAACCGCTCTTATTTTCTACAATTTCAATGGCTTTCTAAATCTACACCAAGCTGAAGGGATTGTATATATACATAAGTCAGGTGCATTTTATGTTCCACTAACCATGTTTATTATATATTTTTTATATTTATTTTTATTTGTTCACATTTCCAAAAAACATAACATTTCTGTTAGATGTATTTAAAGAGATAATTAGAAGGCTCTGATAGTATATGCTAATACGCATATAGTCATAATCAATATATATATATATATATATATATATATATATATATATAATAAGCGAAGAGAATCAAACATGTAAGCATTATTATTTTTTTTATTCGACTGGCTATGAAAACTCACTCTTTTCTGATGCCACCAATCTAAACCGAGCTCAATGAATAAACCGACGGATACTATTTTTCTAATATATATATATATTTATATATATATATATATATATATATATATATATATATATATAAATAAGAGAGGATAATCAAACAGCATACACTGAAATACCTTGAGCATGATGTGCGATTCCTGAGATAATTGTAAATTACAGTTAATTAAAACTCTTGTTACCTATATCTCTATCAGTCTACTTTTACTTCTGCCACTATTTCTGCTTATTTCACTCTCTTTCTCTACATCTTGTAACCTCTACTTTCTCTTTACCTTCATGTCTCTCTAACTCTACGTAGCTTTTTACTTTTTCAGTACACATCTACTCTCTTTACCTCTATTTCTCTCTACAGACCCGTCTAGCTGTATATCTCTATATCTTTAGTCTTTAGTTCTCTCTCTCCCTAAATTAAACTCTACTTACCTCTCCCTCTCTCTAAATGTATCTCTATTACATCTCTTTACACTCCTTTCTAACTTTTCGTCTTGATGTCTCTCTCTATCAATATCTCTCTTTCTCTCTTTCTCCCTATCAATATCTCTCTATCTCTCTTTCTCTCTCTCTCTCTCCCTCTTACCACCTTCTCTTACTAATTACTCTTCTATCTCTCGATATATCATTCTTTTTTCTCTTTCTGTACTTTTAACTCTTTCTATTACCTTTTCACCACCTCTATTTCTCGTTACGTCTACCTTCACACCTATACCGGCTTTGCTCTTCTATCTTTTTACTACATATCACTACGTATATCCCATTATGTTTTTACCACTTTATCTTTATACTTTTACATCTCCTTACTTCTATCTTTGACTCTAACTCTACCTCTTCCGCTCAATCTATGTTTCCCTGAATTAATTTCTCACATGAAGTGAAAAGAGTAAAAAACAGCTGCAATTAAAAAGGAAAAACGTACTTTCTGTGAAAGAATATTTGACGTTTATAATGGTGTATATAAAAACATGTTTAAGAAAAAATATCAACAGCTGGCAAATATACATCGTAATTGGCGTATATAGTTGAACTATTTGTGGACACCGGGAAGAATAATCGTACACCTGTGGCCTCCTTGAACTACCCGAAAAGATGAAACAAAAGATGTAACCTATGTAGGCATAAGACAATCAGAAGTTTCAAGTACGATCCAATACACATATTACATCTAAGGAATGAGTCGATTCTCGATGCAAACACAAACACAAGTTTAACATAATCAGACGATAGGTACATCTAAGAACTCATCATTTAAAGATAAAACAATTAAAATTAATAGTAGTCAAATACATATAAAATAAATCCAATACAATATTCATCTATATTAAGCATCACTGTAAGTAGAAGAAAAATTAATGTGATAAATAATGAATTACCTAGGTTACTATGATAAATATTATGATTGACTCTAATTTATCGAAGTCAGAATGTAAGCTTGTTACTGTAGATTGGAGATAACATGTAGCGTATAGACATTGGTGCACGGTATGGCGGTTAATAAGTTAACATTGGCATATAGATTAAGATATGGATTAAGGCAGTAACACATATTCTATATAAAATGATCTAATTTTCCCGCATAATTCCAACTAGAGTAGGCACAACAAAAAACCAATCATACGCAACGACACGAATCACATAATTCGACACCTTCATTCGACCGTCTTCCTTGATAGGTTCACCTATTTCCACCATCTGCAAATAAAATATTTTTATCCGCAGCATCACACTCTCTTATACACGTAATTTACGAAGATGGTAGCACCAACTTTTCTCTATATATAGTTTCTCCTCCTACATTCCCAGTTTACACCATAACATGATTTACATCGCTTACATTTTGATCTTAGACCGGCAACTATAGAGACCCCGAATACCAACCTTAATACGACTCATCTACTATTAATTCAAATTAAATAACAGCTGAATTCTATCTATATGACAATCCATAGTGTTCTGGAATAGAATAGAATATGAGTTACGACATCACACAAACAAACTCATGAAATTCATATATAGCGTATCTGACTCTTACATTGAACTACATTAAATGAATACATTCTTTATCTTACGTAAACGGATTAAACAATTTATATAAATAATACTAATATAAACTAATTTTATCCTTCATCAGCTTTTAGGTTCTTTATTATTTATATAATTCGATGTGTTATTATTTTTCGACTTTCCGATTTACGAACATCAAATTCTTATTTCTATTAAAATCCAACAGATGAAAAAATGATGTATACATCATTTTTTCAATTTTAGCTGGTTTCCATTTATTTATTTATTATTTTTTCAGTTTTAGCTGGTTTTGATTTATTTATTGATTGATTGATTTACTAAATTAAGATTTGCAATTATTTACTTATTTAACTCATTTTTTTTCAAAGAAACGAACACAGTAAAAGCGGGATATCACTGGTGTGTAATTGTTATCCAATTTTGTGATTTGCTAACATCACCTTCTTATATCTATTCGGATTACACTAATATACGCTTCACAGTTATATATAAAAACTATTCTTTACTATAAATTACTACTGAACAGCAAACGTTACTTCTGCAATATAGCAACGAAATAAATCGAAAGGGCTGATTATTTTAATGTGACTAATAACCATAAATCACGTATTGGTATTAAAGTGATTTCCAAACGGAGATAATTTGATGCGGTACACACGCTCAGATGGTAGAATCGTACCTTTATTAATTCATGTGGCAGCAGACATTTGGTAATGAGATTGCCCAGGAGAGTATTTTCTCCCAGATACCTGAATTGTACCCAGTTTAAAAGTTTATTTCTAATATTTCATTAGCTTTATTGTACACCAGTGAAACAGTTTTTTAAAATATCTATTTACGTATTTGTATATTTTTATATTTTATTTGATGAGTAAGCTTTATTCTCCGCTTCGAAGGCTCACAAAATAATCATTTTACTTTCAGCTATGTTTACAAAAACAACACTTAGAATTATATTTCCTTTAATACAAATGAGTTATGAGTCACAGTAAAAAAACAGCCGTTTCGATTTATTTCGTGGCTATATTGCAGACAACAAATAACAACACATTTCTTATTCACTCTACTCGATCATCACTTAGAAAACACCGAAGAAGTTTGAAGTGTTTCCAGATCGTGCAACCATACAGCCTTAGTGTTATTGGTAGTGGTAAAAGTAAACTTTTCTGTTGGGATTTTTTTCCATTTTCATTTCGTCAGTTTCTAGGCTTTTCGTAATTCATCGCGCAGCAATGCGATATTAGGGTTAGTATTAGTGGTACAAATAAACTTCAGGTTTTGAAATATTTCAGTTTTATTAAGTCGGGTTCCAGGCTTTTCGTATGTTATCATGCAACTATACTGACTCAGGTGCTAGTGGTAGCGGTAAAAATAAACGCTATTTTTAGGGTAATTTTTAGAGTTTCTTTTAGTCAGTTTCCAGTCGTTATTTTTCTAGTTTAAATGGTTTCCGTTATTTTTATAAACAATTTTCAAGTTTAATTTAGACAGTTTCTAATATTTTCGTATTTTATCGTACAACCATACGGACCTAGGGCTAGTGGTAGTGTTAGTGGTAAAAATAAACGTTTCCAATGAGATAATATAACACCAGTAATTAAATATAACATAACAAATCGAACATACGAACTTAGTTCTATTAGTAGTGGTAAAATATACTTTACTCTAACAACAATAAACACGAAAATAAATGTATACATTATAGGAAAAACCTACACACAGTTATTAACAGTCTAAACAATTTAGTGCGCTCACTAACCCCAACGCATTAAACAATTATCATTCGAGTCAATTACACCAACACATGCTTCAGGTGGGTACATAAGTAACTTTCTATAGACATTGTTCAGTTATGTTGTATATTGTTACAAAATAAAATACCATCGCTAATTTCATATTCAACAGAAACACTATCACCAATTATCTACTATCCCAGGCAACGCCGGGACACAGGTTATGCTAGTAGTATATAAAATATCCACTCGGACCGTTATTTGATAAGTATATTGCAATTTATGTGTCTCGTCTAGTATTACAAATAATGTTTATTTTAAGCTAATAATATTAGTAATAATAGACATAACATTACTATATTTTTAAACTTAAATACATTAAAGTAAAGTCGATTCTTCTCATATGCATTCTGACATAATAACCGACACCTTCATATACTAATACGTTCCGCAATTAATTTGCTTAAACCCATATGCGTATTTTCAGAAATTAAGCTTTTAGTTCGTCTTCTTTCAAAGAGTCTTACATTTCATCCGATTATCTGCTTCTTCCAAATACGACTTCCAAAGAGAAGGTCGCTGCCATCTTTACTTACACCTTATTATAAACAACTCCCACCGAACGAATCACTGGGTACTAATAGTGCATGCCATAATAATGATACGAACACCGTTTATTCCAGAATACTATCGCGCTCGCTTTAATATTACTATCGTATTCTCTTTAATATTACTGCTTGTACATATTGACTGCTTTCTTTTTATATTCACTTCGAATGTTATACATCATACGATTTCTGTAATAACAAAATAATATGAGCATCGAGGCTCATCAGTGAAATAAAACTAATACAGATTACTTATTTAGAGCATTCGAGAATAGCAGAATACGCGTATTTACGAACGCTTCGAATTCGCATAACTTAAAAACAAATGTCCGCAAAGACTTTAGACGTCTGCATCGATGAGTGTTTTCAGTTATTTTTATTACAATTCTTTCTCTACATAAATATTTTATAAATATCATTTATTTTTAAATATCGCTGGAATGTAGGAGGTTATTATTTACCCATACACTTAAAAATAACTTTTAGTTATTTATTTACAAACATCTACGTGTTTCTGCTTTTTCAGAATTCATACCCTGATCTTTATTTCTCTTGCCTAACAGATGACGTGTAGTATTGGAAAAGACATTTCATATGTTTTTATTAACGCAACTATGTCAAAGTTTAAGTTGTTTGCGTTTATGTGTTTCAGGATTTTCTGTTATCTCTTATGTTATTTGACGGCGACAGTATTTCGGTGACAAAACTAGGAAATAAGAGTTGCGTAATATATTTCATTTGGAGTTTAAGTGTGTTATAAAAATAATTTATTTATCAAATTCCAATATTTATAGTTATTTATTTCACTAAGATCTCTTTGATACGAAACTTTATTTAAGAATTTAAAATGTGTTCAGTGTTTTATTAAATAAATTGTGTTGCGAAAACACAATAATTATATTTTTTAAACAATTATTTTTATTTATACATATATTTATTAAAATTATTTTTATATAAGTTACTAACAGACTTTACTTATTTTCATCAAACTTGATCCAGGAAATAAGAATTCCTTATCGACTGAAGAAAAATCGTTTGCATTACACAATGTATTTATATAAATCGGAATTGTTAAAGAAATTAAAATATAAATGAAAAAAAGTGATCTTGTATACATATCTAATACATAAAAAATAAAACTAGAAAAATATTGTAAGATCAGAAAATATTGATATCGAGCGCAGAGTTAGAGATAAGGTCAGGTTTATGCGCGAAAAATCCAGCTCCCCAAACAGAGGCACTTCGGATTTAGACACGTATACAAATTGTCAGAAAAAAGTTCTCCTTCAATGATCGAGGGCAGAAAAAATAAAGTATAGTATAAGACCAGATTCTACACGTTAACGTTATTCTTTTGCAAAGAGAAGAATAGTAAATACAGATTAATGTAAAAAAATATTGTTGTAAAGTCGGGAAATATTCAGAATAGACTTAAAACATATTTGTTGATATTAAAGGAAAGCGATTTTCTTTATTTTAAATAGTTACAATTGATTGGTTAATTTGAGTCACGGGACACAAATCCTTGATTGTGATTAGTGGCGTGCATACAAAGTGGTATCCGGTTTTTACTCCAATACGTTAAGCATGCCATATCACCTGTTCGAGAAAATGGATCTTTCACCTAATCTACACGTTTGCCAAATGTTTACTATAACGCCCATCGTCGTTGGTGGGGGGATAAATAAGTTAAAGTGCAGCAACTAGTATATTATCGTTCAATAAAAAATAGAGTAGAAACTATTTGAGTGATTTTTTTTTCTTATAAAATTGAGCTGTTTTTCCTGCCTTAAAACTAATTGAGGGGATATTATTTTTCTTAAGCAGTGAAAAAATACTATTTTTATAATTTGTAGAAGGGGTTCTGTCATAGGTATACTGTAGGCATATCAAACCTAACCCTAATCCCTAAACTAACCCTAAAATAACCATAACATATGCCTAAAAAGAAGTAGCAAGAAGCGATGTAGCTGGAAATGAAGGTTGTTATTTTATCGAAAACCGGGTACAATTCAGAAATGGTTTAACAATATTTTCGAAAAAAAAACTAAAATAACAATTGTTACACGTCTAAATTAACAGCTAAATGGACAGGAAGTAGGTGCTCATTTTACGTTACATTCATATATGAAAGTGATCGCGCACTCTAAAATCAAAATTAATTAATTAGTTTTTCAATTGCTTTTTTGCGGATGGTTTTGCAGGCGGTTTACATATAATCGCTAAAAATATGGGTTTGAGTTTAAGAAATGTCGTTACTTTTTATTTTTGTGGTAAATTCTCTTCAGCAGTTGCCCGATTGTTTCAAGGATGAAAATACGTGAACGAAACCTTTGAAAGCGAATTAGAGCAGTAAACTCTCGAAAGAGAAGTCGACGAAGCGAAAATGATGAGCAGTCTGAAGTAGAGCGTTTGGCGCTTGCTTCAGCAAACTAAAAGTCGAGCTTTAGAGTCACATGAACGAGATAGATATCTACGCAGACAATTATTTCGACTGCTCTACAAATATGGTATTTGTGATAATACTACTACTAGTAATAGGTAATATCGACACCCATTACAGAAAATTGTGGGGATCTGCTTTTAACAGTGTGCCGGATAATCATAAGCAGCACATACTTCAAGAGTTCATGGTTGAGCATATAATTGCTTAAGTCAATTAACTTCCCCGGGCAACGCCGGGAAACGGGTCAGCTAGTTATTAATAAAAAAATCGATTTCTGTTCAAATAGAGCTTGCTTTTAAAAATATTAGAACTATGCATAGGTCAACATGGACGAGAGGAAGAATGTATACAAAATTTTATTTTTAAAAGAGAAATGGTTGAGGGTGATGGTGAAAACAGCTGTTTTATAAACAGATACACTTAGATATTTTCATGACACTATTTTTAAGTTATTCAGTTGAATTTTAAGAAGATCCCGTGTATTTAAGAGGATATTTGAATAGCCATGATAAAAAGTTCCTTCATGTTGAGTTGTATTGGAATATAATAATGATTAAGCATTGTGGAGATTAAGGTCACCATAAATGTAAATGTTGGCAGAAGGATAAACATACATTTTTCTCAAATTTTACTGAGATTCTTGCAAATACAGTCGTTGTGGGAACGGTTAAGGGCTAATAGGAATAAGGTGTTGTGCACAAGGACTACACGGAAACACATACATTTTAACGGGGTCTTTTGGCAGTGATCCCATATGAAAATCCGTGATGAAATATATATATATATATATATATATATATATATATATATATATATATATGTCTCATTAACTGATATATCTTGAGTGACTATTTTGAAATTTATCCCTCGGAAAAGGGAAAATCTAACAGAACATGTTACATATTTTACTACAGCATATTCGGCACACAACAAGACAAGGGGCTATCGGGGTATTGGTCAGTTTATGAGGGACGAACTGGGTAGGGAGTTTGGCAGCAACTTTAAATTTCTTCATTTTGTACTGTCGCAGCAACAAGGAGCAGGAAAGGAATTTCAAAGGTAAGCTGTCCGAGGAAATAAGCTCGCAGAGTAGAAAATCTTCCCGCATCAAGAAACCTTTATAGTGAAGAGACGATGAAGCTACTAATCGGATGCTACAGTGGTATTTTATTTTAAGGGATACAAATGCTGTATGACCATCGGAGCACATTTTCTGTAACGTACGTATGAAATAGGCACAGGGGGTAACTCAGCGGCGACGCGACCAATGCTAGTTTTGCCGCTAATGCAGGACATAGCAGGTTGAAAATATTTTTTGGCAACCAGTCCAATATAGTCGGTACGCCAGCCGTGATATGGCAACAGCACTCCATGCACGAGGGAATGTGGCTTTGAAGAGATATAGGAGACTGGCGGGTGTGAAGGGTTTTCTCTTGGAAAACCTGAATGCATATCGAACCGTACATCGTTATTAGTTCAACAAGTTTAGATGAATGAATAGCCCGAAATAACACATGTGGATAAGTATACCATTTAAAACAATGGCATGCGTGTCAGATAGTTCGAACTGTTGTCTTCGTGATCGAGGATCTACCGTATACTTATACATGAATATTATCTTATCATGATTATTTTATGTCTATCGATTTACATCTGATCAGAGCGACATCAGTCCAGTGCACATTTATCGATTTTCTGCCTGCTCCACTGCGTTTGTCCTTGTAATACAATGTATTGCATCTTAGTTTAGAAAATATCGATCTCTTCAAATCCAGAAATGGATTGACAGACAGAAAAGGTGATCGGCATATGAAAATTGATTTGTTGAACAAATTACTAATTGCGCGACCCAATTTTTTATTTTTTTTATTTTCGTCTCATTGCATATTCGCTTCCAATATTCCCGACTTATTTAAATGTTAAAGAGTAGAATTAAGAAAGATTAAACAACGTTTTAGCAAATGTCAGATAATAGAAACTGCTCTTAAAACAAATTCTTCCAACAGAAACTGGAAGAAGATATAGTGAGGAAGAAAATAATAATAATAATAATAATAATAATAATAATAATAATAATAATAATAATAATAATAATAAGACGAAGTAGAAGAAGAAGAAGAAAAAGAAGTAGAAGAAGAAAAGTAGAAGAGGAAGGAGATGAAGTAAAAAAAAGAAACACCTGGGTTGTATCACTAATGATATACTCTGGACCATTGATAGGTTTAATCAAGGAACAGCTCAGCTACATTGACCAGATGACTCAAAAATAAATGACCATGCACAACGCACTACACCGAAAAGACAATACGGATACACTCTACATAAAAAGAAACGATGGGGAAGAGAGCTGATAAGTATATAAGACTGTATGGAAGACACAAACACGAGCTGGGGAAATACCAACTCCTCTAGGATATATATTTTTTAACATAGTTCACCCCAGGATATATATGTACTAACAGAAAAAACTCATACAAGCAAGGAGACCGGATGTGATAATAATCGACAAGAAGGAAAAATCCTACCAATTCGTAGACTTCGCCGTAGCATATTATTATAAAGATATATAATAATTAAATTGTAATTTGGCTTAATATTCTACACACTGTATCGAGAGAGACAATCAGGTACACACGTTTGTAATTAATGAAATGCCAACCGAATTTGTGGGGAGAGTAGAGAGGGTTAATACACATACCTCTAACAACTAAGGTTTTATTTTTAATGCATTTCCATCTAATAAAATTCTAACTGAGTTTGTCTAATATCTGTGTAGGTTTCTGTTTCTAGGTTGAAATCCTTAGTTCGAATCAACAAAGTAGCGGTAAAATTAGAAACATTTGATACTGCAATTGTATTAATATATCTTTTCGGCAGGACGTAAATAGGTGCATCGCTCTTCCCATATGACAATAGTACAATTTTGATATTACTATTACTACTACTACTACTACAACTACTGATGTGTATAGGCCTAACCGATGAGTGTATACATCCCTTATAACACATGTCGACACTCTCGTCGCCAGCACCATCGTCGTTGTGACGCAGACTTCTTTCGTCGGTTGATAAAATTCACTGTAACATGCTCGTTCAGTTTTTAAAAAGCTATATTTAAAACAACAAAAAACAGTCAGAAAAAAAGGTTGTCTTTGTATGCGTGAGGGAGAAAAACATAACTCGACAGATAACACGTCTAGCTACATCAGCAATCCACGTTCTCTGCCCCCGCATTCTTGGGAGAGCTGCCTGACACGTCCTGTAGTTAAAATCTCACCGGCTAAGAGAGACATATGGAGCTTCGCCCGGAAATCAAGTGTTTTTTAACTTCCATCCAGTGGCAGTCTCTGACCCATTTGAACTCCAAACTTGTCCACTCAAACACGGCTCATATTATGTACCACTCTTTACTAATTCTTTCAATCTATCTTCATGGGCGGTATTGTCCACGTGCGCGTCTCATTTCAACATTTTAATTCCTCCACTCACTTTGTTATCGTCACTCGTTTAATTTAAGATCTAAAATCCAAGCAAAACAGAAACCCTCATTTAAAATTCCCTATGTTTTCTTTTCGGTCAGCTATCTAATCTTCTGTAAGATTCCTTTACTACATACGTACCTGCCGTATCGACACTTTGCCACTTTTAAATATGGAACAATAAATAACCTATTCTAACTTCTGACGCAATGGTTCACTCAAATCATATCCAGGGCCGACTTACATTGCCTTACACTATCCTTCTTACAAGGAGTTCCCATTATTTCAACAGTAACCTGCATTGCCTAACTATAAGAAAAATGTGAAGCGGTCCCCAATACCGACATTAGTCAGAATCAAGTTACAAAAACAAATCTAATTTTTACTCCGTTACTTCTCACGATCCCCTGCCTTGATATGTGTCTTAGAAGAATTTCGCACATTTATCTAACTCCAAAATACTTTTAGCGATCACAATAGGTCTGGAGCCACTCTCGACACGGTAGCCCATTTTTTAACACTAACGCCCCCACTTGGCCCTAACTATAGCGCTAAAAGTTGAAGGTTATTGCGAAGAAACACACCGGTTGGCAACGAACTGCGACATGATTAACTATTTTTCTTGTTCCTTGATGTGCGACGGTGTGGTGTATTTTGGTGGATTTTAGTAGAGAATGTAGGTTCGGGGTCTGTCGTTTTTCACGGATGGGTGGTTTGTTGTATGTTTGTTTTATAGTGAGGTCATATGTTAGCTGTTTGAATATCCTTTTGAAGGCTTCTGTAGTTTTTTAGTATTGTGGTTGATGTTAAATACCATTTATATTTAGAGGATTATTTTTAGTTTTTTTTGTATATTAGTAGATTTTGTCTAACTATAATTGATGCTATATATATATATATATATATATATATATATATATATATATATATATATATATATACTTACATTTATAAATATACTAGCATCAAGACCAGTTGTTGTTCGGGATGAAATGAGAATCACTACTATGTATAACACAATATTCCTTACCTCGTGTTTACTGTATCATCCTCCCGTGTCTGCTTCCTAATAAAGTCGGAATAAGCTGAAATGTTGGAAAATTCTCTGAATTAGTGTCATACATATAGTTTGAATTTCACTAAAATCGAATATAGCATTTGAAGTTTCCATATGGTTCTGTCAGCATGGGCCACGAACAGATGGGGGAACGTACATATTCGGCACATAGAAGGTAATGTAGAGTTTCAAGACAACTTCTATTGTCCTCCGCGGGGAATTTTATACATATGATATATGTTACATTAAATAGGATATATTTAGTGTTTTAAAGGAGGTTTTGCCCCCAAACACTCTTAAGTTAAGAGTGCACTTAGAGATTACAGACCACTTCTATTATCTTTCGCAGAGAATTAAAATCATATATATATGTGTATATATATATAATTTAATAAAAATAGGATATATTAGAGGTTTTAATAGAGTTTATGCACTCACATGACCCTTAGAGATGCACTTCGAGATGCAGGAACACTTCTATTGTCTTACCGATCATATCACATCGTAATACACTTTTCGATTTTATAGAGATTCTATAATATTTCATTCTATTGGGATAAAACAGGTATTACACAAAAACCCAATTACACACATACATTAAGTTTCTGTGATACAGCGACGAATTCTGACTTTGTATGACTATATATGTGCATCCAACTCCTTTCTTGCTTGAGCACTGTCGGGAGCTAATTCCTTTGCGTTCATGCAAACTTTTCATGAAACGACCAGTGCACTCTTCGATTCCTAATATTGTTTATAGAAACAATACTATTTCTATGCATCCAATGTGCTCATGGCACAGTGGATGAAATCTCGGATTGTCGAAAGATCGAACGGGTTTCGATCTCAGTCTGAATGATTTCCTGTATAACCACACGGAAGAACTGCAAAAGAGTCCATGACTAAATTTCATGTGTATACACTATTTTCTCGTTTTATTTTCTTTAATATTTTATTTTCTAGAAACGTTCTATTTATTCTTTAGATGTTATGTATTTTATTATCTTTTGTCTTCTGCTTCTTCTTTTTCGTCTTGTTACTCTACTTCTCCTGTTTCATGTACTCGGAATTGCTGCTGTTGTCTCCTTATTCTTTCCTTTTTTATCTATCTTCGTCTTTTTCTCTTCTCCTGTTCCTTTCTTCCATTTGATCACTCTTCCTGATTTTCTTCTTCTTCTTCTTCTTATTATTATTATTATTATTATTATTATTATTATTATTATTATTATTATTATTATTGGTGTTGCTGCTGTTCTTCTTGTTATTCCTCTTCTTTTCTTTATTTTTGCAATTTCCGGTGGCAACTGTCTTCTTTTTTTATACAATATTTCACCCTTCTATTTCTTTCTCTTGTAATTTGTCTTCTAATAATAATTTCCACGTATATTGATCATATTCTTTTTGTTTGAGCTCTCTTTCTCTTACTCATTAGTCTAATTCTGTTCTTACTTTAATTTTAATGTTTTTGTATTGATATCTCTTTTTTCATTACTACCACACTTCAACTTATTTCTATATTTTATTACCATTCTACGATCCCTCTTTCTACTTTAAATTATTCTTTCTAATTTTAACCTTTTATTTCTACACTTCTACCTTTTCCTTCTTCATCTTCATCTTCTATCTTCTTCCACTTTTTCTTCTATTCTAACATTTTGTTGGCATTTGTCTCTTTCTCGCAACGTTTCCATCAGTGCATTTTTCTTTTTTTCTTCCATCGTGTTCTTCTACTAATCTATTATTCTATTTTCTATCCGTTTCATTCATCCGTTTCCTCCTCTTCTTCTTCTTCTTCTTCTTCTTCTTCTTCTTCTTCTCTTTCTTCATCTTCTTCTTCATTTTCGTCTTACTCTACGCATTTCTCAATTATTATTCTTCATATGCGATCTCTTTCTCTTAATGCAGCGTCACCACTTGTATTCTTTCTCTTTCAATTGGCCTTCCTCTTTCTGTCTCTTTAATATTTATCGATACACTAATAGTGTGTTTACGCTAATTTCTTCATATTTTTTTTTTCTATTTTCTTTTTTTTATTATTAGTATTTCAATTTCTTATATAATTCCTTCTTTATTTTTTATTAATTGGCATTCGAAATTACCGACGCTTGTTTTTCTTTCTTCTATTCCGTCGTTCATACTTTATTTTCTTACCATGTATAATCTGGATCCTTCCCCCAATCTTCGATCCTTTCTTGGTTTCTTCAAATTAACAGAAAACGAATACTTAATGTCAGAAAGCAATTCAAACCGGAAACTATTAGGTTTCTCTAACGTTTTCAGCGGAAAAAATATCGTTATAAAATCAACAACCACAAACGTAAAACGACAGAAACTTCACGAAAAACCAATAATGACATACTTTTTTTACATTTTAAATAGAAAAAAATATTATTTAAATTTATTTTTGGTGAAGCAGACTTTAAAGAAAATATATAAACAAAACGACTAAAATTTAGAATCACATTTGAAGAGATATGGAAAGAAATTGAAATGCGTGGATGTGATGTAACTAACAGTGTGTAATACAAAAGTATAAAGCGGCCTTCTCTTGTGCATTCGTTTGCTCTGGCTCATCTGAATCACTTTCCAGTGTTGCTGCTATAATATGAACTATTATTCAAAATGACCCTTTAACAAATGGAATCCATCAATACAAAATTTGGACATTTTAAAATGTTTTAAATTGTACGCTCTCTCAAGGAGTCTTGAACGAAAACCAGTAATGCAAGAGTTATCCCCCACTCCGATGACAACTACTTGAATAAATGTAAACAATCATTAACCCCCAATTTTTGGGGAGCACTAATGAGTGTACTTTAAAATGCGTTTTGAATAAGTGCTGATGATTACAAATTAAGAAGGCATTTTTCAGTCTTGCTAGGAAAAAGAGAAGCCATATATTACCTAGAATCACTAGTATTTGCTTCAAGTAAATGCACATTACTATTGATTGATTGCAAGGAAAGTCTACTGAGGTGATTTTTAGATATTTCAATAAAGATGCAATTTATTGCATGTTAGTACTCTGAAGCGAAACAAAAGATTTCACGTAAATCTGACAGCCAGTTTTCTGCATTCATGTAGGATTTTTCTAGAAAACTCACGATCTGATTCTGATAATCGGAGTGACACGTAATGATGAAAACATAAGCATTTTCTAATTTTCATCGAGGCTTAAAAATGATGAAAATTAGATGAACATCTTCCCATGTGAAATATCATTTTGACCCACTTTAATGTTCATTAACCTAATCTAACATTAGTTAGCGGAAGACAGAAAGACATACATTCAATGTTTGTCTTTCATTCCTGAGAAGAATCAGCAGGCTAAATGACGATTTCCTGCGGTAATAAAATGCAGGTGTTTACGTGTAGCTTACTAGTCATAATACATTAAAAATACTGAAATAAAATATATACGTCATATTATTTTATAATACAAGTATACATATATATAATATATATATATATATATATATATATATATATATATATATATATATATATATATATATATAATGTGTAACAGAATGAAAAGGGAGAGAATAGACAATGATAGATATAAAAAGAGATTCCAGACAGACAGGCAAACATACGAATAAACGGAGACAAAATTGACAATGGAGCATACAGACCGGTGAATAGCAAAAAATAAGATATATTGAGATAGAGACAGACGGCAGGAAAGGGGTGTAAACATAAGCTTAGCAGAAAGAATTGAGATACAGAGAGGAGCAGAGAGGGAGAGAGAGAGGGATAGAGAGTGAAGACGAAGAACGTAAGAGGTACAGACAATACGTCATACACATACAGAGATATAGCGTAACAGTGAATGGAAACCAGACAAGTGACAGACAGAGACACAGAAAAAATGATAGAGATATACATAGAGACGAAGAGACATTAACAGGGAAAGAGACGCGCATTATCATTAAGAGAGGTGGAGAACGTGTTTCGTTTTGGATGAAAGAAAACAAAAGTGAGGTCAATGTGAAACAGATGGAAAACTTGTCTGCACCATCAAAGTCTAGAAACGAACGACAAGCGTCAACCATGTTGTTTTATTTGTTAATGTAAAAGACATCACAGTGTACACTCAAATGCATTTAAACATATGAACATTGTTAATTGATAAGAAGGTTATAATAAAAAAGAATAATCTAGGCATAGATAAATAGTTAGTAAACCTAGGATTTAAACCACTTAGAGGCTGTATATTATAGTTATCATACGAATGTAGGAATATGAACGACGGAAATACTTGTGTATAGTTATCAGTAGGACTTGTTTCTGCGGATGGAGTGTCTTTGTTTAGGTATATATAAATTGTTTTATGTTGCTTGCATTATGTTATAATAGTTGAATATATACATATGTATGTGTGTGTATGTTCTTTTTGTTTAATTCTCGTTAATTAATGGTTACAATCTTGTTAATATATACAACAATAAATAATTAATATTTTATTTACAAACCTTTTACTATAGTTTCATGGCACATCCGATTGTCATGTATGTATTGATTTAATCATTACCAGCTGTAGAATATTGAATAGAATTACAGCTAACAACCAGCTTGATTTTGTTTTCAATTTTCTGAATAATGTAGAATATTCCTCTAGTGCGGAAATCAAACTATATGTCGAGCTGATACTGACAAACCACAGATAAGTTGCAATAAACACTGCTAGAAATATAGATAGGGCATATAAGACTTAACCATTCGAAAAAAACGTGTCACCCTCTTTCCCAATTTCCGCACGCCTCCCAATCGTAGAGAAACCAACATCGTTCGGGAAGGATCTCGTCATGAAAAGAATACAGATTACTACCGAGAAACCAATCAAAATCGAGTGACACAAAGACAACCTATAAGATGACTTGTTACTTTTAAGACCTCTAACGCCCCCCCCATTACACTAGCAACGCTCGGACTCTCATTTTGCCTTAGTCTTCTTGCAAAGCTGACTTTTGCTACGGACATGAAATGAAATACTTACATCAAATTTATTGCTAGAAAAATGTTTTGATCATTCCACTGTTCATAAATAATACCTGATTTCTAATTTTTTCTAAAATTTTAGACGTGTTCAAAAAGTATTGAGACTGGGGAGAAATTTACCAACTACAAGAAATGAAACGTTTATTTTGTTGTCAAAAAAGAGTTATGTTCACAGAGTAAAGACACTGGCGCTGTTTTAATTTAGGGGGAATTAATTAGACAGTAGCAATTATTGCAATTTCGTGAGGTTTTGTTGCTGGATCATTTTTTCTTTCCACTCATGCAAGTGAATTAATGTTCCATGCACTGTTTTTCTGACTCTGTTGTGACCCGGTTGCAATGCTTGTAATAATATATTGTTTAAATAATTGCAAGAAAAGTAAAACATAAACATTGCTTGATTGATGTTTTCTTGATTCTTTTTTTTTAAACAAAGGATATCGTTATTGTAAGTCAAATTGCTTGCTACCATAATAGGTCACCGTTTAAACTTTTTTTGTCTGGGAGCATTCAATCTGTGGACACTTTTTCTTCATCATCGAACAATGGTTAGCCATTAGGTAATGGCTATATATAATAATACGCGAAAACAATTTCATATTCGTACGTACGTTATCACCATCCACATGTGTACCAAAAGTTGGGACCGCCCGATCGCCGAAGACATAATGCAAAAAAAAAATCGAACTAAAATACACTTTCTTGGCTTCCGGGAAATAACAAGTTTTAGTATGTGTTCTGTTCAAATATAATACATTAATATCGTGGGGTCTCCGTTTGCGCAGTATGACTATAGAATTTAAATATGTAACAAACTCTTACAAGGGTTTCAGCGATTGACTCCCATAGCAACATATATTCTGAAAATAGATTAAATACAGTAGTTAGTAAGTATGTTACTGTTTGAACAAAGGTGGTACAATAATATAATGGGGTCTGCGTTTTCTCCGGACGTTCATAAAATAGAAATATGTCATAAACACCGGCAGAAAAATACAACAAATGAAAGAATATAACTGTGTTATTTTCACCGGGTAAGGCTAGCATTTCTAAATAAAATAACTGATTTAGCTTGTTTGTTTTTGTAATATTTATGATTAAAAATAATTAGATATAAAAATTATAAAAGCAACCCGTTTACCAGTCTTTTTACTTATGTGTATATTCGAAGAGTACGTCGTAGCGAAAAATAAGATTGGCATGATGGAGGAATAGTGGATGAAGTTTCGAAATGAGAATGCTAATGTTAGCCTTCATAAACAAAATAATCTAGCTCGCTAATCGTTCTATAAAAATGACACTCAGTGTTATTGAGAGATTCCATACCAGATGCTTGAATGCTTGAACGGTCAATACTCTTTGAGAATCACATTAGTTGTAGCTCTTGTCAAATTTCACTCCAAATAAAAACAAACTATCGATTTTCAGTTTCAATTAAATAACGTTATTGATTAATTAAAACGTTTCCTGAACGATGTTCGACATTTCTTTTCGGCTGATCATCATTTACACGAGAGATGCTCGTTTTTCACGTTTGATTTATATATATTCTTTGCGCTCTAGAATTCAGTTTTTTCTCTAGCAGTCTCTTTTGCAACCTGACTGGCTAGTCTTTTTTAGATGCGTCAATGGCTTCTTATTTGACACGTTGCCCCTCGATCAGGGTGTCGTCCGGCCATGCTTTAATCTGAAATAGTACGTTCATTGTTTAGCGCGCAAATGTAATGGGCGTATCTTATACACTATACTTTACTATTTTATACAATGATCCCGATTTCTTGTTCGGTCGATTTTACACACTTGCATTTTATATTGTATGTTCTTTGCAATATATCGCTTGAGTCTGAAATAACATTTTAGATGCGTCCACGTATCTTCATGTGATGATCAATCACTCTGTCTGTTGGCTTGTCACGTTATATCGGATTGAAGAGGTGCATATTTAGAATGCCCGTTCAACGATAAATATGACAGGATAATTATCAAAGAATGAGAACGAGAATTCAAGGTTAAAATCGAGCGAACTCGAAGGAAGGCCTAAATGTAGGAACAAAGATCATTTTTTTCATATTGGTTGTCGTTTAATATCTAATCAATGTTCACTTTGGAAATGTATGCTCGCTTGTAATTTTTTAGTCTTTTTTCATAGACAAAACAGCCCGTGCCGCTCGATAGTACTGATTAAACATACGCTTGCGAACGTAGTGCATGGATTCGTGTAGTAGAATAAGGCATTAAGGAACTAAGAACAGAATCGTGTTCGCTCTCATCCGCATAAATAACACAGAGGTAATTTTCTTTATAAAAAATTACAATTTTACGTGTTTTTTTGTTTTTTGTATGTATTACCAACAATCAACAATTTTCTTTTTTTTATTCGATGCGACACAGGTGTTTTCTTACGAATTGTCCCTTTGTGAGAACGTCCGTTGCAAAGTTCAGTGATAGTAACAAATTGTTTAATTGTACGATGATCACGGTCTAATTATTTGGCTATTTTTAAGGTAGGTATGTTATCATGAATTATTTGGACAATTTTAGACTTCTCAGCTTGACTCAAAGCACCTTAACGTCCTATCTTGCATATAAATTTGGCACGCTTAAACAGGCTGAAAGTTACTATAATGCTATTGCGCAGATTAGCTTAGACTTTTTGATCTGCGCATGTCTTCCTGTTGCCATATTACGTGCCAAGTCTCACATTTTTTTTATTAAACCTATCGGAGTTAGAACAAAAAATCTATTCGTATATAATGCTGGCACGCAGTGTATATGAGGTTTTATTAATAAAATATGTTAAGTTTAATACATACAATTCCAATTATATATATATATATATATATATATATATATATATATATATATATAATTATAAATATATGTGTAAAACTTAATATATCATATATATATATGTATATATGTGGGGGGGCGCGGCTTTTCTTAACAGTTCATTGCAGTTTAATAGATCGGCTGATGTTAATTAATAAACTGTCGAATGTTTTTATACATTTTAATGCAAACACACATTTGTGTTATGATGTATGGAAGTGAAACTTGGTCAGTGAGGGTGCACCACATGCGTTTCATGGAGTTAAATTATATAAAAATGATCCGATGAATGTTTAATGTGTGTGTTTTTTTAATAACAGGCTTAGATTTTATGCTTTTAAAGAGGATTGAATCTAGAGAGTATAAGGGCATGGTGTAAGAAATGAGACATCGATAATATGACAACGTTCAAAAATAGATGCGAATTATTAGGTTAGTAGATGTCGAACAGATAAGGTAGCAGGTTATGTTCAGAGGATAAGTCAAAGGAATACACGGAAGTGATAAAAAATGGACGTAAGAGAAAGAGGGATGAAAGAAGACCTGACAGAGATACGATAGTTTTGAAGTTAATTTCTCAAAGCTGTCTAATTAATGACAGTAGGTAAAACGGATGTTCAACTCAATATGATTATATTCAAATGTATGAAACCGTTCAAAAGTGTTCAATGCGCTTCTAATTATCGGATGTAACCTATTAATTATGTACTGCTGTTATATAGTTCAATTTTCAGTAGTATTTAGACGTTTGTGTCTGCAATATCTGCTATGTTGTGTTTAGAGGTGATGTGGTCTTTATTATCTATGAATGTATATATATATATATATATATATATATATATATATATTAATAAATAGATATATTTACCTATAGACGACGTCGTTTGTAGCTTATCCTCTCATCAGTGTTGTGAGGGATCATTTCAGACGGTCACAACGTACGACCCCCGTTCACAGTCACCTTTCACTCCACACGCTTCTGCTTTATTATTTAGACTATATGAAATTATCACGTGATACGGAGAAGTTAAGTGGTAGTTATGCCAATTGCAGCAGGATATAAACATCAAGACAATCTATAGGACTCAATACACTTAATCGGAGTTTCACTTTATACCTTATGTGAATGTCTATTTCTAATATTTCCTAATAATGCTCAATTTAATTTTCCAAAAATAGCTTTTATGATAATATTCCTGTATAAATATTAAATTATATTTACTTACAAACGACGTTGTTTCGAGCTTATGCTCTCATCAAAGTAGGGTTGTTATAATTTCAGACAGTAACAAGGCACTAACCTGTTTCACAAATTCATATTTCACTCCGCATGCTTCTGCACCATAGAAAAGTATCACGTTATACGGAGAAATTAAGGTATATGTATGCCGATTGCAGCTGGATATACACACCAATACCATCTATAAGATTCAACGAACTTAATTTAAGTCCCGTTTTATAGCTTAAGTCAATGTCTATTTTTTTAAATATCTCCTAACAGTGCTGAACTTAAATTTTCTTAAATGATCTTATATAATAATATTTATAAATACAAATTAAATTCCCCATCGAGTGAAACTTTTTCTCTCCGTGCTGATCGGTGCACAAATAAGTTAACCGAATGCATCAAAACAGGCATTGAAGCACATGCCCACATGCGTCAATTCTGCAGATAGTCCCACTTGCCACGATGGTTCACCTCGAACTGTGAAGCTGACATTACTCAGAAGCACTAAGAATTCCGACAATTCAAACTGACGTAGACAAACCGCATTTTGACAAGGAGAGATTTTCCCGAAATATCAAATGATTTCTAATCACTATCCGGACATCACACACAGGAACCACCATACTTGCTGTTTATATAAGATTGAAAAGTTAAATGAATAGATAGTTATAAGTCCTTTTCTTCGATTGTTTATGTTTGTTCTTTCCAGCTTCTCATCAATCCGGCTATCTACATTGCCTTCAGCCTTTATATATATATATATATATATATATATATATATATATATATATATATATATATACATATATATATATACATAGATATGTACATATAGATACATATATATGCATATATATATACATATATACACAAATATATATATATATATATATATATATATATATATATACAGTAATATATATATATATATAATTTGTTCCAGAAAGTTGTTTCAGAAGCTTGCTTTCTATCTAAGCTTACTACCAGCCTGACGCAACTGACCAGGTATGATGCGCACTTTTATACCAACGAGCCTTCGGTAGTAAATGTGAAACATTGCCAACTAACATGTGAGATCGTCCTACGTCATGTTTTGATAAACCTTTTCACATGTCCTCCTTAGTCGACGGTACGTAGTCTACGCATCTAAAGAATACAGGATTACAGAAAAGACGAACAATTCTTATGTGTACAATACGATATTGCTGAGTATCACATGTCAGCATATCATGTAGGGATGTCCCGATCGGGGACATGTTGGGAGCGTTGAGTTACCTTTTTGTTACCGTTACTCACAAGTTTATTCGAAATTAGAGCAACTGTCACATTCTAATATATGGGCTAAATTGAATCTGTTATATGAATGGTATGTATCTTGCGACTTGAGTGATGTCTTAGATCCCCATTTGAGAACGCTGAGGAGAGAAGAGCCAGGTTTTGCTACGTTTAATCCTAGATTCACATTGGCCCGGAAGGGTAATACATTTTTGGTCTATTTCTGTGTTTAATATAATCTGTATTGGGTAGTACAATATATGCTTTAGCATCATATCTTTTTATAGAAATCGCTTCAGACAAGGCATGTGGCTTCCAACAAGAAATGATATCGGAAACTGACGTAATTTGAGACCAAAGACAATTCGTTCTAAACAAGATCATCGGATTGTAAAAGATGCGTTGGAATCAGTGTATAACTCCAGAAGAAGACTGTGTTAAATTATAAAAAAGTTGTTATTTTATATGTTAGGCCAACTATCTATTTAGTGACATAGAGTTTTGCAGCAAAATCTGATACTTGATAAAAAGTAATCGAAATACCAGGAAGTGCTTATGAGCGTGATAACACCGTAGATGGACTAAAACAACAATGTTCCTCACCACTGCTCACCTGATGTGTTGCTGCCTTTTTCACCTGACTGCAACCCGTTGACTATTTCTTCTTTGGCGTGATCGATGCCAATACCGACAAGCACGCCCACAACACTGTCGACTCTCTGAAGACTGTTTTTGTGGAGGCATTCGCAGCTATAGACAAATACATGGCCGCTTAAGCGGGTGACCTTTTGCAAATTTAACTGTTTCTAAATAAAGTGTAGGGTCTCTGCATATACACATTGTGTTTTTATTAAATATTTTATTTTCTGCTTGCAACAACATCATATATATATATATATATATATATATATATATATATATATATATACAGGTTGAGTCAAAATGCACGCACATTTATATAGTTCAAAATTATTCCACCGATCATATATTAGTTTACATTATTTTAATATATGTTATATGCGTGGCGTTGTATAATTAATGTGTTTTATATATACAGTCATTATTTACATCATATCACTTGATTTGGGAACTAGACTGGATCTAGTGAAATTATATTATAAGAATAATGAAAATGCAGTTCAAGAATGAGTGTATACAAAAAGATGAAAACCATGCGACATAATCTATTTCCTTTATCAATCGTGTCAGAGTAGATAAAGATATTCGAGAGTACAAAAATACTCCATGATTTTCCATCAAGCGACCATCGGTCACTGGAGGAAAATCGTGTGGGTGCTGTTGTAGAGGCAGTCACAAGCTTACGGTCAAGTAATCCTCTTGTCCATGAAAGTTCAAGAGGTGTAGCTGAACAAACAGGCATTCCTCAAAGCAGATTCCTCATCATCAAAGTATACAGCCTTACCGCATCAATCTATAATTTGTGTGCATTTTGACTCAACTTGTATATAAATATATACACTACAGATCTTCAAAGTGGCTAAACGTGGCAAGTATATTCACGCTGACATTTTAAAAGTCGACTGCCAAGCTACATTTTATCATAATAAACAGTTAAAGACTCGATCTTGTACGTATTTCCCCGATGGTAAGAATTACTATAGTGCTTATATCTTTATGTGTAAACTCATGCTAACAGTTTAAAAAGTGAATGCTATTCAATCGAGAAGAGCATTGTATAACTTTATGCTAATTAGAAACCGTTATATCAACTACTATAGGTTTCCACACATATGGATTTATACACTTGTAGTTCCTATTTGTTTGTTTATTTAGGAACTCCTCCGAGCGTTTTAGAGATAAGCCCTTATAACTGTATATATTCCGAAAAATATATTACCCAGTTTTCTATGAGAAGTATATTTCATTTTGATTAGATAAATAACAAAATTATCGTGGTGTATACTTTCGTGCGTGACATCCATACAGAATATACGAAATATAATGTTTATTATATTTATATGTTATGAAATATAGAAATTAAAATATAAAAGTGTACATGTTCATACGGTGTTCGGTGCTTGGGCATATTTCTAGCCACCGGATAATATTATGAACAGTAAATTATACAGATTGATGTAGAAAACACTGTGGAATTTCTACAGGGTCCCGCTAGTAACAATTTATTTCGGGACTCTTATAGATAACGCACCATGTTTCCGTGACTTCGCGTCGTCAACGTTCAGGCAGGTCTGTGAAGTGCCCGAGACTTGACGAAATTAATCGCGTTCAATAACAAAAAAAATAATTTTAATAATCTCTGCTAGCTCGTTGAATCTCCCGAAGCACTAATTGACTTCTACTAGCAACTGGCCCCTTTTAGCGAAATAAAAAAGGAACATTTGCTCATAAACATTTGTTCGTTAAAATAATAAGAAAAAATTGCTTAAAAACAGTCGTTTCGGTGTTTATGTTAACAGGGTAAAACTTGAAAAAATTTAAAACAATAATTGGCAGTGTTATGCCTATTGGGCGTTTCCGTAAATTGCTCGAAGGTTGACGACGCAAAGTCACAGAAAACACTGTGCGTCATCTATAAAAGTCCATCTATTTCAATAAATTGCATTGGACTTACACACGCTTTCACATAATTCGTGTTGAATATATCTCTGAGGCTCATTCCAAAATAGTTAATATTACAGAATGTCAAAAATAAGAATAACAAGGACAACACTGGACAACACATTTCAGAAAAAAATTATTACTGGAGATGTGTAAAGTGATTAGACTAATTTGGGTACGCTGATTTCAAAAATCATAACCGTTTTGCTGTATCACGTCAGGATTTGAGTTTCAGAAATACTCCCATTGCCTAGAAGTCAGGGTTTCAATGAAATTTACAAAAATTCATTTATTCATTTATTTCATCATAAATGCTTCAAAATTATAGAAATTACCGAAAAACTCTACTAGAATGTAATTAAAAATGCTTTAAACATTTGGCTTTGCGTTTGTGCTGCTCTGTGTCAGTTCTACGATGCAGGAACCAGCAGAAGTCGCCCATCATGCTCGGGTTGTGCCGCCCTTGATGACGCGTCTCCATGAGTGAAATCTCTTGGTGGAATCGCTCGCCGTGCTCGTCCGAGACAGCTTTCAAGTTGTTAGGGAAGAAGTTCAGGTGCTGGTGTAGGAAATGGATCTTCAGGGTCATCCTGGAGCCAAGTTTCCCGAAGGACTCCAGCAGCTGCTGCATTATTTCTTCATAGTTGTCCGCGCGCTCGTTCCCCAAGAAGTTGTCCGTCACAGCTTTGAAGCTCCTCCACGCTGCCAGCTCTTTGGGGTTTAGAGTTGTCGGAAAAGTTTCGTCCTTCATTACCTTTCGGATTTGCGGTTCAACAAAGACACCAGCTTTGATCTTAGTCTCCGACAAAGTGTTGCCAAACTTCTCCTTCAGGTATAAACACCCACGCCAATTCAGATCCATTTCCTGTACACAATTCTTCATCAAGCCGAGCTTTATGTGGAGTGGTGGAAGGAACATCTTGGCTGGGTCGACAAGGGCGCCATGCTTCACGTTGTATCGACCAGGTACATGCTCCGTCCGCTCTTTCCAATCAATCTTCGTCCAGTGATTCTTGTCGTCTCTGCTATCCCAGATACAAAGGAAGCACATGTATTTCGTGTAGCCTTACTGCAGCCCTAACAACAGCGCTACCACATTCAAGTCTCCGCAGATGTGCCAGTTGAAGTCATTGTACTTGATGGAATCAAGCAGCTGCCGCATAGTCTCATAGGTCTCTTTCATGCCGAACGCGTGAGTCAGTTGGACTGATGGTTTCTTGTTGCCATTGTGGAGCAGAACAGCCTTCAAGCTGTTCTTCCCCGAGTCGATGAAGAGGCATCAGTCTGCAGGATCGTGATCACACCCAAGTTCTTTCAACAGACCGTTGATGTCACTGCAGAATGTCATCGTGTCTTCCATCTCAAAGAACTGAGCCATGTCGCTGTGACGTGCTTTGAACAAGGATATCTTGGTGTTAGGTTCAAGTAGATTCAACTGCTGCAGCCTTGATCCAAGAAGTTCTGCCTTCGCCTTTGACAGCGAGAGATCTCTTACAAGATCATTAAACTTACTTGTTCAGAAGGTGCGGTTCTTGTTCTTGAGTGTCGGGTTCAAAAGGTTAATCACCATCTTCTTCGCCACTCCTTACAGTTATGTTCGGATCAGATGGACATTTTGGAACGGGGTTCTCCTCATCATGAGGCACAGGTTTACGAGCAGAGACGCAGTCAGCGTACTTGATGTGGTCTTTATTCTTCCTGTTGAAGCCGGCGATGCTTGTGCAGAAGAAATAACAATCATCATGATGATTTTGCGGCTCACGCCATATCATGGGCACCGCAAATGAATGCTCGCGCACTTGCCCACCAACCACTGAGTCAATGCTGAGTAGCAGCTTGTGCAGCAGATGTGTGGTGCCCAGCTCTTTTCGTAGTCTCCGACCTTACACTCGAAATAGTGAAAGTAGGCGGCCTTCATTTTCACTGCTCTAGATACACTTCGGTGTTGATTTTTTGGGGTAAACCGACCACAGACATAACAGAAGTTGTCTGGATGATTGGTACAGGAACGTCTACTCATGTTTAACTGAAAGAAAGAAAGAAACATTAGTAGTTATATAAGTACGTTATATCGTAGTTACGTAAGAGGTTGTAGGCTACTTCTAGGCAATGGAAGTATTT
>OY744522.1:77985118-77987618 GCA_963556195.1 Sepiola atlantica
GATTCATCTATTTATTTATTTATTTATTTCATGAATAAAAACTTTAACTGAAAAATATAACTATCCTGACAATAATAATAACCTGCCAATATTTGGCAATTATTTTTACAAAAATATTAGTATCTAGATATTTGTATTATTGTTTTAGATATTTGTATTAGATATTTTTAATGTTATTGTTTTACATATAATTGTTGTTTTAAGTATTATTAACATATCATCCCCAGGGCATGACATGTTAATTAACAGGAAATACTTCGGCAAATGTAAATAAAAAAATAGAAACATCAATTGGCCAATTGTCTATTCTAAAAGTAATACAAAAATAAATCACATAAGAATGGTTAAACAGCTACCGAATACTTCGTTGTCGGTATACTCGATACAAAGCAATCGTGGTGCATGTTCGCATCTGATACATTAAAAATAAAAAATTAACCAGGACACATTATAAATACTGTTTTAGTATCACCCAAGACATGTTTTGGTAAAAATATTATACTCGTAAATATTACTTAAGCATCGTTTGTTTGAAGTAAAAATACACGTAATATGCTCCTCATCGCTTCGTTGATTGGACTGACTGGCTGTTGCTAGTGATAATGCATGGCTCTTCAACGTAATACATAATAATACGTACGTATATCTAGAGATGAAGATTTCGTTAATCCTGGCGCTGTTATCAGTAGTGACTGCGACTAACAGATAGGGTTTCAATCTAAGCTTTAAGAACTCAATAGCTGTGAATACATGAAAAGTGTTTATCTTACAAATCACTCTAAAAACGTATAATTGTCTCCATCTTTTCGGAGCACTGGGCCAGTCTAATAATAGAAATTCGGCAGTTTAAGCGGGCCTGAAATGTAAATATAGATGTAAACAAGTAACACGACGCATGCATCGGTATAAGCGGTACAAAATAAAAACAGAAGAAAAAACTATGAGTGTTGAGAGTAAAAAATATAGTACCAACAGGTTCTAGTGAGCACGGCTATGCTAGTACATTAGAAAGTATATCTATATTTATAGCCCGATTATGTGACTTAGAAAACGTTTTCAGACAAGAAAAGTAGGTTAATACCAGAGACGATAGGTTATTCAGCTATGACTGTAAATAGGTAAATCTGAGTTCGTCACTTGCTGGGTGAACCGTGGGTATCCGACTGCAGAATATTAGCGTGTATCCTGAAAGTGTTTTTTTTTTGTATGTCATTGATAATGTTGAAGCAATAATAAGTAAGAGAATGGCTCCAATATAGTTAAGTTAATCACCATATAAATATATAGAGTAAACACGTATTCTTGTGTATGTATATAAATATTTGATGTCGCTGTCTACACACAAACGAAGTCGGACACAACGTGTTAAGAGAAGAGGGGGTCAATTATATTTTCACATTTTGTCAGTGACCGAAATCACAAGAGTGACCCGTTAGGGAAAATATACGTATGGTTACTATGCGATAACAATTACCATACCTTTGGGCATAAACGCGTATAATCATTCTATTTCACAGTATCTCCACTCTGCCCTATTATGTACTGTGCTGGTCAACCCGTATTAGCTGCATTAAGTTAAAAGGTAGCAATTTGTAGTAACATATAATAATATGCTTCGCGATCGGAAATGTGCTATACCGTTAGCCAATATTTTCTAGATATATACATTAGGTACTGATATACGGACCATTGCTTTTAACATGGCAACCGCACTGAAAGGTATTTAATGGATCCGTTATCAGAGACTGTTAGCCAAAAACCCCTTCGAAGATTGAGCATAGTTATATTAACTTATCTTTATCAATGAGATATTTCAATTACCTCTGTTTTTATGAAATGTTAATGATGGGGTATTATTTAGCATAATATCGACCCAACATCGAAATTGACACTTCAAATATTTCAGATTAGTATTAAAAGTGACCCATAGTCATTTGACATCAATTAGACGAAATTCCCTGATTTCTTTGAATTATTTGGATGTTATACTCAAGACCCCATTGAAATTAATCCCTAAATTATGGAATCATATAGAATCAAAATCATGTACTAGATTTTGTTTAAATTTAAAATGGATGTTGGTCAAAATAAAAATAAGGTTTTAGACAGAAGGGTGAGTATTATTATATCTGGATTATAATTTTCGTAAAAGGCCATAAACTTTGTTTTGGGAATATATTTAACTCGCCTTAAGATAAGTATACAGCAATGTTCTTTTCATGGAAGTCGTTCAAGACAAGGTATTAATCCACTAAGAATTAGGAGCAAAGGAATACTACTTCCAGGTAAAAAAACTTACTACTGATGAGTGCTAGATGGATAGTTTTTGACCCATATATATAGATATATTAATTCGGCTAATAGAAACTGTCACGTATATATATAGTTATATATATATAGATATATATATATATACATATATATATATATATATATATATACATATATATATATATATATATATATATATATGTATATACATATATATAGATGTATATAT
>OY744522.1:78000118-78007618 GCA_963556195.1 Sepiola atlantica
ATAATCGTAGGAGCGTAAGGAACAAATCGCGAAAATCCTGGAAAAAGACTAGGAGAAATTGGAATCAAAGGGGAGACTTGAACTATACAGCGGACAGGTGTCAGTTTGGCTCTATCCGTTACACGTCTGCATTGTATTAACTTCTATCTATTACCTTCACATGCACACTAAACAATACTTGAAGCAAATTACATTAACGTATTAGATTATATATATATATATATATATATATATATATATATATATATATATATATATATATATATATATACTTTGCATGTATACACTAACATGTGAAATTATTGGGCTATTTTAAACATGATTAATTTTAACAAATTATTTCCCTGTAAATGTATTTGTTCAGTTGTACGCTGAGCAATAATCGCACCCTCTTCGTCTCGAGAAGAAAAACGTGGTCAGCCACTCGACAAAAGTTTTTGTCAGAGTTTACTCAGCTTTTGTCTTTTATTATCCCTTTCCAAAGAAACTTAATGTGTTTATAGGTAACAAATTTACGCCAATCCGAGACAAATTGAGGGAAAATCGTAGGCATACACTACGCACAAATGGCGATACAGTCGTGAAAAAATGATTAAAGATAGAGACCTTGGAAAGAGCAGGGACGGGTGGCCGAAACAACGGCTGTATTGTTGGACTTCACCATGACTAACATTTTTACCGCGAATGCTGGAGAGATGAATTTAGTCCTTACCCCGCTACCTGGGATAACTGCCAAAACATACTTATGATGATGATGCTGATGAATATGTAAATTAATGTTTTGCACTTCTTTTTACAGATCACGTTAAGGTCACCATTTGTCGCAGGGGCAGGTCATTGGTTGATTGATCTTACAACTAAGAAAACGGAAACATACATAAATACGCAATGGCACCGAAGGAAAAACGAACTCGTGTGTGCAGCAAAATATAAAAGTGACATTTATTTCAAATAAATTTCGTATTTTCAATGAGAACTGTCACTTTTTAGACGTAGATGCTGTACAACTTTCGTCTAAACGGAGAACAATATTTTTAGTCTAGGAGTGTGTAACTAAACTTGATAGTCGGTTGTAATGATTTTAAGTTAGATAGAAACATATATGCCGATTTAAGAAAATGATGAGGTAAAAAAATGTTACTAATGAAGCAGAAATACTTCTAACTTCATGGTTAGATTGTTCATAACAAAAGTCACATTTTAGGCGAAAATAATGTTTCAAACAATTGACGCTCGTGTCATTCTGTGACATCACTAAACAAACTGGTGATTTAACATTTTATTTTAAATTCACTGTATATAATCTACATTATTAATGTATAATATTATGAGGTTTGCGATGTCACGAAGATCACGTGACTGGAATTATTTTGGGTTTAATACAGGGAGCGTGCATAAAATTCATAATAATACGTTTTTAATGAAATCGCATGAGCAGAAAAAGTTGATGTATTTGTATTGTAATATGTGTCTTTCTTTGATCTAACTTTTGTCTTTTTATGTAGGTAAACAATATTAATCAATTTCAGTCACGCAGTCGTGCAATTCTTCAACTCTCTTTCACCCGCAGTATCTACTGTGACCTCCGCCTTCCTTTAACCAGTCTCGTTAGGCAGAAACTACAGGAATCCTTCGTTAAAGCGACTATGTATATACATACACATACACACACACACACACACACATATATATATATATATATATATATATATATATATATATATAAAGTTCAAAGTTCTGAATATGTTCGTCGAACCGTCTCGAATAGTCTTCTATCTTAGTTCGCTTCAAGGTACATACAAATCTTAATTCCCCTTAAGTACGTGACAGTTTCCGATGCCCGAGTGGATATTGTGACTGCCTGAATACTCTAGGCTGACTCTGTGAACACGGTTCGCGCCTCCCGAACGTCTGAAATTGTTACTTGCGGCACTGATGACAGTAATCACCTTAAAACGTGATATATATATATATATATATATATATATATATATATATATATATATATATATATATATATATATATATATATATATATATATATATATATATATATATATCCTCGGCTCCTTGTTTTCTTTCCATTTTACGCCTCATAAGCGTGGCCGATACTAGCGAGAGTCGAAACCGGAACCACGTCAGCCGCAGAAGAGAGAGAAATAAAATAAATAAATATATATATATATATATATATATATATATATATATATATATATATAAAGTTATTGATGTGTATACGTTTATACATATTCATGCGTAAGATCCACTACTAAACTAATTAACCGACTATAGGTGTACGGGTAGTTACATGGGCTATATTTAGTTTAATTTAGTTTCATGCAAAGGAGAAATGGAGAAAATAAGAATTTTGTAAAAATTTAAATACCTCCAATTTTTGTAGAATTTTTAAAAGAGCTCTTAATCACTAATTAATAAATATTCAGAAAATTTCAATTTTTTGGGAGTATTTTAAAGGGATTTTTGGAGACAAATTATGGGGCCAACCTCTTATTTTAAAATTAAGATTTGCATTAAATGTGTTCCATAATCTATAGACATCAATTAACTATGATTTATGAACTTAAGATTTTCTTAGAATTCTAAGCTGAAGGTATACATTATAAATATTTTTTAGAATCAAAATCGTGTAAGGAATTTTGCGAAAAATGGAAATAAGGATTCTAGAAGTAAGGTTTCTTCGCATCATATTTTTTTATTTAATCTTCGAAAGCGGACATAAAATGTTGTTCACAACTGTTTTGCTCGGGGAATTAATTTTTACTATTACTCTAATAATATATATATATATATATATATATATATATATATATATATATATATATTTTAAACAGAATAAATGGATTCATGATGAATTTGGGGGCATTTTTACATCGTAAAGAGGCTGATAGAACGAGGTAAAAAACTCCCCTTTCAACCGAAAAAAAACTTTGTTTTCCTCTATACTTAATGGGCAAAGGACTTCGATTAGGACCTAAACAATGTAATAATAGTAAAAGAAACAAAAAATAAACCTTCGACTAAAGCCAGAAAAGAAAGAGCCGAGGCGCCTTTTGGTTAACACATTTTCAAGGACGAAATATCGACGGATAAAGTTCAAAATAACAAGATTCGCTACATAAATTTACTTTAAGAATCAAACCAGAAAAATAAAGCAGGGGAGAAA
This sequence comes from Sepiola atlantica, assembly GCA_963556195.1. NCBI lineage: Eukaryota > Metazoa > Mollusca > Cephalopoda > Sepiida > Sepiolidae > Sepiola > Sepiola atlantica. The sequence continues at coordinate 78,003,303 of OY744522.1, forward strand.
GAAACGAGTAAATATTTCCACAATTAGAGAAGTACAGACTAGACAATATATCACCAGAATTCGATGCGAATTATTTCTTAGAGCTATACAAATAAGTCTAATTAATGTGACAGCTATATTTCCTGCAGAGCGATGGTGTTCCCATGGTTATACTACCCGCCTCTAAAACACTAAGATAGTGGTGTTTGGAGCGGGCATTGTGTACGATGCGAAAGCAACCATCGGAATACGCCTCACAACACACTTTATTGCCATACAAGTGCGTACGAATCTACGACTCGTGAATTTGTGAGCGCCCGATTGTGGTCTGTGAACGCCTGGATGTTCTTTTTAGACATCCGGATACGTCCGATAATATATTCGATTCTATCACTCATGATTTGCGAAAACATGCAGAAACATGCTAAGACACGCTTACTTCCAATCGTTGAAGACTACGATTAACATTGTCACCTTCACACTGACATTTGCATTTTTGTATCACTAAACTGTTTTATAGTGTGGGAAGTACATCTTTCTGAAAGGATGGAAAGGCATTTCTAGTATCAACCACTACTGCATGAAGACAATGCAATACAACAGACGCAATTTTATCTGAATAACGTTTACTGATAACATCAATGAAATCAGGTTTCAAATAGACCAGACACTTTGGTGGACCAAGAAAAATGTTGGCACTAAATCTCGCAAGTTTTGTTGTGAATAAACTTTGAAATTATGCCCTCAGGGAAACCATTATTGATACCAATATAATTTATCTTTTTTATTCACCCGCACGTTTGCTTGCCACACAAATCCAAAGAGCGCTGGTAACAAGCGTCTTGACCAAACTGACCTTTCTACTCATAGGGACAAAAGAATCCCAACATATATACAGGCCTGTAAACGTTGGTGTCCTATATCTAGTTATTGTGAATGTGTTACCTGTCTTTTCTACTAGAACGTCCAAAAAAGGTAAAGAGCCATTATGCACTTGCTCCATAGTGAACTATCATGCGTATTCAATTAAAGAAAAAAATCATTTGCGTTGTGGCGGGAATTCAAAATGATAAAAGTATCGTCCACGTAACGTAAATAACAAAATGATTTAAACACCCGAGTGAATAGCAAAGATTATTTAAAACCTAAGAAAATATTCGCTAGGATAGCACCCAAAGGATTACCCGCCGCACCCCCTATCAACCTGCTGATACATTTCGTTGTTGAAAGTGAAACTGGCCGATGTAGTGGTCAGGCCCACCAGTTCTAGAGAAATGCTTTCCGGAAAAGTATTTAGGGTTTATGTGCTACGATAAAGCACATCAACAAAGATGTTAATGGTTTCATTGAGGGGTACAATTGTGAATAAGGTAGTAACATTAAACGAACATAGTGTGTGTGTGTGTATTTTAATTGCAACTCAATTCGGGCATAAACCATGCGAAACGGGGAAAAAGTCGCAACGCCATTAACTGAGAACATCTTTAGCACAGACTCAAAGATATCAGTCAGCCACTTTACCAGTTCACGTAGAAGAAAACTAAACAAGGGAAAAATAGGTCTTAAGGGACCCACCTTCTTATTGATCTAAGGTAGCCTGTGAATTCTGGGTCGTTGTGAGCCCAAGTCATAAATGTACTTACGGATAAATTTATTTTTAGGTAGTTAAAGAAAACATTTTTGAAGTTTTACTTGAGTGCTTAAAGTGTTGTCAATAGATATGTCACCAAGCTGTTAAAATGTTGTTTCATCACTTAAAATACTCAGCATTTTATCAGTGTAGTCATTAGTATTGAGAAAGACAACACCGGCACCTTTATTCGGTTTAGTGACATGAATCTCGTTATCTACTTTAGAAGTGTTGTAGCTTGGTAATGGGTCTTACTCTTGGAAAACTCTCGAAAATTTATGGGAGAATTGACGAACTTGTGTGCCGGTTCAACTAACCTTCCCTTCTTGTAAAATAAATCATCATTTGACCTAGGCTCATGATTGTACTAACTAGAATTCGACAAGTATGCTTTTCTTCATCAATCCAAGAATAAAGATACCCAAATCCTAACCTTTGGCTAGTACTGCTTTTGCCGTGTGAGAAAGAGTGGCATCAGAGAAGTTGAACACATTGCTCACTGTCTAGCATGAATAAGCGTGGCAGGGCATCGCTGGTTATTGGGACGGGCTTAGCTGCTGTGGAATTTATAATCAACACGTAGATATATTGATAACCGTAATCTATTAAAAGAGGAAAGACTGGAACACGCACAAGACCATACACGGTGGTATTTAACAAAAATCAAATCAAGAATGCGACCAAAATTAATGTGCTCGTCCTCGATAAAGGCACGTTCCAAGTTAAGAGTCTTCGTGGCTTTCATTTTGGCAATGGGCCCAGAAATAAAACCAGGGGCAACATAAGTGTCCAAAAAGGTCTTCAGGAATTCTATTCTGGCTCTAAGACATGTAATTTAGCAAGGTTGTTTAAGTTGTTTCTGACAACCTACTCCTAAAGTATTTAAAATATTTTTGTGATACCATTTTTTATTATGGTTTGAAAAAGAATAAGCGAAGTCATAGTAAATCGGAGGAAAACATTACATAGTAAAGCGGGTGAGAGAACGAGGGAAAGGAATACAAATACAATGTTTTCCTATATATTTAATAGTCAAACGACTATTCGAAAAACACTTAAATAAAGTAATAAAGTTAAAAACACACACAAAAATTGGTTCAAAAAGCTAGAAAACTACAACCAATGCACCTTTGGGTCAACACATTTTCAAGGGATAAACGTCGGCAGATAACATTTAAAATAAATAGATTCGCTACATGAAAGTATTTTGAGAGCCAAACCAGAAGTATAAAGCGGGGTAGAAAAAAGGAGTTAATATCACCACAATTTGCAATGAGGAAAACCGCATTGTGCAAAAAGGACAATAGACAATATATTAACGAAATTAGAGGCAAAGTAATATTTTAGAGCTCTTTGAATAGGTCTAACTTATTTGACAGTGTATTTTCCTATATAGAACGATTTCGCATATATATATATATGTATATATATATATATATATATATATATATATATATATATATATATATATATATATATATATATATATATATATATATATAAGATGATTTAATGAATCAGAACATATCAATTGTTCAAAGAATTAGAACAACAACTCTATTATGGCGTACGGTCGTTTCCAAATCATTCTGGAAATACTTTAATTTTTATTTTTCTAATTTTTCAATTAAACATTTTTTTTACAAAGCCACTCCAGAACTTCTTCATCAGCGCCTTTAGCAGCACATCTTACAGAAAATTCAAGGAAGAAAATAACAAGTTCGTCTTAGAGGAACATCTAATGACAGGAGGTGATGCAGGGACAAATATTAGAAAAAGGAATAAGTTACAAATATAAAATAAAAAGATAAAGATAAACCGATAATAATAGTGATAAAAAGACATTATAAACATTATCAAAATTATAAAGATAAAATGAAAATAAAATAAAAATAAAATAAGGAATAAAATAAAGTAAAACATAATGTAAAATATAAAAATAATAACAGAATATATAAAGGAAAAAATGGATAAGAGATAAAAATAAAAATAAAATATACAATAAAAAGGAAAAAAGGAGAAAAACTATAAAAATAGTTATATAAATAATAAAAATTATAAATAAACAAAAATCAAAAATATATAAAAAATAAAAATAAAATGAAGTATAGCAGAGTAAAATAAAATAAAGTTAAAAAAATAAAACAATAAATAATAAAAATAAAAATAAAAATGATAATAAAAATGAAATATAGAAAAATAAAAAATATATAAAAAATAAAAAAAATTAAAAAATTAAATTAAAAAAATAAAATATAAAAAAATATAATAAATAAAAAGTAAAATTAAGTATGATAATAGAAATATAGGGAAATAAAATATATATACATATGTATATATATATATATATATATATAAAATAATATATATATAAAAAATGTTTATAAAATTAATAAAATTAATAAAATTATAAATAAGTAAATAAAAATAAAGAAATAAAATAAAATAGTTAACTAATAATTTAGAATTAAGGTAAGATTAGAAATAATGAAGGTATAATTAAAAATTAAAAATAAAGATAAGGATAAATAACAGAGTTACTAATGATGATAATAACATTTAGAAATTAACAATGAGAATATAGGATAAATATAAAAGAAATAATCAATAATAATAGTATGAATTAAAAACTTAGAACTATAAATAAAAATAAGATGGAAGCATATACAAGTTTCGAACCAAAGGGGAATATTGTCAAGGCTCATTT
>OY744522.1:78017618-78025118 GCA_963556195.1 Sepiola atlantica
CGTCGGTTTCCTTCTGTAACTGAAACCAAATTTCCCCGTACAATAAAATATAACAAACCATTCCTTTTACTTTGAGCCATTTATTGGTATTAGCTTGTCGACACTGGGCAAGTTCGTTGTATAAGAGAGAGAGGCTTACGCTAGTTATTTTTCTAGCTACTTAGCTACTTGCAAAGGAAAGAAGATGGGGGGCGTCGCTTGGCTCTCAATTTCGTGGGATCCGAAACCCTCAAGCTTGCAATCGCCACATGGCTAAAACATGTTGGCTCATCGGCTTCCAAGTCCAAACTGAAATCTCAACACCAGTTTTCCCAGCGAGAAAACTGTGACGTCACGAAATCTCGTGATCAACACGCAGGTGTGATCTAACCTTTGAACTTAAGGTCTCGTCAACTGTCCCCGCGATCGTGGGAATACATCGCACCAACTTTGCACGAGATGACTATACTACAAATCGCGCAAGTCAAACCCGATCTCCAACAGATGCGTCCATCCCCATATGGCCATTATCTAACAATACAATGCTTTATTTCTTATGATCGAATAATACCATAACATGACAGTAAATTGTTAAATCGAAGTGCATGTTTTACTCATATAACCATCTCTATATATATTATGATTTCATAGATACACATATAATATGATAAAGTGATATCATATACTGTTTATAAATGTCAGTATTCACTTCAACAGTGCTTAATGTGTTGTACAGCTTAGTAATATTAGTATGACTATATATTTATTGAAACTAAGCTACACAGAAGCCACTAAGCCTCACAATTCCCTGCGGGAATTAAACATCGACACATATGTGTAGTGCAATTGCCATAAATATATTTCACACCCACACACTCACTATATATATATATATATATATATATATATATATATATATATATATATATATATATATATGATCTAGAGTTAAGATCAGATTCTAACTCTGCCTGATGAGATTACAGTTTATTATAGCTGCTGATCGATAACATCGACATGCCAGTGTCGCTGATTTTGTACATGTATGTGTAAATAAAAATAATCATACACACATATATATGTATATATATATGTATATATATGTATATATATATATATATATATATATATATATATATATATATATATGCCGACGCGTTTTCTAATGCATGAACACTTTTTTCTTAATCCTTAAATTTCTGAATAAAAGGAGCTAAAACCACAAGTCCTAAATCATCAAGTAAGTTGATAAAGAGAGCGGTAAATGGTTATTACTTGAACAAATGCAGGGGAAAACTTACTACGTAGTTGCAGCATTGCGTACGAGCGAAACGGGGAATAGATTTAATATCAATGAAACTAGAAATACGATTTATTTTAGTGTCGTTTTAGTTTATGTAACTACACCTTTGATTTCAAGAAACATTTCATTAATAACATTATAAATAACAATTATTAAAGTGTAATTATCGTTGAAGCTGGAAACCCTTACACACACGTCAAGTTGTCTCGTAAATTTATTAATATGTGTGGAAATATGTATGTGTGTGACTATATATATATGTATATCTTTATATGCATATATAAATATATATTAATTTTTTTTTACATACATATAAGTCATCTTTGGGCACGTGTTTGTGGATATCAGCCGTCAACAGCATGGGTAACCTAGACTAGGATCGAACCCTCGATTATATACCATCAGACTATTACACATTGCCCGGAATATGTACAATTTGTTATCGCCTAAAATATCAAGTTACGTAGTTTGTTATTATATATATATATATATATATATATATATATATATATATATATATATATATATATATTTATATACGTAATGTAAATATATATGTATAATGCACAATTACGTGTCTGCACATATAAATATCGCCTTTGTTTGAATGTAAAACAAATGAGCAATCTATTGATTTGTTTGCGCGTTCTAAATACAGTTCTAATATATGATGGTAATAGTGGCAATAGTAATAATGAAACAGAAATAAGACTAATAATAGAAAGAATATAAATAGTAAATGAAAGTAACTGAGAAAACAACCGTTTGATTAAAAGTAATTTAAAATAACACATGCCACGGGGTCATCTGCATCGCAACGGTTCAGAGAATGTGTCATAGTGCGTTTTGTTTTCACACTAAAAACTAGGCCTTTAGATTCTAAGCCGTTACGAGGCTATAGCCGAAACAGGTAAACGAATATGTTGTCAAAAGGTTTGCCTAAAATTATACTAAACATACAACTCTATGGTACTTTAAAGCTGTACGGAAACTATTTTACAAAAAATCATGCCATATGAATTTTCAGCTTCAAAGATTGGCCGCTGAAAAGTGTCATTTAAAGAAAGACAGTGGGGATATTTAGGAAATCTTTAGAACTCCATAACAAACAAAAGCGTAGAGAAGTTCATAAAATCAATACCACAAGGAAAACAAGCAGCTATAAATGTCAACTGATGTCATAAAACTATTATATATTTTAGTTATTACATATGAAAAGGAATCGTATAGATGTTGCAGCTCATTATACGCAAAATAAAAGTAACGTTTTCATTGCAAAATTTGTTTCTGAAAGGTGTATATTTCCTTGATTTATTACACATGGTCAAAAAAAGGCATAAACACTGTAAATAAAAATGGCCGCTTAATTAAAGATTGAGTTCTCTGGTAAAATAAATAACGGGTTTTACCTAGCGTGACGCAGTACTTTTCTAGAGTTATCTCGGTTACTCGTAGTCTTGTAAACATGATATATTTAAACAAATAACGTACGTATATGTAGCGCTATGAGGCTATTTAAATGGCTTCCGTCCAAGCCAGCTAGTATATATATATATATATATATATATATATATATATATATATATATATATATATATATATATATAGTGTTTGTGTATGTGCTCCAGAATTTATATAATGTATGTGTGTTTGTGCATAGTGTATGGGCATTGATAGTATTTATGTGTATTTATATTTTGTTTGTATATGTGTTTACGTGCGCGCATATGAGTGCGCATGTCTTCATGTATGCGTTCATATGATTATGTAACGATATTTTTGGAATAGTAATTGTAAACAATTGCTTTTGAGTGATTACGCTATATTCAACGCGTACAGAAACATGCAGTTAGGTCTTCTAGTACACATCTTATATCACATTTCATGTTCTGCCTGTTTGTTTTCACATCACTTTTCTGATTACTTTGCTCATTTTATTTGTAAAGCTGACGCCGAGTTTGATACATTTTTAAAAACTTTAGCGCCTTTTTTTGTCTGGGAAGTTTTTCAGCATTCAAATCGGCGTGCGCAAACATGTGACGCCATTTTAGCGCGTGCAGCAGCTGGACAGACTTTGAAGCGGGCGTCCGTGTCGCATGCCGGCTTTATACAGGTTGTATTGCTGTGTAATATGTAACAGCTGGCAGTAAACAAGAACAAAAACAATGAGATATTGAATAAATGTGGGACACCTACAGGTGTCCTGCAGTGTGATATTGTCGTACATTACGCAATAATTTAATATCAGTGTTGACACTATAAAGATCGTTTTTACCAAGGAACAACAATTATATCTTTTACATGCCTTAGATGTATCTCATCAGTTTGGCTATTAACTTTAAATAATAATAATACTCGTTTCGATAATTTTAATTGTATGATGGAAACGACATAATATTATGCAAATATACTTCGACCTTTTCTCAAAGATATTCTTAGTCCAATCGAACAGAATTCAAACAAAATTAAACATCATGGTTTATACTCTGAAGATTTGGCGACGAAATGAAAATTGCTAACTAATTTGAGTAGCTTACATCTATTGGCAAGACAAAAACAATTCCGTCAAACGAACAGAAATCCTATTTCAAATTAAATGGCTGACAGTGGCAATATATCTCTTCTGCCCAAAAGTTAATAGATATATTTGACCAACAGCCATATGTGTAGCTACCCATCAACCTACAAGCTACTAATTATCATATTTGTATATCAAGCCCCGCTGATAAAATAAAACGCTTGTTCGGTAATACTTCCCGCATAAACAATGAACAAAATGTAGATTTCAAAAGTATATTATAGCCTTCATCGTATTTCATTGCCTGAAGCAGATAAATGATACTTTTAAATGTTAGTAAAACCATAAAAAAAGATTTGCCAGAAAAGCTTAGGAGACTAATTATTTGTACAATTCCGTTTTTTCTTTTGAACGACAAGGGATCTAAGATCACGACCATATTAGGCGATCACCCGCCTAAGGCACGGGTTAGAATCCTGTACGACTTTCCTTTTTCACTTTGTGGTATTATTTGTTTATATCCAGGCCCCGTACTAAATAATTGTTTGTTTAGTAACATTATCTGTGAAAATGCTAGCATTAGTAAAATAGCAGCTTCATATATATATTCTAACATATATACATACATAATATATATATGTATAATATATATACATATATATATACATAATATATATATATCTATAATATATATACATATATATATATACATAATATATATATGTATAATATATATACATAATATATATATTTATAATATATATACATAATACACATAATATATATATGTATAATATATGCATATATATATATATATATATAAATACATAACATATATATGTATAAGATATATATATATATATATATATATATATATATATATATATCCATATCCATATATATATATATATATATATATATATATATATATATATATATATATATACAGGGTGGGCCAAAATAAGGGTCCTATCTTTAAATTTGAATAACTTGAATTTGAATAACTTCCACAAAATAAAAGTTAAACTCACCAAACTTTATGTGTGTGTAGACTGACCCTTCCGAGATTTTTTGAAATAAACCAAAAAAATTTTAGCCGAAAAACACTTCTTAAAGCTTACAAAAACTAAAGTATTGTTTTTTACACTGTTTTGAGTTTTTTAAGCAAAAATAATGTTTTCTAAATGAGGGTACGTTCCTTAGGGCTAATACGGCTCATGCTTGCTTCGGAAGGGGTCCTTTACTTATTCTAAAAAAAAAAAATTTTTTTAATCAATAAATAAAAAAGTTATGAATTTTTAAAAATAGGACCCTTATTTTTGCCCACCCTATATATATTATATATATATATTACCATATATGTATTGTCTGTATATATTTGTGTTCTTTTACAAAATAAAATGTGTCAAAACACGGTGACTAAAAGAAAGTAAATAATATATAAAAACATGTGTTATTTTTCTCCTACCATGTTTTATCACCAATAATCTCCTTCGTTCCCTAACGTTCTCAGCAATATTTTAGTTATATCTCTGACAGCTTCCGGAAGTACTAACACAGGACCAAGCAGTCGGGTAATGGTTGAAACCTTTACGATAGCACAATAGTATACGTCTCAAACCGAAAATCTGATGACCAGAGTCTTACCTATATTTTTTGTATTTTCTGACGTATTTGTCTTGTTAACTTTTATTATTATTATTATTATTATTATTATTATTATTATTATTATTATTATTATTATTATTATTATTATTATTGTTATTATTATTATTATTCGATGTTTTTCATGTCGCTTACTTTTTTTAGTGCAGTTACCTAGAATCTTCTTTTATCGGAAGTACGCCACTTGAAAACTCATATTTTGTTGAAATACACATAAACCTATGCTGTTTTGCATTAATATACAAATATAACAATAACAATTAATAATTGTGGCTCCTAATAACACTTTACAGCAGTTTTTTAAACATCCAACTACTAGACAGTATAGTATAAAATACTCAACGTTCAGAATTTCATAAAATATTTATTACAATTTATATCAGACTCTGCATTATATTGAATGTCGAGTACTTCGGTTAGATTAATAGAATTGTCGGGTTCCTTTTGTAATATATTTAATATCTTGATGGGTATGCGATGAGAATTGAAAGTCCGTAGGAGGTTGGGAGTTACGAAAGGTCAATAAGCGGTACTCGACAAAAGTCTAATGACAACTATTAGCCTGAAAAAGAAAGAATATGCAGCGTCGGAATATGCAGATTAAACTTGGATTCGCTACTACTGATAGTACTGCTAAAAGAAGATGCAGTAACGACGCAGCTATAGGCAGACACGGATGTTTGAGAGAAAGTATCCATCTAAGCTTATCATACAGCCAGTCAACCCTCAACACCTTGTTTTATATTACGTCAGGAGAATATTTTACAATAGCTTATTTTATATTTCGTCGATTGATCACTTTCTATTCCATATCACTACCTTATTTTATATTGCGTCTAGAGAATTATCAGCAAACTTAGATATACTAGGAACTGTTAAATAACTCTTTATTTCGACACTTAGTTGACTACGAATGAGTGGATTGTTTATATATTATTATAAAGTTGTGTTAAATGTGTTCCCTCATGCTAGGTAAATAACAATATATATATATATATATATATATATATATATATATATATATATGTGTGTGTGTGTGGGTGTGTGTGTGTGTGTGTGTGTGTGTATAAATATTGTATAATATTAAGGGGGGCAAATCAATATGATATATAAAGTAAGAATTATTTATTCGGCCAAAACATTTTTATGGATATTATTTCAGTGCTGTATTTTTTAAAGTGAAATACCTTTTGATGTTGTATCAAACTACCTATTTCTTCTGTTCAATGCTGGATTTATTTGATAAATGTAAGATTTTTTCCATACATTTTTTACGAAATGTGTTTTCTGATGAAATAGAATCAAGTATAAATATGCCCTATAAACCACATGTATTATATATATATATATATATATATATATATATATATATATATATATATATATATATGCAGCAAATCATTATTAATGCAAGCCTCGTTGAAAACTTCGGCACTTTCACCTTTGGTGATGTTTTTGTTAATTTCTCGATGCGGCGAGACAGTTTTCGGTTTTTCAGGTGTTAATTTAAATATTGTGGGTCCAAGTATTTTTCATCAACCATCTCTCGAGCGCTTTCGATCGCTCGATCGTCATCAGTGTGTTGTTTCTTATTGTTTGTCTTTGTGAGACTTTTTATAGTTTTTAAGTGTATTTTCATTTTAATTATAGTGCCAGTATTAAATGATATTTTATTAATGTTGGGTTGCAGTTTTTTAATGTATAGGGCTTCAATGATGTTAAGTCTGTGTGTACAATTATTTTTCTGGATTATATTAGTGTTAGTTGTTAGTATTTTTTTAGTTCAGCTGATTGTATACTTTATTGTGAGATTATATGTCGTTGAATAGTGCTGGTATCGTTTATATGGTAGGTAAGACGTCAGGAGACGGTTGTACCTGTGTGGCCAATATAGGCGCTGTATTTGTCCGTTAGGTGTTATTGTTTTTGAGTATTACGTTAGAGGTGTTACATTTTGTGTTATACATTGTTATATTTATTATTTGTGGTTGTTCCATATGGTTTAGTTTATCTGTTTATTATGTTAGTTATAGCT
>OY744522.1:78032618-78037618 GCA_963556195.1 Sepiola atlantica
ACTGTAATTTCCCTGATATCGGTGTAATTTCTCCCGAATGCACCCAAAATATAATTGATTGGATATATTCTGATGATGTCTGACATCTGATCTTTATTAGTCGAAGACAATACAACCCTTTGTACTTTAATGAAATCAAGATTAAAATATTAACATGTTAATCATATTTTTATTTTACAAGACAATACGTATATACAGTGCGAAAATAATAATAATGTCTACTTTAAAGTATGATTCGAATAAACAGATATTTACAGTGAAATAAACATTAGGAAATTCCCACCAATATATATATATATACATATATATATATATATATATATATATATATATATATATATATATATATATATATATATATATATACATATATATATGTATATATATGTATATATATAAATATATAAATATATATATATATATACATATATATAAATATATATATATAAATATATATATATATATATATCTTAGTAAAATTAAGAACATGTGTGAGTTTGTAATCGCATATATATATATATATATATATATATATATATATATATATATATATATATATATATATATATATATACGATATATGACTAATATTGGATAAGGTTTAACAGAAGGATGAGTCTAGTCACACTGACGAGTCTTGGAAAGCACTGTCTGTGGATGATATACGCTCCCGTATACCCATAGCACTTTGGTGATGGAAATGACGATATCCATTCAAGCGTAACGTAATATTCTTCCGTGAAAGTTATTGAATATTAATATCGTCTAAATGTAAACACACGAATAAAAAAGTATATTTATAGCGATAACTGGATAGATAGACATCCATGTGTAGTTGGTTCGGCGTCAAACATATCGTCAGTGTGTCTAGATTTGGAACGTCTTTTTAAGGTTTGATTCGAAGTCCGATAGCCATAGATATAACTAATTTTATTTTTCTTTTTAATTTTTCAATGCTTTATTTATTTAACTCTCACAGCCCCTCTCTCTCTATCTCTCTCTCACACACACACACACACTAGCTATCGGTGTATCTTTATAAATAGGCATATATTATGTATAGATAGATAGATGCATGAAGATAAATGTGTGTATGATAAAGTCGGTCGATTAAGAAAGAAATTCCTAGACGTAATTATTGAGAGACGACTATAATTTCCCTCGAATAGATTTAATTTCTCCCGATTTTCCCATAACTCAGATTGAATTTTTTGTTGCAGAATGTACAATCGTTTGTATAAAAGTGCAACGGTATCTTTTTAATCTACAAAAACCAAAATAAGAAATATGTACTCGACTCCTTCTAAATTGATTACGATTATTTGGAATGCTCCTTGTCTTTGTTACCACCAGGTTCTCATAATCTATGTTCTTCAACAAATAATAAAGAGAAGTTGGCTAGTGCATGTACCATGACAAATATATACAATCTCCAAATTTAGAAGATTCGTCTAGTATATATATATATATATATATATATATATATATATATATATATATATATATATATATATATATATATATATATATATATATACATATCCCTTATGATTAATATACATAAACACACACACCCACCCACACACATATATATATATATTTCTATTTGTAGAATAATGCAGCATTTCTTCATTGATGCATGTTTGATTAAACAACAGGCACAATTCCTGTGTGTTTCTTTTTTGATCATCTTTTCGTGTTGACGGACTAATGTTCTTATGTTCTGTTCGAGTGTGAACAGGAACTTGCCAAAACTGAACACGTTTTCGACTCCCATGCACGTAGGAGTTATGCAAACTAAAACTGGTGAATTTATTGAGGAACTAGAGTAAAACGTTTTTGTTTAATATATTAAAGGCATTTGAGTATACCGTCTCCCCCTTATATCTATATAGATATATAGAGCCGTAGTGAAACATCTCATCTACCGATCAGAACGAAACTCGTCCACTAATAACATATTTTATACTGCACTTACTGACATTCATCAATAATAACTTCCCTAACCATATCGCCGATCAGCAAATTAAACAGTGTTTAACCGCCATAACAAAAAACAATCATAATAATGATAATAATAATAATGATAATAATAATAATCAAAATATACATCTATAACACTGCAACCAAATACACCCTTATTATCAAGTAGATGAACAAATAATAAAAGCATATTATACATAAACATATCTCCCCTACTGACTAAAACCATAACCTCCGTTTCACTATTTATTATAAAAAAATAAAACAACTAACTTATTTATAAGAAATAACTTGACGTTACGGGACCGCTTACTAAAAACTAATAATGTGGTGTATGTATTTAAAAGCCCAATTGGACAATGTGTCGCCAAAAACAATACATATATTGGTATGACTAGACTAGTATCTCTCGTCGTTTACATGTATCCTCTCCTCCGCTCATAGCTCTATTTACCAACACTTAGTAGAACACGACACCCCAAAAGATTTCAGGGGCATACTAGTAAAAAACACTGCCCTCCTCGCTGTCTCACATTGCAACCTGCGCCTCCCCATAATTGAAGCCTTATTCATTCGAGCAAAGAAGCCCACCATCAATCAAGCTCGATATGAAGGGGGAGAAGGCATACTGAAATGCCTTTAATATATTTAATAAAAAAAGTAGTAATCGAGTTTCTCAATAAATTCACCAGTTTTGATTTCAATAACTCCTCACGTGCCTGAAGAAGACTCATGGGAGTTGAAAACGTTAGCAGTGTTGGCGAGTTCCTGTTCACACTCCAACAGAACATTAGATCATTAGTCCGTTAACATGAAAAGATGGATAAAAGAAGAAACACACAGGAATTGTCCCTGTTGTTTAATCAAACATATATATATATATATATATATATATATATATATATATATATATATATATATATATATATATATATATATTATACTAGTATAAACTAATTGATTTATTTTGCATATAAATTAGCGTGTATGAAGCGAAAAATAGGATTTCTAACGTAAATTATATAGAAATTAACACAAGATATATGCCCAACCTGTAACGATCCAGTAAAGAACAATACCTTACAATGTTAGAGGTACATACCCGAAATGATACTATATATGTACTGAAAAAGGCTATTCTTACTGTATAACCGTTTCGTAGTTTATTTTGTGTTGTGTTATTCCATCCATTTGTATAGTGGGGGTGGGGCATAATTAGTCAGTGGGGCATAATGACGCAGCTCACAGTTTTTCCCCAACTCAAGTTATTTCTATGCTCTTCCTCCTAGAAAATCGAATGAGATATGAGGGGAAAATTGTTTACGTTAGAGATTTTCTTAGTTTTTAATTTATCATTCTGACGTTTTCTCTTAGAGAGTCAGGCGATTAGGCCTTAACATTTTTTTAGCAATTTTCTTTTTTCCCTACCCGCGTGTTTCATTGATTAAAACATGTTTCCTCTGAAATGTAACAAACGATTTTGTTGTACGCGAAATGTACTTATAAATATATATATATATATATATATATATATATATATATATATATATATATATATAAATATATAGATATATATAGTTATATATATAAATATATATATATATATATAAATATATATACATATATATATATATAAATATATATACATATATATATATATAAATATAAATATATATACATATATATATATAAATATATATATATATATATATATATATATATATAGGTAACGAAAGTCCGTTTGATAAAACTGACACCTGACAGAAAAAATTTTCACGTGACTATAACGTTGGAAATGCGATTCATCTAAGAGAATGCCCCTAGAGTCTGATAAAACGTTCCTTGGAATTTCCCTTCTTTTCTCTACTTGAAGTTTACCAGTCTTGTTATCGTTGTACTGGGATTATGTGTTGCGAAATGCACCGCTCCTCCAGTGATGCTATCTCCATTAGATGAGAAGGCATAGTCGCCAATCGCCGCGCATGCCGGATGATTCATTTCGTCATCAAAATTCATGTTGTTTCTTTATCGCGTCTCGGAATCAGAGCCCAAAGCTGTGTCTTATCACTGTTAGTAAAAAAGAGAGTAATAATAGTTTATCATATTATAATGTTGACTTGTAATTACGTCATACCTGATCACACCTACACCATCCGTCATCTACCATTTTTAGATGAAGAGTAACATAAACCGCTCATAACTCTCTTGTTCTCCACGTCTTGTAAGATAAAATAATTTATTTTCTCTTCACAGAATGTAATCCATTCCTTTCTCACTCACGAGTGTGCTATTGTTGTTCACTCAAAAGTAAACCGTATCCTTTCCTGAATTTAATTTGTATTATTCATATAACCCTTCTGTGGCGATGTTGATTAAAACAATATGCGAAAAACAAATTACGCATATTCCCTCTTCAATCAAATAATGTAAACATAAATAAATTATAAAAAATATTTTCAAATTGTTTCACTAAAATGTTATTATTTTGTGTGTACATATATATGTTTTATATCGATATAATTTCAAGTCAGTTCATATTATTTATACATCTCATCTGAAAGCTGACACTAGCATGTGGATTACACAGACTACCGCCAAGTGGCTATTGTTGAATACTATAATTGAGGGGTCAGCGTGTTTGCTGTTTATGAGATGGAATCATGGGGTGGCATCGTAGCCAAAAGAGGGTGAAGTGATTTAGGTCTTCATTTTGTCTTGGAAAGAGTCGGGCCTGTTTCCCCACGGTGTGTACTTATAGTATTGTGGGAATGATCCTTCTTTCATAGGGTATATGAGAAACAGTTAACTATAGCTTTCTATCACTATACAACTATAATAAACAGTGTGTACCGAGTCTTAGGTGTGGCATCAGAACCGGAAGTGGGTGAGGTAACGTTAACGCCCGTCTTCCTCTCCTTCCTTTCTGTAGGACTTAACACAGCCACGGTGTACTGCTTTCGTTCTTTTGGCAACTATAATAAATGCAGGTAATCGTGTCAGTGTTTATTTGACGACAT
>OY744522.1:78047618-78052618 GCA_963556195.1 Sepiola atlantica
GTCCCCGGATATGGCTACGTCCACCATCCTTTTACTCCTCCTTCCACATCCTTGACGAACCTCTTCTTCTCTTCTGCCTGTCTTTCGCTACCCCTCCAAAAGCGCCAGCAACAACAACAGCCGAATACCGTGAACCTCTCCGCGAAAAAAACGTCTCCCCCTATAAAAAAGCTATTAAAAAAAAAAAAACTAAAAAAAAAGAATTGCCTAATTACCAAAAAAAAAAGTTAAAAGAATGGTTAAAAAAAAAAACTTTATTTATAGTTCTTCAGCTATGGTTTGTTCATTTCTTTCATTTTTTATAAAAATATATGCATTTTTTCTTTCCGTATTCATTCCATTTTTGCACGATTTTTGGTTTTGTTTATACAGCCTCGTTTTCGTCTCGTCAGCCTCGTTTTCGACTCGGCAGCTCTCGGACGCTTCCGCGACCTATCGGATCGCTGCGGCCGAGCAGTCACGGAAATTAGGCGCATAGGCTAGAGTAGTACCGAAATCTTTCCACCATCTTTGAAAATCACTAATAAAAATAAAAGTATCGATAGGGAAAAGTATGTAAGCAAAAATATCGATTCGAAATAAAATTTACTTTCTTTGAGAACATGGTCTGTTTGACACTAGATGCTTATATCGAAACATATTAAATATTCGGCTTGTATGGGGTAGGCTATGACTCCCCAAAACACCCCAGAGTAACCCGGCTCTTATTTACATTACAAATATATATATATATATATATATATATATATATATATATATATATATATATATATATATATGTGTGTGTGTATGTGTGTGTGTGTAGATCGATATATAAACAGAGATAAATCAATACATAAAAAAGAGTGTTAAACATTGAGATGAAGATATTTTTTTAATATACCCACACAAATTCACAGTCACACAAAAAAAAATAACCGTAACCCTAACCTCTTGTATATGGACGATCTGAAACTATTTCTAAAAAACAATGAAGAACTACAAAAATTTAATAAATACAACCAAAACTTGAGCCAGGACATTCAAACTAAATTTGAAATGCAAATGTCTTCACTACTAGAGATGAAAAAGTAAAAACTCGAAACAGCAGAGGGCATAGAACTGACCGACTGAGAAGCGACTACGGTGCTTGACTAATATAACCCCTATAACTATGTCTGAGTTTTGGAAGCGGGCCCTTCATGACGTTCCGAAATATTTTGAAATAATACAATTTTTGTGTACGTAGACGCCATGATACATTTAGGTTTCAAGCCAGTATTACCTTTCTATGATTCCAAATGGTAACGCAACCATGTCCAAAATAATCTAATTTACGAACTTTGAAACGCTGCCATGGAAATTTCGCAACGCTATTGTTCATGACATATAACGTCATTATTCATTTTCGATATAATCAAGAAAAGGGCGTACAAAATGGTGAACAAATTTACGATCGCAGTAGATGAGTATGTTCAGTGTTCAAGTTTGATCTATAAAATCGAGAACACAAGATATACATGAAACATGCATACAAAAATAGATAGGTATGATCGAGATTATATATATATATACACACACACATATATATGTATGTATATATATATATACACACACATATATATATACATTCAGACCCATAGTAGCAGGACCAACATGCCCAACAAGCAGACTTAGCAACCTAATTGACATTTTACTACAACCTTTCACCGACAAGTAAGAAGCTACATGAGAGACAACATACATTTTCTAAGCTCCTTACCACAAACAGTAAACCCAGGAACTGAACTAGTGACATTTGACGTTAGCAGCCTGTATAGCAACATACCCCATGACCTAGGTAAAGAAGCAATCTCATACTGGATTAACACACATCCGCAAATATTACACCCAAGGATTACAAAACAATTTATTATCGACAGTATAAACATTATCCTCAACAATAACTCCTTCGAATTTAACAACGAGAACTTCATCCAGACCTTAGGTACAGCAATGGGAACCAAAATGGCACCGACATATGCTACCCTGACACTAGCCTACTTAGAAGAAATAGTATACACAAAGATAGAATCAATTTATGGAACAAATACAAACTCCCTATTCATAAAATCTTTGATGACTGTTTCATTCTTTGGGATCCCACATGGGGAGACATCAACACACTACAAAATCTACACCCCAAAATCAAATTCACACTAGAACACAATCACATAGAGCTACCCTTCCTAGATATACTAGTTAAAATTAAGAACCATCATATTATCACAGACATCTACCAAAAACCCACTGACACCCAACAATACCTCCACTTTAAAAGCCATCACCCCAAAAGCTGCCTAAAATCTATACCCTATTCTCTAGCACGTAGAATATGCGCTATAGTCAGTGACAAAGACCTCCGGATTGTCCGACTGAAGGAACTACGTAAGACATTAGCAAAAAGAGGATACCCCGCACCAATAATACACAAAGGTATAGAATTAGCAGAACAAATACCATTAGAACAACTACAAATTCCCAAAAAATGGAACAAAGAACACATATTAGCATACGTATCTACACATAACAAAACCAACTCAGAATTATTCACAGAGATAACAAGAAACCTAACCTTACCAAATCAAAATAGCAAACTCAGCAACATACTTAAAACAATGAAGATAATCAAAAGCAAACGCCAATCGAAAAACCTCAAACAAATTCTAACCTCATCAAAATTCAACCAACACGTATCACAAGGGGTCACAAAATGCAACAAAGAAAGATGTGTAGTTTGCGACATAATAATAGAGGGTAACACATACACATTCAAAAATCCAACACAAACCTTCAAAAAGACGAAGGATCAAAACTGCACCTCTAAAAATGTCATATATGTACTTGAATGCATAACATGTAAAAAATACTATATAGGTGCCACAAAAACATTCAATAATAGAGTGGCCCTCCATAAGAGCAATATTCAAATTCAAGAAAATAGAAAATTGCCTGTCTCCAAACATGTACACTCATGCAGCAGTGGAAAATTCCAGATAATGCCCATTTTCCAAACTCAGGACTATTCATACCTCCTAACACAAGAAAAAATCTTCATATACAAATTCAACCCACCATTAAATAAATCATAAGACAAATCACACCACAGACATATTAAAACAAGTACGCACACATGTATAAACAGGAACCCATCTGCACTCGGACACGTGTGCATTTGTACACCCTCACACATGGAACGAATACATACCCCATGTTAGTGTATTCATACACACATGCAGAAAATAATATGAATGTGTGTATCTATCTATCTATCAATCTCTCTCTATATATATCTCTTTCTATAATTCTAACGATAAATAAATAAATAAACAAATAAGTAAAAAAAACGAAACTAAACAAAAACTTTACAATCTAAAAATTAAAACCTAAAATAGAAATACAAGGAACCACGTGTTAAAATAAATTCACCCGTTATATTGACACAACAAAGGAAACAAAATATAGGTAAACCTATAGAAAACAGAACAGAACAGAACAGAACAGAATATAAAAGTAACACAAACAAGACCTTCGTTTGCAGGAAGCCTAACGATTGGCTCAGAGAACAACAAAGAATCGAATTGGTTAACAAGCTAGGCGGTTCGAACACCGATACAAAAGTCTTATTGAACTCAGAACTCAGAGCGCGTACCAATATCTCGCTCCACGCATTGTCTGGATATGGCAATATAAATAAACGTCTTCATAGCAAATTCGGTTATTTGCCTGCAGCATTGCTGGAAAATAGGTAGGTAGTTTTTTCTGCGTTGATACCAGTATTCTTAAACGCTTACATACCTATATATATATATATATATATATATACATATATATATATATATATATATATATATATATATATAAGGTTAATAAAACAAAATATATCAGAGGACACTAATATCTTTAATTAGTGTACATCCAGATCAAAATAAAGCTCAATATACTGGATAGAGCATAATTAGCAATAGATGAATTGAAAGAATGGAATAAGGTGCGAATCAAATTGTATTACAATTCAAGCAAAGTTCTTTAAAGTCCTTAACTCATGAGTTGTCAAAAGAAAATCTTCTCATCAGAGGACAATTACGACTATGACATTACTGCAGGTAATAAACATTAAACTTTGAAAATATATTAAAAAAATATGTATAACAATACATAATAGTATATACAACATCAAATATATCGGCAAAATATATACTTTTTTGTAAACCTATACAGTACATCAATGTAAACAAGTTTAAAATAGCTGATATAAAAGAGATTGATTTTAAAAAATCCAAATGGTGAATGGTGGTCCGAACATGTAAAGACTTATCCAGGTCCTCTAAAACGAAAATGTTCTTTGAAAACTCATGAGTTAAGGACTTTAAAGAACTTTCATTAGACATTTAACTGTAATAAAATTTGATTCGCACCTTATTCTATTCTTTCACTTCATCTATTGCTACATATATATATATATATATATATATATATATATATATATATATATGTATACATATATATACTTAAATAAATATAAATATATATATATGTAAATATATAAATATATATATATATAAATATATAAATATATATACAAATACATATATAAATATATATATTAAAATATATATCAATATATATAAATATATATATATGAACATATATCAATATATATATAAATATATTAACATATAAACATATATCAATATATATATATAACATATAAACATATATCAATATATATTAATATATATATATATCAATATATATATATATCAATATATATATATATCAATATATATAAATATATATATCTATCAATATATATATATATATAAATATATATATATATATATATCAATATATATATATATATCAATATATATAAATATATATATCTATATATATATAAATATATATATATATATCAATATATATTACTCATATATGTATATATATATATATATATATATCAATATATATTACTTATATAT
>OY744522.1:78055118-78060118 GCA_963556195.1 Sepiola atlantica
CATGTCGAAAGAAATATTCGTTGCTAGTAACGATGTTAAGACAATTCTTCACACCTAGAGTACGGAAAGTTTTTTTTTAGTTTTCACACGAAACATACGAAGATGATTTCTAATAGCGCCGGCGATAAGAATCCGAAGAAAACGGAAAGGGAGAATATCGGAAGACATATTGTGTAGCGCGTTATTTTGGGACGAAAACAAGTGTTAGAATCGAAATTTACGGGGATAGCTTTAACCCATCTACCACGGAATGATTTTTCTTGTGTTGCAAATATAGTTCTGAAAAATATGCGAGTTTATTGCAGTGTTTCTGTAACGTTGCAACAGAGTGTTTGCCTGGCCTAACTGACCATATATCCTCAATATTGTTATCTTGTTATGGTGATGTTCGCTAAATCTACTTTTTAACAGCATATGTACACTTGTATTTTTATTTAATACGTACACACAATATATAATGAACTTGTGTAAGACGAACTTAACACACTCATGACTCTACTTATGTCAGGCCAAAGATTGTGGATCCATCACTTTCCCAACTTAATAACCTATCCTGTTTCAGTGTCGACTACAGTATCCAGGAGACTTATCACGTGTACACACACACACACATATATATATATATATATATATATATATATATGGCACAAAACTGGTCAAACGTTTTGGACAGGACTGTCTCACAAATTAGGCAAAAACAGACAACACTCTTGCCACAGAAATAGCTAGCAAAAGCCGCCAGAAATACACCAAGACCTTCTATTCCAGAAAAGCGGAAGAATGGGCCAACCAACAACGTGCTAAGTATTTCCTAGGTGAATTATCCCAGGAATATATAGATAAAGAAGGCTCTGTAGACTGGCTGAAAAGAGGATCTCTCCACTATGAGCAGGAGAGAATGATAATGGCTGCTTAAGATCAAGGCTTGCTGGTCAATGCCTTTAACAAGATGAGTGGTGTCAGCAACAATAACAAGTGCAGGTTCGTCCACACAGAAGTAGAGAGTGTGAGCCACCTGACATCCAGTTGTAAGGTTCTCCTGGGGGGTGGCTATTATACAATGCGACACAACGGAGTGTGTAAATATCTTCAGTGGACAATTTGTAAAACATTGAATATTCAGTGTAGCAGCAAGTTCTGGTAGCATATACCAGAAATAACAGTTGGAAATAATTTATACACCATCCACTATGACTATGCAGTACCTACAGCTACATATCTAGAAAACGGAACTGTTAAACCTGACATCGTAATATGGGAAAAAAGGGAGTAAGTAGAAACCCTAGTTGAAGTCAGTGCCCCTAATGATGCACGATTGAAAAGAGCAGTAATGGAAAATATTACGAAATATCAAGGTCTTATGTACGACATGAAACGAAACTGGAATCTTAGGAAAATCTCCATCCTACCAGTAATTATAGAAGCAACAGGACTTACGAAAAAGAATTTAAAAAGCTATCTGGTGAGTATACCCGGTGAACCGAGTGCAAGAGAAATACAAACAATTGCACTTAAGGGACGGTTAGAATCTTAAAAAGATCTCTAAGCTGGAGGGTCTGAAATAGCCGGTGAATATCTCGCATCCGGTAGGATGCCTCATCTCCAGCAAAAACGGAAAGAAAAGAATATATATATATATATATATATATATATATATATATATATATATATATATATATATATATATATATATATATATATTTGTTTATATTTAAACTATGATACAAAATGCATGCTTTTAGAGAATGAACCAATAGTGAAATGAGTTAAGCTAAATATACGGGATAGAGCAATTGTAAAGATAAATGAAGGAAGAGAGATAAAAATGTGAAAATGACGAATCTATTTCACCTTCGGTTGTTGAATACAATGTGTACTAGATACAAATAGGTTTATATTTACTTTCCTTAACCCAGGCTTTTCAAAGATAAACATCTGATAATCAGAGGATAAATTGGTAAGAAAATAGCCAAAATTGAAAATTTGAAAACTTTAAAGAAGTTTGGTATTGGTAATTTTGATATTAATATTAATATGTTGTTTTGGCGGGAATTATACTATTAATCAGGAACTATCAACGGTGTTTAAGTTAATTTTGTTAATCGCTGTTTTTTGATGTGATGTATACGGCTTCTACTACGTAATTTTTTTTTTATTATTGGTATGTTCTAATATTGTGGTTTTATCTACTAAGAGTTTTCGAAATTATGAACGAAGGAATAACTGCCTATTAACATTAACACCAGCAGTATAGTCTTTACCTGATTCCTATGAAGATGGGCCCGGATAGGCTTTAAAATACGCGGGAGACTTACGGTAATGGCGGACTAATCGGGCAATTCTCCACCGAAAAAAGACACTGATTTTCGCCAAATGGAAATGATCCACACAAGGATATCAATACATAAGTTGTCTATCATATTCAACAGCATTTGTATCACAGAGAAAATATTGCCTATATATATATATATATATATATATATATATATATATATATATATATATATACATTAGAAACAGTCTACGCGAATCAACTAACGTGTCAACGTTTACACGTCCCATTAAAACTCTAGAGACTTTATAAACGATCTTGTGTGTATTGAGCACGTTTGTAAGAATATTGGTGTTATGCTGATATTATCGATATATTTTAACTTAATTAACTAATTAATATATATATATATATATATATATATATATATATATATTAATTTTAATGTATGGTGCAAGTTCGCGCCAGATAAATCGTTTTATTATATTTTTTTAAATTGAAAAATCAAAATAGTAATACCGTGTTCAGAGCTGGGAGTAGGAATACACAAGGACTACATTTATTTTCAATTAAAGTCGGGCGTACCTATACTAGTATCTATATGATTATATAAACAGAAGTTTGTGTTTATTTAAAAATGTATCATTATTATTATTATCATCATCATTATTATTATTATTATTATTATTATTATTATTATTATTAATATTATTATGTTAATATTGCCATTATTATTGCAATGTTTTATTTTACTAATTGCCTAATCATTTATAACGTAGACAACAGGGACGTGCATAATCTAATAGATAAAGAATAAAGATAAATTCGATGTAAGCAGAATCCATTTAATTACACTTAGTCTTTAGTTGGAGCTTTCGTGGTAGCCTGTTTAGAGGGACTTAACGCCCGATTGTAACTCATTGTTATCAAATTAAGGAAACACCGTTGTCTTCTTCTATAGAGGCTGATTTTCACTAGTTTCAATAAAGACGAATACAAATTGTGATTATTAAATCACTCTCTGTTACTTTAATACTGCGGATATATACATCTATATATACATATAGACATATAAACACATTAATACAATTAGATGAACACAAAGAAAATAATCGATATATTGAAAATAATTCTTTGAATCTAATGTACACGGTTGTATGTAAAAAATGTAGTAAACAAGTTCCTATACTAGTAAACATGACCCATTTCAAATTCAGCTTTAACCTTCATATAATTTTAGAAATGTTTTCTGCACTTATGCTGTATAATGTATATAAATATATATATACTAGCTGTACCCGACTACGCGTTGCTGTGGCTGTTAGTTGAAATGAAGAGGTGGCCTTTTGGAGTTCATTTTGATCCAGTTCCTCAAGTTGCCATTTAATATGAATGGTTTAATTTTCCAATACTTGTGGATACACAATATTCTTAGTGGTTCCCGTTTCAGTGTAGATGAAGAGATTGTCCGGTTTTTAATGGTTCTGGTGGATCTGCCTATTGAGGTAGTTTAATTTTCCCTGCTGCACAACACAATCCTTTAGTTTCTCCCTTAAATTTCAGAGCTTTGCAATAGGGACACACTTCAGTCATAGTGCCTATGTGAACATGGTGGCTTAAACTATAATCCTCATGAGGGTTGTAATGAAATGCTAGGCGATCCCTATCCAGGGATTGTTGAGCATGGAGCCTTGTTTGACGCCGTCTGCTAGTCTCAGCCTCTCGCGTTCGTTACGTTGTGAACGAAGCAGATCTGAAGATGCCTGACGGGATTGTTGTACCCGCAACCGTTCCTCTTCAAGTCTGGCTGCACGTCGCTGTGCTGATTCATTCGCACGTACTTGAATCATCCTTTGTCTAGCTTGTTGGTTTGCAGATGCCAGTTGTTCATGAGTTTGATTTGCAAGTAATCGACGCCTTGTTTCTGCACGGCGAGTATGACGACCTAAGTTTGATCTTCGGGGAGGGGGGGCATGTTTGTTAGTTACGTATTAAATTTTACCTGTATAAATGTAACAGTAGGAAAGAATAATTGTATAAAGGTAAATGGATTAAAAAAAACAATCAATTATAACTCGCTTCAGGGTTGTCGAAGAAATGCAAGTATGGTTTTTTTTATAGATGAAGCATGTTAAAAGTAAGAAAATGAGGAAGAAGGCCGGTTTAAAAAACAACGAAGTAGATACGAAATGAAATTAAAGCACGTCTGTTAAGTATTGAATCGTACCTGAAGGATGGTTAAAGTCTAAAAAATGAGTAAATGCGAAATGAAATCAAAGCACGTGGGTTAAGTATTAAATCCTACCTGTAAAAATGAAACAGTAGAAATGAATAATTTTATAAAGATAACTGGTTTTAAAATAAACAATCAATTATAACGCGCGAATGCAAGTAGTGTTGTTGTTTTTTTTTTTAGAGATGAAGCATGATTAATAAGGGAAGAAAATGATGAAGGAAGCAGGTTTTAAAAACATCGAAGTAAAGAGGAAATGAAATTAACGCACGTTTGTTAGGTAAGTATTAGTGTAAACGTTTGTTTAGGGAAACAAACAACGAATAAGGAAAACACTTTTTACGTATGAAGTAGATACGTGACAGCGGGAGGAGGAAGGCCAATCCGGAAGTGAAGTTGGACATGCAGATTCGAAGAAACGGATTGTAAACCGGAAGTGCAACTTAGTAGGAACGAATTGTAATAAAAAGTGTTTTTTTATGTGTAAAGTAAAAA
>OY744522.1:78067618-78130118 GCA_963556195.1 Sepiola atlantica
GGTTTCATTGAACGAACCTGTTTTGCTGCACGGAACATCTTTCGACAGTCGTCAGTTGAGGTGATTTCATCTGCTATGGCGTTTGCCTCTTCCACTGCGACTTCCTTCAATCTTTTGGTTATGAGGCGTAGGATGTTGTTGCGCTCCTTTCGGAGTGGGGCGCGGTTTTCACTTTTGCCATTTTTGTAGATCTTGAGCCTCAGTGCTTTTTGATGTTCTGACAGCTTAGTGACTATGGGATCAGCTGTGTGTTGTGTGCTCTTCAATTTTTTGATCTCGCTGACTGTCTTTGCTGCTGAGATTTTCATGCAGTCCAGCAGGTCATTCAGTGCTTTATTGGGGTCCTGGCTTTGGTGGAGTTTAGTCAGTAAGTTTTGCAGTTGCTGCTGGTAGGACTGTTGCACTGAAGGGTTTTTGCAGAGCTTGTCAATGTCAATACATGCCTGGTCTGTGCCTTTGGAGTGATGCTCATGCACTAGATGTAATCTGTCCATCCTGAGTCGTGTGATGACAGGTTTGTGGTCAGAGTTCAAGTGAGTGCCTCCATAGGAGCGCGAATCTTTTAGTATTGCGGTAAAATTCTTCTGGCATAGTACAAAGTCGATCTGTTTGAATACTGCCTTGGTGACCTTGGCGCCTGTCGCTCGGTTGCTATCAGCGATATGGCCCGTCTATGTTGTTCGGTGTCTACCTGGATGTTTGAAGATGTGTTGCTGGCAAAGAGGCTGTTTCTTCACCGTTTGAGTTGCGTGTGCCCATACCGTAGGAGCCCATGTTTAGGTGAACGCCAGCTTCAGCATCTTCAGTGTAGAGTTTTCCCAGCTTAGAGTTGAAATCACCACAGATGAAGAGCTTCCATCTAGCAGGGATGGTTATCACGGAACTCATTTCTGTGTAGAAGTTGTCTCGGAGTGTTTGATCCTCTGCTGCACATTCGCTGGTGGGTCCATGGGCATTAACCACTCGGCATTTCAATGGTGGTCAACTTCTGGCGGGGAGCGTGAAGTCTAGAGTGGAAACCCGATCACTAATGTACTTGTATGAGGTGATGTTGTTGAGAAGTCTTGGGCTGATGGCTAAGCCTAGGCCTCGATAGGAGGCTTCCTTCGATTCCATGAGTATAAGCTTGTGTCCCGACTTGAGTGTCTGTTCCCAGTGGTCTTTCATCTTTGTCTCTTGGATGCACACAATGTCGATGTTATAGTGTTCACAGTCTGTGCCTAGTGTCTTTTTTCTGAGCGGCGGGCAGGCTGCAGACGTTCCATGTACCAATGGAAAATTCCCACGAGGGAGGTTCTGCTATGATGTGCCTGATGCATGGTCTAGGTTTCACATGGGGAGTAGACATAGTTGCTGAGGGTCGAGAGTTTATCCTTTTTACCACCCAAAGCATATGCGGATGTCAGCCCGCAAACCTGACAGCGATTGGTTTCGCAGTGTAGCTGCTACTTACAGGGAAGGCCGAGTGATTATTCACAGAAGGCTGCTGTCATCTTCCTGTCATATATATATATATATATATATATATATATATATATATATATATATATATATACAGCGAAACAATCTGAATGTGGATGACTATATAAAGCTCCCTTCCTGGGTAGAGCGTATTTGTGAGGATATAGCCAACTGCCATTAGCTTTAAGGCATAGCTCTTTGGGTATAACTAATTCGAGCTCCGGCACTTGGCAATGTTTACATTTAGATATCACTTACATTCAGTCAGTGTCATATGCTAGCGCAGGGGTAGGCGCTGACTGTCAGTTTTAATCCCGGCTTGAGGCACTAATTGGTCTAGCCGAACTGTAGAGCTGTGATACAGCGAAGCAGTCTGCATGTTGATGACTATATGAAGCTCACTTTCTGGGTAGAGCTTATTTGTAAGGATATCGCTAACTGCCATTAACTTTAAGGCATTATGCCAGGTCGATTTTGGAACCGTGGTAATACGATGTTAATGATAGTTGGAGGTTGGCATGATAAATAACGACACAAAGTATTTTTCCCAAATCGTTACCGTTAAGTGAGGAAACGACTTTAAAAGGTGGAAATTAACGATTTCGAATGTCCTTTCGGTGATCAGTAATATATTTACTGCCGTCAACATATTTGGGGAGATGAAAATGTCATTTAATAAAGATTTTGTCAACTAAATTATTTACATTGTTCTCAATAAATCAAATAAAAATAAATAAGAATGATAAATAATGAAAAATATTCCTTTGTAAATGCAAAATGGAGATTAAATATGCAGTATTTTACTCTTTATCTAAGTGCCAGCGGTAAAAGATCGCTTCATATTTATTCTTTCATTGGAATTTAGGATTTGTGATTTTTCAGTAGAAACCAAAATAGAATAATTTTGATTATTAATAAAACACCATTAATCCAGAAAATGTCTTGATTTTAATTATAAAAGTTAATAAATATAGTGTGTTTATTAATAGTGTCTCTGGAACCTTCTTTTGGGTTATTATTTAAGTTTACACCGTTTTAAATGCTGTGTTAGTATTGTTTTTGAATTGTATGAAATATTGACCGCTGTTGGATTTTAATAATTAGTAATTTTGTATTTTTATGCAAGAAACTTAATTATTTGAAATAGAAATAATGTTATATTTTAAGTGTATCTGGCGTTCATTCAAACGTGTTTGTTTTTCTCGGCTGAAGAAATTATATTTCCATTTTTAGGTAAGTAATACAGTTTCGTTCTTTCTATATTTTCGTGTTTCAAATTAAATAGTATCAATGAAGTTTGTATTAAAATACAGTAATGTTTCAGTTTTGTATTGAAAAATATAGCTGATACTATGTTATACTCGACATACTTTAAGCAAATTTCTTGGCGCTTACTAAGTTATTACCCCCCCCCACTTGTTTTTGCATTTTTTACGGACCATTTTTTCTGTGTAAACCTACCGGTTATGTCGCTAGAGAAATCCTTTTTTGTTATTTTTTTACCCAATATTTTAGATTTTAGAGTATTTATTTTAGTGTGATAGTCATGACTTGGGTCATCATTTTACATTAAATGTATATGGGAACGTTATCCCTTACTCTAAAATCTAAATTATTGTGAAAAAATGTTTTAAATAGTAGGATTTTGCCATAACTTAAACAGTATCGAGAGTCTGTTTAAATGGTTTTGTTATTTCAAGCCACAATTTTAGATGCATCCTAACCCTAACTGAAACACACTATCACTAAAGCTGACCAAAACTCCTTACCATAATTGTCAGCCATTTTTATATGAAGCTAGAAGATCTTATAAATAAAACTGTTTTAGACTTATTAGTTTATTTTCTTACCAGACAGTATTTACAATTTTGGTATTTAATCAGTTTCGTAAAATTATTAATAAATCGTTTTGAGTTTCACTTTCTCTCTTTGTGTATTTCTTTCCACTTTTCCACCTTACGGCAACTACACCACATTGCTACAGCCTCGGACGACTAATCTTCACTTATATTTACCAGCAATGCTTCAAGCAAACTACAATCTCCTTTTGTATCTCAGGCTCGGCCAGGCAGAGTTTGCATACACCAAGAAAATGTTCCGACTTTCAGAGAAACGAACTAAGACCGGCTGCCAGATCAACTTCCCGAAGAGATGCCTCAGACATGGAATTTTCCCCAACACTATCAAGAACATCAACCTACCGTCATGCTTCTACGTATCCACTCTCTACTCTGCACGCTCGTCTATACACACCTTTTGTATCAAACAAATCATCAAACACCTCCACTGAAAGCTACACCAACATATCAACGCTATGTCAGATACCAAATTTCCCTCCCCCTCACCCCTTCCACCCCGCATCTCTACAGCTGTCAACAAAGCTTTCCACCACTGTTTCCATACGGAAAAAAACAGGCTCATACTTAAATTCAACTGGCTCCACCAAAAACAGATCTTACAGCCACTTACCAATCATGGAGCTGTACACGGACCCCCTCTCCATCTTCAAACTACTACCCAACAATTCATCACTGACCTCACGGTTTCTCTCTGTGCAACAGAAACCGATCTCTTCAGCCTCGAACACAAATTTTTCGTTACACAAACACTTAATGACCAAACCCTTCTCGATATTGAAACGCAGTTCTGCAGGACAGCGTACCATTTGAAATGGTTATCGGCCTTTGAACCACCTTCCCTTGACCCACTTAACGACTCCACCCCCTCCGATCCCCCTAATTTTTCATCCAACTCTTTCCCCGTTTATCAACCTGACCGCCCCCTACACCCTCCTCCTAGAAACCACCCTTTAGACCTAAAGCTGGTAAATCTCAAACATAAGATGTTCTACATACTACAACGAGAAAAACACCGTATCACACCAAATATCTCCCATTCCCAGCGCCTCACCCTCAAAGGCCTTAAGAAAAAAAACCTGGTCTACCTATCCTCTGACAAAGGCAAGGAATTCTGAATTATCTCCCAAGAATCCTACAATACTCTCGCCCTGGAACACCTCAGCAATACATCCCTTTACACACCCGATAACAACATCTCAGCTACCTACATACAAACCTCTATCAACAACGCTTGGTCCCAAATTTGCTCCAGACGTAATCTCTCCAAGGCTTATAGGCTCAATCTCACCACTAGGAACATATATATATTAACTCATATTTATATAATTATATATATATACATATAATCATGAATATATATATAATCATATATATATATATATATATATATATATATATATATATATATATATATGTATATATATATACTCATATATATACTCATATTAATATATACTAGCGGGACCCTGTGAACATTCCACAGTGTTTTCTACATCAATCTTTATAATTTACTGTTAATAATATTATCCGGTGGCTAGAAATATGCACATATTTTACTCACAAAAATGTTGCGTTACAGAATAGAAGTATATATATTTATTTATATTACTCGGTTGCCGGGGCAAAAAGCTGTCTCTTCACTACATCTTCTTAAATAGGAGTGTCAGATCGTGACACACAAAATAAATAACACACACTCTATCGTATTAATATATAAATAATAATAATAATAATAATAATAATAATAATAATAATAATAATAATAATAATAATAATAAGAAGAAGAAGAAGAAGAAGAAGAAGAAGAAGAAATTTTAAATATTAAAAAATGAAATAAATAAATAAATAAATAAATACCGTAAGCCTGAAACCGGCCCATTTGGTAAGCGTTTCCACTAATAAAACGGGATACCAGAGTTCTATCCTCGGTTGAGTCATAGCAAAGACTAAAACAAACATTGCTAAAACTCTCAGTATTATAAGGTCAGGATCAAGGACAATGAAGCAGTCCTGGAAAAAGAGTGGCGCCCTCCCCTACATCTCGGATTAGCCGCTAATGTAAAGAGATCCTCTACTGTAATCGGACAATTTAGCCTTTTATAAAGTCTGAAATTAGCGACCACCTCACCTAAAATAAGCGAACGCCATTTTTGTTTGACGAATTTGACAATATAACTAAATAAATATTTGAAATAAAAAAAAAAATTTCTCAGATGTTAACTATACAATATCATTGCCCTTGTCTTATTTTTACGTCTCTATTTGGTACTTTGTTACATTGGGACCCGGGCTAACTTTGACCCTGACCCTAACTTTAACCCTAACCCCCAATGACCCTGAACTTTATAGGTAACCCTACCCCCCCCCTGACCCTAACCCTAACGACGGGGTCAAAGTTAGCGCGGGTCCCAATGTAACAAAGCACCTACTATTTGTTAGTAAGTTTACTTTTTGCGATTTATTTATTTGTTTTTATTGCGTTTTCACTCTTTCTCTATTCCCCCCTCCCTCTCTTACGAACACACACTCTCTCTTTCTTTCGACCATGCTCTCGGTGTTTCACTGAGAAAAAAAACAAAAAAACATTGCTTATTGACCGTTCAAAAAATTTAAAAAAATTAATACTGGTCCCTTACCATCCAAAAATAATAAATAAATGTGTTAACACTTTAAGAAGTGGTGCAACTAAAACATAAATACTTAGTTCAAACTATCATTGAAAAAAAAACATTGCTTAACGTCCGTTCAAAAAACAATAACAACAACAAAAAATAATAGACATGCCCTAAAAACGTCAAAATAAAAAACAAAAAATAGTTTTAAGTTTTAAGCAACACAAAAAAGTACTTTTTGACCAATTGATTAAAAAAATGTATTATTTCTTCCCGTTCCCCTCGAAATGTAGTAAAAAAATATCTTAGCGGTTGGTTAAGATCGAACTATAAACCAGTCGGGCCAAAGACAAAAATACTACTTCGCTTACCGTTGCGCTAACGGGAAATAATTAAAACATAATGCAGAAATTAGGCTAATTAAATGTTGTTAATAATCTCAGTGCGGCACGCATGCGCAGAGCGTTTGCCGGAAGC
Organism: Sepiola atlantica; assembly: GCA_963556195.1. Taxonomy (NCBI): domain Eukaryota; kingdom Metazoa; phylum Mollusca; class Cephalopoda; order Sepiida; family Sepiolidae; genus Sepiola; species Sepiola atlantica. The sequence continues at coordinate 78,074,028 of OY744522.1, forward strand.
GTGACACACGTACGTACACATTAGCGTATTAATATATAGATATATATTTACATATATATATACTCATATATATATACTCATATCAATATATATAATCATATATATATACTCATATTAATCTATATAATCATATATATATACTCATATTAATATATATAATCATATATATATACTCATATTAATATATATACTCATATTTATATAATTATATATATATATATACATATATATATATACTCATATACATATATATAATCATATTTTTACATATATATAATCATAAACATATATATATATACATATATATATATATATAATCATATACATATATATAATCATATAAATATAATCATATATATAATCATATATATATAATCATATATATATAATCATATATATAATCATATATATATATTATGATATATATAATCATATATATAATCATATATATATATATAATGATATATATATATAATCATATATATAATCATATATATATATAATTATATATATATAATAATATATATATAATCATATATATAATCATATATATATAATCATATATATATATATAATTATATATATAATTATATATATATAATCATATATATAATCATATATATATATATAATTATATATATATAATCATATATATATATATATATATAATCATATATATGTATATATATAATTATATATATAATCATATGTATATATCATACATATATATATATATGTAATTATTTATATATAATCATATATATATATATATAATTATATATATAATCATATATATAATCATATATATATAATCATATATATATATATATATAATTATATATATATATAATCATATATATATATATAATTATATATATATATGTATATATGTATATATATATAATCATATATATATATATATAATTATATATATATAATCATATATATATATAATTATATATATATAATCAAATATATATATATAATTATATATATATAATCATATATACATAATCATATATATATATAATAATATATATGTATATATGTATATATAATACTATATATATATAATTATATGTATATATATATATGTATATATATATAATTATATATATATGTATATATATGCATATATATATATATATGTGTAATCATATTAGCACACGTACACATTACTAAATATGGTTTAGTTTGATTGAGCAATTCATTGGACACAAGTAGTGATAAAGGTGGATCCAAGATACAATCTTTGATAATATTTAGATTTTATTTACATTGCTTTTTTTGTCTTTCTTTTAAAGAATCATAATGATGAAAAAATCGATTTCCTGTTCTCTGCTATATATTGAAATAATTATCGAGAATTTATTACAAAAGAAGAACACACACTAAACACAATTCGTGTGCATGTACTTCACAGAAATGTATTAGAACTAATTCTCCTTGACAACTGCTTTTCTTGGTCTGCTGAACAGATATTTTTACGAAGCGGAAAATGTCATATTAAATATCGGGAATCAACGTTTTCTCGTATTATTACATATTTTGAAAGGTGGATTAGACTTGAAAGAAAAATCACGAATTCTGGGCTCTTTTGTAAAACATTTCAAACTTTTAATTATTTAGATCTGCAAAATAGTAGAACTAACTCCATACACTTGTCGGTAATAAACAGGTGCATGAGTTTTTTTTAGATGCTTTCCTTTAATTTGCACTTTTTAAAATGAGGATGCTATCAGCTTTAGCAAGGCAAATTGATCTACCGATGTACGGATGGACAGAACCTCTTATAGAGAATCTAAAAATGCGTTTTGTAACTTACACGTTGTAAACCAACCAATAGACAGAACAGCTCATAACTATTCTTGGCAACATCTAACATAAGATGCATCTAATTCACTCTGCTCGTTTGGATATTTCAAAATGGAATGTGATAGATCGACAAACCAATCAACTAATAAATGTTCGTTTCGTATCTGACTCTAATCGTCAGTTGACAAGTACAACATCTGAAAAGCTTGAGGTTTTGAACATGAAATCATAATTGTCTATTTTAACTGTAATCCCTTTCATAATCATAACTATTTAAATACGAATTACGACAACCACTCACGTTAAGACACCGGTTATTGTTAGAGTACGAAGTTAAGCAATGTTGAGTCTGGTAAATACCAGATGAGTGGTCTTTTGAGTATACCAGGGTAGAATATGGAACGAACGACGATATCTCCTTACAACAAAACTGTCACAACAAACGTCGTTTAGATCATCTCGCTTGAATGGGATATAGATGCGGCTAGGGAACGATTGTCAATTTAATATTCCCTTGAAACTCCTCCTTTGAAAAAAGCCAGCTGAACCTGCTCAGAGTGCACGCCGCACCAATAGAACACAATGCTCACGATCCCACGTGCAGACATATTGTCAGGCAGGGATTATTCAGAATCCTAAATTACCTTTCGAGTAACGGGGTTTAAAACGGGTCATTATGTTTGGAAAATTATTACAACATTTAAAGAAGAAAATTAACAGTTGCCTTATCTAGAGAATTTTTGTCGCGATATATCTGGCCGTAGTGGAGATGTTCTCTTACCAAGTGCACACGTGTGCTGCAAATAGAGCAACAGGGAAAGTTAAGTCTTTCCATCGATCACATTCGTGTGACTTTTCGAAGCCATACCTTCTTTAATACAATCTATATGAGAAGATTCCGGTGATATTCATTTTCAGAAAGTTCATCGGAATGTTTCGACTTGATCCGATACGAAACGACCACTGGCTTTTAAAGATCAAAATCCTGGGAAATCAAGTTTCCGTTTCCTTCTTCCTCTTCTGTCATTATTTACCGCACCTCAACTCGTCAAACAGTTTGTTGTAATATGGTGGTGGGGCGATTCTAAAATCTGTTAATACTAAATCGAAGATCTGGGGTGGATTTACTTATATGGCTTTTTGAGACTGCGTGTTGATTTTCGTCGATTTTTACTGCTGATTTAGTATTTTTACTAGCTAGTAATTACATGAACCGGAGAAATGTACACAACTACAGGAAATTAGGGGTTTCTATATTATTTTCTATTTATAAACAAGTCACCACTTATCAAGGTCATAACACCGAGGAATTAGTAACGATGGTTGTAACTGGTTAGAAATAGACTCCTTAAAAAGACGGCTCAACAAGAATGTGTTTACATTGGACTTGACAATGGCAATGTTGTAGTAAGCTGAGTAGCGGAAACATGGTAATGTGTTCTACATACGGGAAGATCTAGGAAATAAACTTTGCTCATGGAAGTTCCTTTTAGATTTAAGTACACAGAAGCTACGACCTCATCGGGATAACAACACATGTTGAAAAAGGAGGAAATAAGAAAAAACACAAGATTTAAAACTGAAAATCTCAGATTATCAAATTTTAAATAATATTTTGAACATAACGTTTGTGTATTTTCTGCTGAAGCTCAGACGTCAATCTATTTCAAGGTTAGATGAGTGTTGTATAAATAAGAATTGATCCGGGTCGCTAGATTACAAGTTAATGGGTACGGGACTGGATGCCGTTATTTAGATGAATTGTGAGGAGAGTGGGATGGTATGTAGTGAAGAAAAGAGGAGATGAGAAAAGGGGGCATATATCATAAATGAATACACACACAAAAATGCTATATACGGACTGATCACTTCTGCATGTGGTTACGCAAATTTTAGAAACTATTACCAGAATTGTCTTTTTTTAAGCTACGTAACTTAGTTAATGATGAACATAAAGCAAATTAAATTGAATAACGACGACGACGACAACGACGACGACGACGACAACAACAACAACAACAACAACAACAACAATAACAATAACAATAATAATAATAATAATAATAATAATAATAATAATAATAATAATAATAATAATAATAATTGTGAATCTCTTTAGAGGTTGATATGAAGACACGGAACACGGGGTTAGGTGATAATATATATTGAAGAAAAGATATGTACAGAGAACGACAGAAGTCCTGACTGCCAGTATAGACTGGAGTTGATTCCAACAAAGAGAAGCCTAAATGCTTCCAGTATTTTATTAGGAATGGACGAGTTCAAGTGTTCGATATTGGTACAGCGCAATAAAAAAAGGCTACCCAGACCTTACCTCCTCATGGAGTCTAGTATTGTTTCTTTTTTGGATTGATGTTATTCTTAGGTTGCTTGAGATCGCTGTATGTGGAAAGTGTTGTTTTTGTTAGCCATAACCTCCTTCTTGGTAGTGTTGTTGGTTTCTTTCGATAGTCGTTCCTTAATTTGGTCTATCTCATATGAGAGAACTGATGGTCTCTATCAAATGCATATTTGATATCCTCCATAGTTTTAATTTTAATGTCTGAATTTTTAGCACATCTTTACATTATGAAAGAATGTCGCCTTTCCTTCGACATTCCACTTCAAGACAAGTCAGTTTACTCTTAATAGTTTTTAGTTCTTTAGCAAACTCTTTTATGTGTAACTTTATTAATTGTAGTTCGTTAACTCTGAGTTCACTCTCATTAAACTTCCACTGGTTATTAAAATAATCTGGCTTAATTTCTTTTAGTTTTGTGTACGCTTTTTTTCAGCGTGCATTTTGTGTTTTTATGTGATTTAATTTCTATTATTTTTGCTGGCCATTTATTTTGAGCCCATTTCATACGAATAATGGTTGAAACAATATCTTTTTTCGATTTTCTGATCTGGTCGTCAGATTTATATTCTTCTGGCAAAAATTCTTGGTTGACAATCCCCATGATCTGAATAATTGAATTAAATCAACGCCAAATAAATTCCCTCTTTTTAAATATGCAAATTTGTACTTTCTTCGTCGTTCTGTTAAAAGTAATGTCGGTTATTATTTTACCCTCGAAATTTGTTTTTTCACCAGTCACTGTTCTGGCTACTTTATTGGATCTTTACATTGTCGGTTTTCCCAACAGTTTCCATGTCTGCATGTTAATTATTGACACGTCTGAACCTGTAGTGTTTCTTTTTTATTTAAGATTTTAACCGGAACATATCTCCGTATAATATTGTCGTCATATTTGATAGTCTCTTCCCGTGTTTTATTTCCTTTCATGGTTCGAAAATGCGAACTTTTGTATCCGATTTTTTACAAATCACCCAGGTTTTGAAACGAAATGGGCATTCTGTTAACCAATTGAGGCCTTCACATCGATAACAAGGGGTCGACGGTAATTTCTTGTATAAGGCTGACTTGTTTTTGAGGCGTGCAAATCTCGTTTTTTTCTTTCAATAGTTTTTAGATTAGAGTTGAATTTTGTTTTGGGGCGTACATTTCGTACATGTGCAATACTCGACTGTTCGATGTCTTTCGAATCCTGCTTTACACTTATAAATCTCTGGCAGTCCTCGGTTAATTTCTATAGTATAAGGCTTGGTTCATTTTCTAATTTATTTAGAACTCTACGCCTTATTTCAGCGTCTTTTTTTCTGATACCAATCCTTGAACGAAGATTAAACATTAAAAATCATCAGCACTAAGTAAGGATACATTAAAATCATCGCAATGCTTATTTACTACTGATGCAAACGTAAAATAATCTTCCTCGTCTTTTTTACCAGGTTTAAATATTTCCAGCGTTTTTTGAAATAACGAAGTCTTCGAACTGAACACCTCCGTTAACAGTTTTACCGATTCTGCAAAAGTCAATTTGCTAGTTTTTGGGGCAAAATGAAATCATCGAACTGCGTATGGTCCATGGTACCTTATTTTCCAAGTAGCAGGCGAACCTTTTGAGTAGTCAGCACACATTTAGCAATCAGTTCTATTTAAGTCTTCGTATATTCTAAAATACGACACGAATTTTTTTTAACCAGGAGAATATGTGTAGTCATCGATCGCACTCTTCATGGCATTCTGCGAAAAAGCATTATCGTTTTCGTTACCTTGGCCTCTAATATTGTTTGTATTTACATTTCAATTTTTTCGTCAGCTTCTTTCTTTTGTTCGATAAGTTTGTTGTCAGCTTTTTTCTTTTAATGTAGTATTTCTTTTATTTTGGTCGAAAAGCTTTTGAAATTATTCTTCAGTTTTCTGTTGTTGTTGCATTTGAAATGTTACTAATTCTGAATTAAACTAGCTACGGAACAGTAGCAGCAACTTGCTATGAACCGAGCTGATAATAGATAATAGTGTTGTTTGTACGAAACAGCTTACCTTGTTGGCTGGTATATATATATATATATATATATATATATATATATATATATATATATATATATATATATATATATATATATATATATATATATATACGCATACGCTGCTGTTTTACTGATGGAATACTTCATTTCAACCTCCAGACAATGTCGGGTCATCAGGAGAGAATACGCACCGTTTCAGGGCCTTTCTCTCGACGGCTTTTTTTGCGTATCGGCCACTCTCACTGATGTGAGGCCCCATCATCTAGATCGCATTGCAATCTTACTGTTCAATAAAATTTAAAAAATACAAATACAAACTGACTTTTCAACGACTTAGCGAACCACGTGTCGTTTGCTGATGCCGCGTCTCGTCTGTTTTTGTTTTTAACGGCTGAGCGTCTTACGTCTTTGTTGTGAGAAAACGTTCTCTTATATCGAAGAGAACAACAAATGTTTAATAAATAAATAAATAAATTAAAATAAATAAAATCAATAGGCGAATAAATAAAATGAATAAATAATTAAATAAATAGCATTCCTAAATTATCTAAATTGTTCAAGGGAGATAATTCATAAATAATTTTGAATAAATAAATTAAAAAAACGGATGCTTATACAGTGGACACTTTCTATTATATCACCATATATGATATTCTATTTTTGCCCAGAGAAACCCAATTTCTCAAGTGTTCAATCTCCCTCTTGACTGATGGTTTAGTAGATTTCTCTTTTTCACCATACTACGCCATAGAAATCCGGTATATAACATGACCACATTATTCTAATCTTTGATCATATTTCATTAAATCTAATTCTTTATGTTTTCCGTTGATGCATTTGAAATTTTACTTTATTTGCAATGGTCGACTGACAGTGTTCCATATTTAAGTGTGTCATTTAGAAAATACATCTTTTCATTTGAATATGGCTTATAAAAAGTTATTTTCGTTAGAGTACACTTACTAGATGTAATATTAGTTGTAAAACAGCGTATAAACCTTTTTTTCTGGATAAAAAGAACATACATTTTTTAATACGCTTCGACGCGTTTTAGCTAGACAAGAAAAGAAATACGGTTTCAACATTTTTTTTTCTTTCGGCAGAAGTAATTTGCTCTCTTTTGGAGAGAAAAAAACATTAATGTATTCCCACATTGTTAAGTATTATAACAGAGTCGGAATAGCAATGTAGAAAAAACACTGACCTTTCTTCATGTAAGAGATTAATTTCTCCAAGTTTTGTTTCTATTCATTTAAAGGTTTTCCTTAATTTAATTTTCGCTTGCTGTAGCGTTCAAATTTAAACTGAACGTCGCTGTTTTTTGAGTCCTTTTGTCGAAGGTTCAAGAACAATCCTCTGTTGATTTTTCCTATGTAACTTCGTTGTGGTTTCCCGTATAAGTGCGAATATCTCGTCGTCAATTTGTTGTGCCCCTGTTGAGGGGCCGTAATAAAGACACAGAACACGGGGTTTGGTGATCGATGTATATTAAAGAAAAGATATGGACAGAGAAGAAGACAAGTGCTATATCAGTACTGACTTTCAGTGTAGACTGGATTTGATTCCAAGAAATACAAGCCTAAATGCTTCCAGTATTTTATTTGGAATGAACGAGTCATAATGTTCGGCATATAGGTACGGCACCATCACAACAACAACAATAATAATACTAATACTACTACTACTAATAATAATAATTCAATAAAAACAAGAGAAAACACAATAATAAAAGGTACATATGATATGAGTCGGCTACAACGACCATAGTCAGTCGCAATCTTAGTATAATAAAACACATATATAACTTTAAAAAAAACATATATATTTACAGTTATACCAAATACAATGGATATAATATGTGGGGAGAAAGGATTACATGCGGGGGCATACGTGTTAGAAGGTAAGACAGAGAGTATAGATTAATAGATTAGATTAAGAATTATAGTTATCGGTAACTAATTTAAGTAGGAATCCGATGCATTTAATACGTCATATGAAGGTTGCTAATAAGGGTTTTACTATACCTACAATTAATCGAAGTTCTATGTTTTTTATTAAAATATTACCTTTGTCAATGAATCTAATTATCGCAAGTGTGTTGTTTAGGCTGAGATAACATGGTGTGTTTCTGGCTCTTGATATGCTAGATTTTCTAATGATATACTATTTAACTATTGGGGTTATATGATTTGTGGTTAGATACCACAAGTGTTGGGCAAGTAAAGTATGTTTCTATATGTTGTATTATTAAAAAAAATAAGTATATGTTGTAAAACCTTTCTTAGAAGATATTTCGGGCGATGGTTATATAGAATTTGTTTTCGGTTGGAGTTTATATATATATATACATTAATTGTGTATTTAGTCAGCATTCTCTCATTTACTATACATATACATTAATTGTATATTTAGTCAGCATTCTCTCATTTAAGCAAACATTGTTTAACATAACACTTTTTTGACTCAATTATACTTTTTAAATTTTGTATGTTTATGTTTAATAATAATGTTTGTGTCAATATCATATATATATATATATATATATATATATATATATACCATAAATATCACTATCACTTTCGGATTATACGTCGAATCGTCTCCATGTGACAAAAACCAACAAAACAGAACAAAAAATAGATAAAATATGTTAATTTCAAAATAACACCCGAATACGTCATACGTGTAGTCGTTTCACATCGAAACCACAAACTTTTAAAGTTCTAGAAGACAGTTTACAATACAAATTCTAGCTTATGATTCAATTGTTTTTTGCATCTGGAAGATGTACTAACGAAGACTCGAAAGTGATAGTGAGACTTATGGACCAAGAATTCTTTAGTTTCGATTTTGACAAAACAAGATTATTAGAAAAAATGCATAATAAAACAGAATGTTTAACGATGTATATATATATATAAATGAATAAAGCGAAAGTTGTTTACATTTATCCCAACATTACTCATATAAAAACACCTCACCTGTACCAAATTCAATAACACACTAAAATAGGTTCGCATACAGTATATAAACTCACAGAAAACCTTACTAAAAACTATCAATTATTTGCTTTTGTAAACATTATCTAATAAATTCATATTCAGTACGATTCACTAATACATTTGATTCCGCTTTTTTATTATATATACGAAAAACCTTTCCTGATATATGATTATATATTAAGCCAGTTTTACATCTGAACAGTATAAGTCTGGTGAATGCTTACTGTATTTATATAAAATTTCTCAATAACAATTAGAGCTGTTTATTTTGTATAAATAATTCAATACTATATATATATATATATATTATATATATATATATATTATATATATATATATATATATATATATATATATATATATAATGTCTGCATACTTTTGCCAATAATGTCTTGAATATAAGCGTAACATTAGAACGTAGGCTATTTAATATGTATAATATCATGACGTACAATGTTTTAAATTTAATCGATGTATTTATAGTAAATTCATGAACCAAATTTAATACTGAAAATAAACAGCAATAACACGAATACGTCTAGAGACAACATATATATATATATATATATATATATATATATATATATATATATATATGAATCCTAAAACGTGTTTATTAGTTGTAAGTTCAGTGTGCCTATTATTGTCAAATATTCATGACAGCTGTGCCATCAATATGAGCAACCTGTTATACACTTGAGTGCTAGACGGTTTATGTTATTCAATGTCTTTCGGTGTCATTGTGTATGCCAGTGCAATGTTGTTTACATAATGCCGAGGTAGAAAACTACGACAGGACGCCAGTATACTTATAAATTCTAATCGTAAACTTGAGACTTAATTTATAAGTTTGTGTAAAGATAGAGATTGTTTGTTAAGATACGTCAAACATAAGTAATGCCGAGCGTACAGACTGAACATCAAACTGAGGAATTTATTTGGCCTAACAACTCTACCAAAAATATGCGCATATAATCTCTCTCAAGTATTTAAAAGGATAGCACATTCTACCACATTCGAGACAATAATTGTATTTCGACCTTGACTTGCTTAGCTCAGGTCTCGAAAATAAACAAAACAAATGTTTCATTGAGGTATCTTATCTCTCCCTCCATCTTCTTATCTATATTGTGTGTATATATATATATATGTATTTATATATATTTTTATATATATATATATATATATATATATATATATATATATATATATATATATATATCGTGGCTTAATGAGACAAGGTTAACGGTTACAGATTCAGTGTGTATCTGTAAACCGTTGGAGATTGTTATTTTTCTGCGCTTATGAGAGCCATACGCTCGAGACAACAACGTACGTAGGTATATATATATATATATATATATATATATATATATAATTAATTATAAATATTTGGTTTCCATCTACATACGTACACGTTTCATCTTTACGGAAATCGTCAGTGTAAAGAAGAATTATTCACACCGGTCGTCGGACCAGAATCATCGAACACGAGTCCTATTTCAAACTCAAATGTTAATGTCTTTCCCCGTACGGGTTTTCAACAACTCGGGAAATAAGCGAGAGATGTATCCTATATATGTCGTAAAGAGTTCGACTTTTGAAAGGAATATTGCAATGAAGCAACGGTGAGGCGTGTGTTAATACTACCCACTAAATATCCCAGATTTGTTTCGGGGCGACACATACAAATTAGTAATGTTTATTTTTCTTTGGTTTTTTGTTCATATATATATATATTATATATATTGTTAAAAATAACTAAATTCGTTTGTTTTATTACACCTTTTTTTTCAATTTTTGTGATGTTTTTTTTTTGCATTAACATTTTTAAAAAATGTAAATGTTCCATACGTTTCACAGGTTTCACGAACGTTTCCGATTCTTCGGTGACAAAAGCAATGAACAAAAAAGCTGGAGAAAGAAGGCAATTTTTAAAAGATGGCGGAGAAACGCGCATCTAAAGTTGTTCCCATTGTTCCAGGGAGTCGCTAATGATATCAATTCAGCAACGCTGGATGGCATCACAGAACAAAATTACATTACGTTAAGTATTTTTAAATGTTACCACTTTTTATATGGGATGTTGTTAATTTTATGTTGTTGTGTTTTATGTAGATAGCTTCCAGTATTTTATTGTCTCTTAAAATGGGATTTGGAATGGATAAGTTTGCTGTTATTAACTATATATATATATATATATATATATATATATATATATATATATATATATATATATAGAGAGAGAGAGAGAGAGAGAGACATAGACTATGTCTAGGAAACACATGTTCTAGTGTAGCTTATTTGCCATAAGTATAGTTTAATACTACTATTAAGCTGAACAATGTATTGAGCACTATTACTATATTTTTTATTATATGAGTATATATATGTATTTATAAAATAGTAATATATATGTACATTGATATATATACATATATATATATATATATATATATATGTGTGTGTGTGTGTGTGTGTATAAAGTTCTTGTGAAGACGATGGAATTGGTCCCGAATTTATAAGTGGCCTCCTAACCTAAATGTCGATTACGAACGAACCTCCTTTAAAAATGTATATATATCCCATTTTGAGGTAAAGTGTATCATATGTATAGCACTCTCTGGGGAAGACAATGTAAATGGTCCTGGATTTATACGTTACCTGTTATGTGCCTAATATCAATGGGTACGCACCCCTAAATTACGCATGAGCACAGACCGCCATTTGAAGATCAAATACGTATGTACAATTTGTCTTATGAGCATTATTCTTCTAGTCGACTTAACAAATGTTTAAACTGTTTAGTTAAGATAGTATCATACTGAACACATCATGTTAGGTTTCGATTCTACTCCCAATTTTACGAAAATTAAATCAAAGAATTATTTTTGTCCTTTTATTTTAAATAAAATTAAAATGGGACTGAAGAATGTTGTCGTTTTTAGTACATAACATATATCTCTCTCTCTATCTCTCTGCATATCTCTCCTTCTCTTTCTCTCTTTACCGTTTTCTCTATATCTAGATCTATGTGAATATTCTATACTATATATATCTCTCTATATATAAACCTCAACGTATGTGTACATGAATTTGCATGTGTGTGTGTGTGTGTATCTCCTATAGAAAGATACGTTATAGAATCTACATAAACTTTAATAGTGTGTTCTCATGTAAAATGGTACAGTTTTCAAATCTCTGGGTGCATACCTTCGTGTCTATGAGAGCATAAGCCCCTTAAAACTTGAAATCTATTTATTTGTCATGAAATTAGAATATTACCTATAATTAGGGATGGGACGTAATGGGTGAACATTTCAGATTCATGCGAGTAGTATTTTTTGTGTTCATTTATACATAAATAACACTAAACAATAAAACATTTTGAAAATTATCAAAATTCAGAAGGTGCATGCCAAAAATAGCCGTTAGGTCTCCACGGGACTCAAAATCCATAGTTTTTCGGTGAAAAAGTGGTTTCCTGCCACAATGCAGGCCCTAAAATATCCTCAAAAGCTATGAATGGATATGAATGGTTAAATCTGATATAGTACTTTAATTTAGGACCATTTTCAGGCTGTAAAAGCGTTTTCATGAATGTAAAATAGCCAATAACTATTGGCCTGCACTTTCTGAATTTTGCAAAATTTTCAAAATGTTTGATTGTTTAGTGGTATTTATGTATAAATGAACACAAAAAATACTACTCGCATGAATCTGAAATTTTCACCCATTACGTCCCACCCCTACTATAATATTTTCTGGGAAATACAGTGGACGTAGTCCCAATGCTTGAAGTGAGCAACTGGGGCCGAATAAAATATATTCTATCAAATGAAATTTATATCATATGTATAAAATAATGTAAGTGGTCCCGAATCTCAACGTTCACACTATATGAGTACTATTTACGTGCCTTCACGTCAAAGTTACGATGGGGACAGAACACTCTTAAAACTTTAACTACGTATATTCGATTTTTCTCATAGGTGTTACTTTAAAAAGTCTACTTGGGAAAATATCAAACTAAAAACATCAAGGGTGCAGTGTTTAGACATGGTGTTCAACATAAGTGTTTGATATTAAATTATTGAACTAGTCAGTAATCAAATGTTTGTTATTATAATATAATTATATATATATATTAATTTTGATTTGTTGATGTATTTTTTAATATGAAATTTTATTTATATTTTTAATAAATTATATTTTCTTTTGTTTATCATATATTCAAGTAATAACATTAGTTGTAAGTTTTCATGAATTACATTTTAGAATTAATGAAATGTGTTACTAATTATATGCATTTATAGCCTACATTTACGTTTTACGTAGGCCTTGGTTAAGCGAATGAAATTTAAATTTTAACCGTAAAACAATAAAGGTGGAACAGAGATAACTTTGACTGAGACTCAATTACATTTTATCTGAAAATTAATTCATAGATTCAGTCGATATAAGTCTACGCATTGCTGTACCTCACAGAACACGTACTAAAAGCTATTTATATCATTTAGAACGTTGATGTTTTGTTCAATATCATCTATATATCTATATATATATATATATATAGAGAGAGAGAGAGAGAGAGATAGAGAGAGAGAGAGAGAGAAATACATATAATTCTTTTGAATTTATTTTTTATTATATACATATATATATACATATATATATATATATATATATATATATATATATACATATATATATATTAATTTATTTTAATTTCTCGTTATTTATTCTTTCTTTTTTATGTATTTAGATGTGGGGTAATAGGGGGTACATTGATGAAATTAATTAGTTCATACAGGATATTGAGGGAATTACTCTGATGGGACAACAAGAGTAAATAAAATTAGGAGTTATCGCTGTTAGGGGTTGGTTACTCCTCTTGTAACAGAGGGTATACTAATATAAATATTAAGATGGGGGACTACTTCAGTATTACAGGGAATGGAGAGGAATTACCCAAATCAGGCAATAGGAGTAAAATAAAATCATAATAATAAGATAGGGGTGTTCTAACTATTAGAGGTGTGCTAATCCTCATGTGATGGAGGAAATACGAAAAGTATATATTAAATTGAATAAGTCGCATTTAAAGTGAAGTGGATCATAATTGTGTGTAAAAATATTAAACGCACAAATGGTGTATGTTGCCTGGTAGGTGTAGGCCATCTATTCTATTGTTGTTTATTGAAGGAGTGTGTGTGGTAATAGTAGTGAATGGACTAATATAGAAGTTAAGCAGCAACGAATTAAAGGAAAGGAGTAAGCGTGTTTTGGTCTCATTTAGGTGGAAATGGAGTAGCCATTAGTTATAAGGGGTTGATGCAACTTTTTAGTTTGTGTTATTTTGTCAGCAGTAGAGGAGCATTTGTTCTGTATGCGGATAATTTAATTGTGCGAATAATCTGATTTAGATTTCAGAGGTAGGGAAGAGGTTTTTGCAGGCAGGTTCTCTATCGAATTATTATGAATGGATATATTCAGTGATGTTAAAGGTTGAAGTCAAGGAGAACGAGTGAATCAGAATCATTGGGGTGTTCTATGATGAATTGAATGTGGGGTTGCTGTTGTTAAAATTGCTATATATTTGGGTGGCTTCATCACCAGAGGATGTGAGGATAAGTATCTTAACTACCTATCTGGCGAAGAATACATAATAGTGTCATGTGCTTAGTGATCGTTGCTCTAGCCGGTTCATGTAAGCGATGGCTAGGAGACCGGAAAGGCTATAGCCCATTGGGAGGCCGGTAGTTTGCTTCAATGTGTGTTTCTGGAAAGTGAAGTAGGTGATGTCGATGATAATGCATGGGAGTTTATGAACATCAGTGTCAATTCGAAGAGTGTTAGTTTGTCAGATGATGATATGTGGTCAGTGATAATATAGCTGGGTGTGAGGGTATTGAAGTGTAGAGGGAAACGGCGTCGAGGATGAATATGTGATATTCGATTGTAGTTTCTGGTGTTGAAGTAAGAGTAGTATGCTAATGACTTGGTCCCAGCATATATATATATATATATATATATATATATATATATATATATATATATATATATATATATATATATATGTATATATATATATATACATATATATATATATATATATATATATATATATATATATATATACATATATAAGGGGCATGGTATTATGTTTGTAGACTTGCTTAAAATCATTTCATAGTATCGTGTATCGGAGCATTTGTGAATAAGCTCAAAATATAAAATAGGTGTACTAAAATTAAACTCATCCATGGCTTATACCATATCTTCAATTAACATATTTTCAAAAACAATTAAACTATTAACTTAAACAAATATATTATATATGTTCACATGCTAATGTAAGTAATGTCTGATTAATACCCAAACAGAAAAATATATTATATACATTAGCCACACAATTACAACTTTCTTCCACCGCTTTATATACTATCTATTTGACACTAACGCAATTGAACGCCACATCACTACGCACGATAACACACTATAGTTAGCTGCGATGACAAAAGTATTTACTAGTGATACAAACATTATACGCAAAACGTGCTTTACCAGTCGTTAATAATCTTAGAAGCACTACATATAAAAACAACTGAAACTTAACGGAATAGCATTACACATTGACAATAATGTGTTGCTTAATTACACAATTAAATTTAAAAAACAAACATATAAATAACAATTATTTCCTCAGCAATTAAAAATAACTAAATGAATACATTAAGAACAACAGCAAATAAATGAAATCAATAAATGCACAAATACAAAAATAAATAACAGATTAAATCACAGCACCTAATTCTCCTGTCAAAAAACTACAAATATACTCGTTATGGAACCTTAGCTATACGGACTACTGAACTCATCTACTTACCACAACACACACGCGGTTTGACCTTTTCAACGGTGACAGTGTTTGAATTTAGTCAAAAAAGATAGCGAAGACTACTCAACTTTCGCGTCAATAGTTACTAAACACTGTAACGATTTTAAATTTGCTGAAATTTGAATTAGCAAAAAGAAGCGTGCAAGGACTCGTATCAGGAAAAGACGCATGAATCGGTCGTAGACTTAGAAACAAGTTAAAGAGTGAACCAAATTTAACATTAGAAAAATTAATCAAATACTGCCTAATATTTGTAAGTGTTGATAACAAATATTAATAATTATAATAATAATAATAATAATAATAATAATAATAATAAAAATAATACTAATAATAATAATACTAATAATAATAATAATAATAATAATAATGATAATAATAGATGAACATAGTAATTGATAGATAATAGATAAAAATAAGGTCATAAGCTTAGATAAAATGTAAATAATAAATGTAAATAATAATAATAATATCAGAAATTAAGATAGTAAAAACTTAGAAACTGGTAAATACATAACTAAATAGTTTATAATGATATAATGTATATACTAAAGTAAACTAAAGGAGACCATAACATAATCAAATAGATACATAATGGTAATAGATTTAAAAAGAGACATTTTAAAATTTAAATTTAAATGAAGTTAGATGAATTAAAAGTACAATTGTAACTTTCATATAAATTATTAAGCAGAACTACTTACAGAAAATGCTATTTTTTGTTATATATTACTTATAGCCTTATTCCACAAACCTGTTACAATCAAGGGTGTGTTAATAAAACATATTATACCAGAGAAATTATACAAAAATATATCACCAAAGATAAAAAAATAATAAGAAAGTATTTTGTAGTACAGGCAAACAATTTATAAAAATAAATAATAAAGAATAGAAAAAAAAATTTAAAAATAAAACTTATATATATATACACATGTATATATATATATCTCTATCTATCTATCTATCTATCTATCTATCTATCTATATATATATATATATATATATATATATATATATATATATATATATATATATATATATATATATATATATATATATATATAGGGAGAGAGAAAGAAGGAGAAATAGACGTCTTCTAGTTTTCTTTTCGACCAAGATAGATCACGAATGAAACTTGAATCTTATCTCCTGTCGGCGGACCTCCCCTCCTCTATCCTAAACTCTTACTCGAGAGGAAGGTGAACGCTATTTTCTTCTCTTCAGGCTTACGCATTGCCCCGACCTCAATCAAAGTGCATGTAACCTTTTGCATGGGCGCTTGCAAAACTTTCTAGAAAAATAAGTAACCGCTTACGCATATAATCGGAGATAGATATTAAAAAAGTAGTTGGCGAATCGACCAGTTAGTTGCTGTCAGTCGAGGAGTTAGTTAGTGAGCAACTCTCGTCAATTGTCACTGCGAGGTAATGAAAAAAGGAAGGAGACTACGTTGTCCAGAGACTTCTTTTATATTGATGTATAAACGAAGGTGAATCCCAACGCTTCCGATACTAATTCTCCACATTACCAATATCTATCGCCGACTAGAACATCATACTGTATCACCGACAGAATATGACTACACATCTTATCTGAGGATTGTGCAGCGCTAACCAAAACTACGAAACCCCACCAATATACCTATTTTCTGAACGATTTGTTCATTGGCACTCACCGTTAACTTTTACATCCAAAGACTAGTGTGACTCTTGGATGATTATTTAGTTCCGGGACTATTCAATTTCTTAACTCCCATAGAGAGTGTTGTACTAATCACTCATATTTGTAAGTGAGTAATCTTTTTTATCCTTGATTTGTCTGGACACAGTTTTTGTTTAGAGATTAAGCTCGTTATATTTTGTTGTTGTTTTTCTCCATACATGTTTGCCCTTTTTCTAATCTTTATTGGAATAAATTTTTTTTTTAAATGGTAACTTGGTGTTTGAGGCGTCTCTTTCATGTTTCATATTTCTTATCTGATGTCTTACACTGGAGAATCCCTGCCATCTGTATTGTGTTATTTATATGCGACCATAGGGGCATATTATCTACTTCCAGACACATTTACATGTCTTTTTATTTATACTTATCATGTTCTCGTCGAATACTGTGTATGACAAGATATATAAATATATACACATATACACTGAAACACACACATACATATTTCTAAATACATAGATAGTCATATACATATACTTATATACATATACATACCAATACGTACATACACAGAAACACACACACTTAATTATATTTATACATATTTTCACACCCATGCGTACAAATACTTATACACAAGCACACACATATATATGTATAAACACACATACATATATGTATATATATATATACACACACTCATATATATACATATATACACACATACACATACATATACAAATGAAACACATGCGTGCTCCTATATATGAAACAAATAATAGTAAAAATCTGAGAAAAGTTTGGAAGGGGAGAGGAAGGGTAAAGAAGAATAAAATAATATGAAATTGAGGACTTAACATGGGAGCGAAAGTAATCTCCTCCGCATCCTAGCAAACAACTCAACATAACATCAATATATATTTTGGTGGAGGGGTCAATCAAACCCTCCCATACATTTAGATAATTCTCAAGGGACGTAGATTTTATCAGATGATTCGTCCTTAAAGAGTATGCCTGCCAAGATATTATATATTAAATAGGCCCGACCGCAGTTGAAGGAGGTCTTATTAGAGTTTGTGTATTGATACCGATTATTACAGAGTTATTAATTTGGTACTGCCGCATTGTCCAAATATACGGCCTCAGTTGAAGGCGGTCTGGGATTGGTTATGTGTTATCGTTAGTACATGTTATCAGTTTGTACAGTGTTATCATAATCAGTATCCTTAACGGTAAAATCAATATTAACACCAACATCAACTGTGCTCTTGTATTACCTTGCTTAACAGTGCATTTGAACCATTCAAAACCCACAGGTTTAGGGCATTGCAGTAACATTACGGGCTTTGAATCTAAAAGTTATAAACCTTTTGGGCTTTATTTATTTCAACTGCATTGAAACCTATTATTTGTTGCTTTACGTCTGGTAATGTTGAGTATCAAATTTTGATTCAGTTTCTATTGAAAAAAAACTACTATATCAATGCTGGTCTTGACGTTGTCTTCTAAGATTTTAAAGAAAGCTTTAGAGATATTTGTCAGGAAATACAATTACAAATTACCTAGATTTATACAAAGGTAATTTGTAAAAGTCATAGTGTAACGTATTGACACTAACTGAAGCAAATAAAACCATTAAGCTATATAAATATGGAATGAGTTATGCAGTTTCGACTTTTTTTTTCTTAACGGAATATACATACATATTTTATATTATATTACGATCTAACTTGGATCAGGGTAGTCTGATAGAAGTATTATCTTATATAATATTTCGGAGAATTTCCCTTCGACATATGAGTGTTTAACTTTCATTCAAACATGCATATGAAGGTCAAATCTAGAGAGGACTATTCGGCAGAATTTGAAATTGATTTGGAATTAAATAAAACTTTATATATATATATATATATATATATATATATATATAACTCAACAATCGAGTAAGGTATATATATATCATACTGAAGCTAAGTGAATAAACGTGTTATCTATAGAAGCCAGGATTTGACATTGAACACAAAAAGTGCATTTCTAGACATTATGCTTAATATAAACAATGAAATGTACAAATAGTTTCCAACATATTAAATATCCATTCCCCAGGTCAATATATCAGAGACCAGCTACTTTTTATACGATATACATATAGAACTATTTATATATAAAACTGATGATTAGGGTTCAAATATACGACCAGTTGAGCAGCAAGATAAGTAATAATTCAAGTAACCAACAAGCCAGTTCATATGGAAGCTGGACTGGTCCTCTTTGTCAAGTTATATAAGTACATTATATTAATTCTGATTGGCTGTCAGTCTGAGAGTGAATAATTCTATATATAAGTATGGCTTCATTAAAGCAATATTTGCCTATAGGATATAAGATATTGGAGCCGGTAAGTGTTTATTTGATTCTATATCTTTCCCTTTCCCCCACAAACGCAGTGGTATTCGGGGAAGAATTAGTTACTTCTGGCCTAGTTGACTGTGAGGGAGTAACCTGGACAATGCCCGGGCAGATTTCACTGTAGTTTGTTTTGCAGTGCTTGTTTTTTTAGGTGATTCGACGATGTCACCATGTCTCCTCTGTAATGTGACAATGATGTATCAAGTGTATGGGAATCACAAGGCGTTGTATTGAGAGATTCAGGGAAATCACTGGGAATAGGGATTGAAATTACAGGTTTTGCAAGTTTTCTGAAAAGTCTGTGATTTCGCAAAGTGATTGCGTCTGACCCGTCAATCCTGATCCGCTACTGACAGTTAGGGAGAGGTTCGACAACACGACCTGTTGTGTCCCATCAATGATTATTTGCATGTTGTATTGATACTCTTTCTCTTTCTTGGAGTGGGCATAGAGTATGCGCTGTGCGATTGTATCGCTCGGCGAGATGAACATTTCGTTAGGATAAGCTTATCTCACGGTTCCTAGCTGTAGCTATCCATTTTGCATGTGGTTTATATAGTGCGGGTTTGGGATGGTATGAAGTCATGAATTCGGCGGTTAAGCAAACGTTGTGCTCGGGATAGACCACTTCTTTGTATAGGGGTGTTACGATATTGCAGGATTGCTCTGACAACACTGTCATTATCCTCTTCGCTGTATTTACAGAAAGCTCTGCTCGACCATTAGATGTAGGATATGACACTGAGGACTGTCTGTGCTTCACACACAATGTCGTGAGGAACTGCTGAAACATGTTGGAATTTAAAAGTGAGCCGCCATCGCTACTTAGTTTTTCTGGGGTGACATATGTGTGAAATAGCTTCTGAAAAATGGATATTAGTTTTGAGTTGATGGCATAACCTGGTTTAAGATGATACAAAATAATCCAGCCAGTAAGCCTGTCTGCACAGACAAGGTATGCAATGTGTTCGACATAAAACAGGTACATCATTATTTGCTGGAAGTGGTAATCTGGAGCCCGTGTTAACACGAGTCGTTCAGGTGGCTGACCTGGGGTACTTCTTGTGTATATGAGGCCGTCGGTTCTAAAGTTGTGTATTGATGCATTCAAACAAGACCAACACACCGATTTATTGACACGGCTTTCATGCTAACCACGCCCTGGGGAGCTGAGTGTAGATAACGTAGTACTTTTCCTCTGAGAGCTTTGGGTACCACAATTATCCCATCTATCAGTGCTTAACCCCTGTCGGTACTTACTCGATGGCATACATCTCAGAAATTACTGATTTCCGGTTCAGTAAGTGAATGTTTGGATATAAAACCTAGTTCTATTGTGTTGGTAAAAGTCGTGTAACACGGATCATTTCGGCCTGATGCATGTACGTGAGCAGCTTACAGGGTTGTCTTTAAAATCGTTCATGGCTTTCTAGGTTGCTACTTTCACCATGCCATCTATTCTATCCGAGAGATTGATGTCTTCAGAGGAACTGTGTGTGAAAGATAGGGATATAAAGGCACTTATTGTGAGGATCTGGGTTGCGAGAGACGGCATCGGAACCCTGATGCAACTTTCCTGGGCAGTGTTGGATCATAAACACATACCTGAGTGATTTCTCTTTAAGCTTAAAAGGTTGTAGGTGATGTATATTGCTCAGGTCCCTGTCGCCAAATACTCCTATTAAGGGCTGGTACTATGTCACTACTATTACGTTAGTGCAGTCCATAATGAATATACGGCATTTGCATGATATCAAGGCGATTGCTACTGCTTCGTCTTCGATGGGTGCATATCGGCGCTCTGCATCTGCGCAACATCTGATGCCGGCAAATACGATGTGCCAGCCCTCAAGACAACATACCGGTGCTTTCTCAGTGGAACATACACAATGTTTTTGTAATAACAGGAATCCCATGCCTTCTTTACTCCAGTCTGGAGCAAGGCAGGTTTCGCTGTTGATATCAAAGGTCGTTACACCCTTTTTACCAAATTTACAATGATTTGCCTCGATGCGAAAAATGCATTCTCGAGATCCCCATTCCAAATGAAGCATGACTTTTGTTTGACAAGGTCTCGATAGGAAGACATTATACGGCTAAGGGAATGTGCCCATACTACTTAGTTAACTAATTTAAACCAAGACCTTGTATCATTTATATCATTTGGGATAAGAAAGTGTGCAATTGCACTGAGTAAATTCTCGGAAGGGGCTACTCCTGATGATGTCATTTGAAGGCCTCGAAAACTGAACCACATATTGGCAAAATTAGAATTTATTCTTGTTAAGCACAATTCCGTATTTTTGCACAAAGTAGTAGGTAGTCAAATGTATGATTGAAGGTATCTTGTATACTGTTGTCAAAAAGTAGCGTATCATCAACGAATTTTACTTTGCGAGGAATGTTCTTAATGATCTCATCATATCTACTCGTATAGGCATCACCGGAGGCTAAGTATTCCTGAGGCATCCGTAAATACATGAAACGGTGCAATTATGTAATGAAAGTTGTAAGTGGCTGATATTCCTCATCTAGAGGGATTGATTAATAACCATCCATTGACTTTAAGAGTGGTACCTGTAACTTCAGTTGGAACTGCGAGATAAATGTTGTGTCTCTCGTTTGCACTACGATTTTAAATGCTGATAGTCCACCGTTCTTCTTGGTTTTCTATATTTTTTCCGTGATTAACATAGTGTTGCACCAATAAGTAGGGATAACAACGGGCACTGACGTAAGAATGCCTCTTTTAATATCATACCAATGTGCGAGTCGTACTTGCTGTTTCAAGTGATGAGGCACATGAATTGGTTTGTCTGGTTTTTGCAACTGCTCCCTCTTCAAGGTGAATATAGGCGGCGGGGCCGGACATAAATGAGAACACCCCAACGTTTTTAATGTTGTCTTGGAAAAATGCTCTAGGGGCCACTCCTTAAGTCTATTAAGTTGTTCTTCCGTCGGGAGAAAGAGAAGGCTTTTGGGGCGACTTGGCAATTGATTCACGTACTTGATGTGTTGTATTGCGATATTGGCCTGGGTTGAACATGTTGTCGCAGGGTTTGGGAAATCTTCAGGCATCATTCCCACATCAAAGCAGGCTGTTATGTAACATTGGCATCCATAAACAATGCAAGTTGCAACTATAAACGCGAAGGGATACTTAGAATCAGGGTGAAAGTGTTTGGGGTCATCCTAAATTAAAAACTGTACAGCGAGATGCTTGTTGACATTAGTTTTACATTTCTGTATTTCAGTGCAGTCGGGGAACAGAGAGCATGAGTAGACTTCCAAAGGAAAGCAACAAGAAGAAAAGAAGATATTGTAGTAGAAGTCTCTTCGGCATATAGGGGCCTTCACAGTGAATGGATGAGATTTATCTGACTGTTGGGTTGGTCGAGTTTATTTACGTCGAGGGGTCACCACAGCAGCAAGTTAATCATTTGAAGGTGAGATTTAAAGAAATTGAACATCATTTTTTTATCTGAAGTTGAAGTTTTGTAATTTAAATTGATTTTTCCTTTAAAACTAACGTTGACTTTATTTAGTGTAGTGTGGAGCTTTTCTAGTAGACCATTTTAATCAAACGTTAGAATTTTTATAAATTAACGTTTTTTTAATTTGGAGTTGTGGATTTGAAATTTGAATTCGAACTATTTTATTTTAAGTTGATATTTGTAAACTGACTTGTACTTTTTAAATTCTAATTTTACCTTTTATAAATTAAGGTTAACATTTTCAATTCATAGTAAGCTTGACTAATACGTGTTTAACATTTTGATATGATGTTGAGCTTTGTAATACTGACGTTGAGCTATGTTAAGTATATATTTTAGTTATATGTTTAGTCAATTGAATTTGATTATTTAAATTTGAAATTGAACTGTTTTGTGCTAAATTTTATTTATTCACATAAGAAATCGAACTTCTTTAATTTAAAATAAGGGCTTTCCCAATCAACGTTTTTTTTTCAAAATTGAAGTTGAACTTTAGCATTATAGCTGTTGCAATTTTTAGTAATCCCCCACGCATGGCTGCCATCATTTAGCGATCAGAGTGATCTCCCTTACATAGATGTCTGATCTCTCTTACATAGATGTATGATATAAATCTGATATGTTCTTTACGAGCCTGTCGACGAAAGTGATAACAACGTGTTCTGTCTTTTGTGTTCTTGCATTTGTTCTGTTCGTATCTTATTTTTACTGTTTAAGCTCGCAAGTCACAGGATTAGTACTATTTTATAACTGGCATCGACTTACGTGACGTGTTCACAATTAAACAAAAAAAACAGAAACTAAAAAAAGGAAAATATTCACAGGAATAGCGAGAATATCTTCTAACGGATTCCCTAATTTTCTAAGTTTTAGCGTCCATTCTAATCAGACTACCTTTGGAATCCGCTGGTAAAAGTAGTTGGACAAGCTTGGAAATCTATCTATTGCTTTGCCATAGACATAGACAAGAAACGGAATGCTAGCCTTCTTCACTACGCCGGAGATTATTTTGTGATATTTTCCACAACATCACGGACATCCAGAAAGACGCCGACGCGACTGTCGAATCAGAAAATGGATAAAAAATACCGAACACATATAAGAAAGTAAAGAATTAACTGATCGACTACTTCACACCTCAAAAGAATATGTCGTACGAGATCTAAAAATGTTTACGCGTCTCGATGAATGCGGTCGAAGCATTGTATTCTTTTAACGCGATTCTGAAGATGTAATCGTCTACGTGTGACTTCAGATACGGATTGATTAATACTCGCACAGATAATACAAGGCCGTACGTTTTCGAAGTTCAGAAGAAGTGTGTTAAGAGACAACTCTACACTCAAACAAGTATTGGACGAAGCAAAGGCGATTCAAGTTGCACACACACGTACTGCATATATAGAACGGGATGAGGTCAACGTCCTGTCGCCCAATAACAATAACGAAAGTTACAATCGATATATCCACAGAAATAAAGTCAGTTAAATACCAACAGCTCCAAGAGCGAACGTTACCACAGATACCACAAGATAGTAGTTGCCACTTTGCTCCGTGGGCCCGACCATCGGACAAATACGCCGGACATGGTTGTCACTACTGTGAATACTCGGCAACACATGTGACGTGTCTCGCTAAAGGACAAAAATATAGAAACTGCCAGAAAAGGAA
Source organism: Sepiola atlantica (assembly GCA_963556195.1). Lineage (NCBI taxonomy): Eukaryota > Metazoa > Mollusca > Cephalopoda > Sepiida > Sepiolidae > Sepiola > Sepiola atlantica. The sequence continues at coordinate 78,099,362 of OY744522.1, forward strand.
TAATTTCAGCAAAGTCTTCAACTCAAAGTTGGTAAGAAAAATGTCATACTCGTATCAAAATGAAATTAAATCCCCTTCTACGTCGAGTGATGAATATGTGTTCACAGTAAAAATGGCCACGTTGACAAAAACGCCCACGGCCACCATGACCTTTGTTTTAGATACCGGTGCCAGTGTCACCATAATTTCTGGACGCACGTACGACGGTCTTCACACCGACAATACACATCACAGTAACGCAGATATTTGGTGATTCCGTCCACCCTGCCGAAAAGAAATGTGGGAATAGGTCACCGCGCACACCAGGACAAAGCAGCTAATGAGTAAAAAGGGCTGGTTTCCATTGCATTGACATGATAGTGGATGGAACCGTGCGGAAATGCAAACTCTGCCAAGCTTCCAACCTGACACCCTTATCACACCGTGAACCCATACGTACCACACCATGCCCCGCTGTCCCATAGACTAAAACCAACCTTAACTTCGACGGTCCTTTCCCATCTGGAGATTACGTGCTAATCGCCATCAACGACTACAGCAGGTTCCCAGAGGTAGTAGTAATTCCCTCGATAGCAGCAAGAGTATTTATTCCTCGCCTCGACGCAATCTTTGCCAGACAACGCTACCCCAATATTGCAAACATTATTAGTTACATATGTGCATACATGTTTCGCTTGTACTCTTCACAGACTCAACCTCTCCAGACCAAAGAAGACAGAGAAGTCTTCTCCGTCTTCTATGGTCTGAAGTGGTGTAATCTCTGTGAAGAGTACAACCTAAACATGTATGCACATATGTATCCAATAATGTTTGTATAAATAAAAATGTATATATATATATATAAATATCATAATTCGATTAAGAAAGAAGAAAGATATAATGTTTAGTTATCCCCCTTGCTTGGCTGCCATCATTTGGCAATTAGAGTGATCACCCTTGCTTAGATGTGTGATATAAATAAACGTGCGAATGCTGACGCGTCTTTTTCGACAAAATTGATAACAACATGTTCCGTCTTATTGTATTCTTGCATTTTTTGTGTTCGTATCTTTCGGTTTCAGCTCGCGAGATTAGTACTATTTTACAGCTGTACCGTTCAGTTATTTTACTTACAAGTGTTCAATTTAAATTAAAGGCTTTTTTACAATTGATCGTTCTTAATTGAATTTGAGTTTTTAATTTACTTTTCAAATATGAAGTTGACATTAAGTGTGTCCACTCAACTCAATTTTAATATATATACTCTTAATATGATAATTCTAAAACGTGTACTGCTGGAGTTATTCAACGACTTATACGTGTACTATTTTATGTTTGCATTATTTGTTTACAATCATGTAATTGTAATCAATACACTCAGTGAACCTACAAAATATAATTCTATATCAAGTACTTTACGATTCGTTTTTTTTTTGCTGTGATATTATTGAAGGTTTTGTACTAAAGTCAAAATGTGCCATCCGTGAAAGTGAGACACCGTTTCAACGTTCGTAAACGATAACTTCTTGTGTTTGTACTATTCTGTAGAAAAACAAATCGTAAAAATTAATGGCGTACCTCTGCAACGCTCTGCGAAAGTTATGAGTGCTTTCCGCGATGGAAAAGAAACTCTGTATGAGATTGGCATACAGCGTGCCGCATTAAGATTTCTAAACAATTCAGTCTTATTAGCGGACACGTGCACACGTTCTCTTATTTTGTTTATATATATATATATATATATATATATATATATATATATACATATATATATATACATATATAGCTATTTCGAACAATCACCGACCTTAATATATATTTTAGCAGATGTATCCAGGGTTGTCCGTGTTTATGAGATTACATTACATCTACCAATATAGTAATAACTAAGTAGTAACTTTTACAGGTACATTTATTCTTATGAGCACCGAAAACCATCACATTATATGCAATAAACGACTAAAATATTCCCAGTGGTGTGCTGTTAACCAGAGAGCAAAAAGCAGATAGAACGAGAGAGAGAGAGAGAGAGAGAGCGAGAGAGAATAACATAATTAAATAATAAAATGGACAAGAATAGCAATAAAGAATTATCATCATTTTAATCAATGATAGACAGCAGGGCTTTGGTTAATCATTTAGTCTCGTATTCATTTGCGTACATATTTTAAACAAAAAAAAAACAAATAAAAAAAAAACTTTAAATTGTACTTCGGTTTGCAGTAAATAGTCTATACGGTGACAATGATTTCTTGTAATCTAAGATGGAAAAAACAGAAGATACTCTAACACTTCCATTTAACCATGTGAATGCGATAACGTATACTTTGAACTTTTTCCAGTAACATGTGTTAGATTTATTTTGCTCCGAAATTGAATCACAACGCTGACCTGTAATTCTATAAATCCATATCTCTATTGTAATTTTTGAAATAAGTATTGAAATTTTCAAATATTGAACTTCAATCTTCTTTGTTAACAGATTTTTATGAGATCGATCTGAACTATATAAAATAATTGCATTTTATATCACCACGCATACACATGTATAGACACACACACATTTATATATATATATATATATATATATATATATATATACATATATATATATATATATATATATATATGCTATTAAAGAGAGAGACAAAAAATTAATACAGCAAAAGACGGTTTCGTTTGGATAAACGGGCACCTTAACAAAACGTGAAAGACGTTCGTTGACATTAACGTAACCGGTCAATCGTGTTTATTTTGTCATTGTGTCTTTCACTAAATTGTGTCCCCGACATTTTATGTATTGCTATATCGTGTATGTAATCTATATATATATATATATATATATATATATATATATATATATATATATATATATATGTATATATATATAATATTGTACAGTGAGAATTCGATTATACGATTGAGCGATCAGCTGGCCAAGTTTCTCTTTGCCTCCAAATCGATGTCTAAATGAAGTAAATATATATATATATATATATATATTTATATATTTTAACATAGTTCAGCCCAAACAAGGCAGGACACCACTGTAGACGTAAGGAGCTACTGAGAAAAAAAATATGGGAGAAGGTAGGGGGCAGTCAACCTAGATTTGGATCTGTGCAGCGAGATGTCTGTTTACATTAGTTTTAAACTTCTGCATGTCTGTACTGTCGGGGAAACAGGAGGCAGGAAGGGAGTTCCAGAGGCCAACAATACGAGGAAAGAAGCTATTTGAGTAGAAGGCATCCGGGGACCTCCACATTAAATGAATGAGATTTAGTTGATTGTCGAGTTAGTCTAGTGAATTTTGGTCGAGGGGGCACCACAGTAGCCAGTTCATCGGAGCATAATCCATTGAAGTATTTGTAAAACAAGCACAAGGATGCTACATTGCGGCGATGGGACAGAGGCTGAAGCTTGGTTGACAGTGAGGGACCTATAAGGTTGGCGATTCTTTTTTGGACCTTGTCAAGGAGTGTGAAACTAGTAGATGATGCACCAGCCCAGATGTGACAACAATACTCCATGCATGGGCGGATGGTGGTTTTGTAGAGATACAGGATAATGTCAGGTGAGAGGAGTTTACTAGCACGGTAAAGAGAGCCAACCTTCTTTGCGGCAGCCTTGGCAATGTCTTCGATGTATTTGTTCCAATTCATGTTACCTGTGAAGATTAGGCCGAGGAGTTTGAATGATGAACTCTCAGGTAGGATGTTATTAGCCATGACAATCTGTGGTTTGAGAGGTTCTTTGTAGTTGTTGAAGGAAAGGAGCTTTGTCTTAGCGGCATTAAACGTTACCAACCATTTGTGACCCCAATCCACTACAGCCTGGAAGTCATTTTCTAAGGATTCAGCCAATGCCTCGGATATGATTGTGTCGGTTTTGCCAACATGACGAGAGTAAAGCGTGGTGTCGTCAGCAAATAAACCAATCTCAGACACTGTGCCATCAGGGAGATCGTTCATATAGATCAGGAACAACATAGGTTCATGGATAGATCCCTGGGGTATACCAGCATTTATGTCATGTTGCTTAGATTAACGGCCATCAAGGACAACCTGGACTTTTCTCTTGTCTAAAAGGATCTTATTATATTAAGTAATTGTCCAGTAATACCGTATGAGCGTATTTTCAAGAGAAGCCTTTTTATGCCATACCTTGGCAAAGGCCTTGGATATATCAAGCGCCCCTGCCCTAGCTTCTCCTGCCTTGTCAAGTGCATGATACATGCGTTCAGAGATGACCGTTAGGATGCCCGCAGTAGATCGTGCTTTTCTAAATCCATACTGGCGGTCAGATAGAAGTTTAGTATTAACTAAGTGCCTTACTATCGCTAGATTGATTAAGGATTAGAAAATGTTAGCAAAGATCGGCAGAAGACTGATTGGGCGATAGTTGTGAGGATCGGTTCTATTCCAAGAACTCTTGTAGACTGGTACCACAGAGGCAATATTCCAGCTATCAGAGAAGCAAGATTCAGCTAGGCATTTATTGTAGAGTTTGGAGAGGACAGGGGCCAGTTCAGCAGAGCATTTCTTTATTACTGTTACATGTATAAGATCAGGCCCACAAGCTTTGCAGGTGTCAAAGTGTTTTATGATGTCTCTGACCTGGGATGGGGTGATGACCAGGTTATCAAATGTGGATTCGGTCCGCAATGAGAATTTGGGGAGGGGGTTGTTATCTGAGTCTAAAGTAGAGTTACAAGCGAAGTAGTTCAGCCTTATCAGTGGCCGTGCATACGACATCAGTGTGGTTTGATAGTGGGGGAATCGTTGATTGACCATTATTCACTACACTATTGTAGATTTTCCAGAAATCACGAGTACCTAGTTTCTGTGGCTGGATGCGTTTTTTTGTTAACTCATTATACCTTCTCTTCGCTTCACCTATCACGACCTTGCAATTATTTCTTGACTCTATAAATGTATGTCTATTAGTAGCTGACTTATGGCGGCCGAATTTACGGAATGCGTGTTGCCTCTTAGAAATGGCAGCTGCACATTCCGAGGTGAACCATTGTCGAGAGTGGGGCTTCCTAAAGAATTTTCGCATCTGGACATAGGCTTCGATGCCTGCTTTGACCTATTCAGTTAATTCATTTGCACACTGGTCGGCAGGGAGTGAGAAGGTTTCCCTCCATGGGGTGTCACTGATGTGTTCTCTGATTGACTCAAAATCAGCCTGCTTGTAGTATCTTGTTGTTTTGAGCAACGGTTCATGGTAAAACTCCAGATTATAGACAATGACTTCGAAGGTGTTATCCTCGTCCTAGTGAGCCATGCAGTTGACGGCTTATTGTCAAAAACACGTGTCCAGTGATTACTTTAATGTACGTATCAAATTAAACATATATATATATATATATATATATATATATATATATATATATATATATATATATATATAATAAGTTTTGTGTCATTTTAAAAAAAGAAGAAAATGCAGTTTTAATTCCTGAGGGATACTAACGTAATCTTACATATCGCAGACTAAGCATTTGTATAAGCCGATTTATCGCTGGAAAATTTACAACTACACAAGGGGATTACAGTATATTACTATAAAACATAAACAAAGGAACTTAATTTAAATTGTGAAATAGAAAATGTTATGTCTCAAAAGACAAGGAATACCCCTTAAATATGCAAACCCGAGGGGTCTATAGTGAAGGACGGATCGTGCAAAGCCAAAACCATCACTCTCTTTAATTAAGATTTCTCTCGGAAGCTGAAGTCTAGGACAACAGGAAAAAATACAAAGAATAGCAGAAAAAGTAAGTAAACTGGGCATTATTAAAGAAGACAGAAAAAAGAGACGGTCAGTATAGGTAGAAATGCAGTATTAAAAAAAAATAAAGAAGCATGAGAAGAGTGTTGGCCTACGTCCAGTTACGAGCGACAAAGGATACCCCTTATAAGGGTCCCTGCGCGGGGAGTTTTTACTACTTGAAACAAAGCCATAATACGCAGAAAATCTCGGGTTATTTTTAAGTTTTCTTTCCCGTACACTAATTGCTCAACCAAGGTTTAAGATTGTAGTTAAACCACGACTATAGGGAGGATATATGGATTCATAATTTTCCCAAGAGTATTAGTGAAAATGCTATAATAGCACCGACGGAACTTGAAATCGGCACGCTTACGCAGTCCGCATCTGTAACCATTAGATCACACCAACTATTTCATAGATTGGTATTACTACAACAAAGTTTTGTCGCTTGTTGCGGTTTTTCATATAATTTGGAAATGTATTTCCGCTATTGAGCGCTCCCACTTGAAAAGGAATCTGCAACGACGACGGATGCACTCACGCTGTGATGACAGAAATCTCCTACTATGATAATAATGTCATGAATTAATAATAAGCCAAATCGTAAGCGAACACCTGGTTACTAATCAACATGCCAACAAACCTGTTGATTGGGTGATATAAATATAGTTCTATTACACAGCTGCGTTTAAAACATTGTGTTTTTGTCATGACTGACATCTTAATTTTATTCGTGAAATCTCACTAATTTCCGTTAAATATATAAAAGCTTCTAATGTTAATCTCTTACTCTAGGGATGTACGTATAGAATATCTATATATTTAACTTCGCAATCGGTAAACAAAAGCAAATTCACACACTACTTTACAGGGTAAACACGTTTAACGACGTGTCGTTAATTTGTAATTATAAATAGGAGATTATTGGGGTTTGGTTTAAAGGGATATATGCAGGTTGTACAATCGATAAAGTTCTAATAAATACAATTATTAGTTAGGGGCCTCTAGAGATCCTGAATTTAAATAGAGTTGCATCGGTGTAGAAATTAAAACATGCGTATTGGGCATGTTCGAAATAAATAATGGAAGAATTATCATTCTATGTTTTAATATATTGAACTAATATAATATAATATAATACGGTGTGTCCATAAAGCGTACACAAATTGGATAATTGGGTATTCTTCATTTAATGAAATACAACATTCAATATTTTTAATATATCATGTTTGCCTCCAAAGATGTGCAATGGTCTCCTGATTCATCAGACCTTACTCCTCTTAGTTTCTTTTTTCGAGAGTATCCTAGAAGAGAACTTTCATCTGATGTCATTGTGGTGTCGAACGTGCAACACGAACTAAAATACACTATATTGGCTGTCGGGCTAAGATCAAAGAAGAGAATATGTTTTACCCAAATATAGTATAATACTATCGATAACCGATATTATTTATATAAACAGTAAACTCTCCATTTCCTTTCTAATTAGTTTCAATCTCAGCTAAAAGTTTGCCTTTCTCGCTTCACTAAAGAGCTGTGATACAGCCACGCAGTCTACTGTGGCATACGATTTTCACCTCATAGCTCTTCGTCGTTTACACACTGTGGTGAATAAAATCGCCATCAATCATTAGCGATAATTCAATTCCTGGTAAAAGCGAATAGAGCAGTTTTCGAGCGCTAATATTGCTTCTATAAATGGTAAAATTTCTAGACCTCGATTGTGGCGATAGCGCAACTGGTACAAGATGGACTGCTTACAATACGATGGAGTTTAAATCTCAGCTTAAGCACTTGCGTGGCTAGTCACATTTAAAGAGCTGTGATACAACGAGACAGTTATTCTGTGGATGTGTATATATATATACTAATGTGTATTAAGAAATAATTACTGGGTGGGCAAATAAGTTTAAAGAGCAAAATATATTTATACATTCATAATATCATACAATTAAGAGCTGATTAGCTATCCGTGGCGGCGTTTTCTAGGAATATGTGTTAGTATATTTCTCATTCATGGATTGCTGGAGTGTAGTCACCTATATATATATATATATATATATATATATATATATATATATATATATATATATATATATATATAAAGATAGGGAGAGATATAGATATGATTATTATTACCTGATATTATATATATATATATATATATATATATATATATATATATAAAGATAAGGAGAGATATAGATATGATTATTATTACCTGATATTATATATATATATATATATATATATATATATATATATATATATATATATATATATATATATTAAGGTAGGGAGATATATAGATATGATTATTATTACCTGATATTATATATATATATATATATATATATATATATATATATATATATATATATATTAGTGTTGTGGTTGTGAAAGTAAGCGCCTAACCTACTCCCTCCACATGATTATATCGACAAGGATATGTGAATAAAATTACAAGTAGCATTTAACAAAATTCTAAGATGTTTTTTTTTCTGAATGACTTTCATTAAAATAATCGTACATTTTCGAATCTATTGCAGGGTTAGCCACATTAATTGATGCGGAGTGAAGTGGCAATTGAAACTTTGAAACAGTTTAGGCTACGTTCGTTTAATTTTATGAAAATATTTATTTTACCCTTTTTTAGCATAAAGTGTTTGGGAAGATCGTTATTTTCCATTCACTCGCAAATTGAAAAATAGCACGATACTTCAATGCCTCTGAGAATCGTTGCACCTTTACATTATATATATATATATATATATATATATATATATATATATATATATATATATTTGTTTGTATATATATATATTATATATTATATATATATATATATATATGTATATATATAAATCTTTTTTATATATAAATCTTTATATATATATATATATATATATATATATATATATATATATATATATATATATATATATATATATATATATATATATATATGAAAACATGCATTCAAACATATATGCAAACTAATATTTTGAAATAATTGTAAAAAATCAATAAAACCCAAGATAAAATAAAATCCCATATTTTAATATACATATGATGTATAGAGTTTGGATTACCTTCAAGACGCCACCCTCAAGTGACTTCGGGCTCTCTGTACACGCATTTGTCATGACTAAATGACATGATGATACGAAATATTCAAAATATAGTATTCGCAACACATATCAGATATTTTGGACATGTCTATACACTGGCTCATACGAAAAATAGTGCACATTCTCCTAATGATGTTACCTGAAATCAGAACACTTATCTGGATACTCTACCAGACTAGATGAATTCTTGTCTTGGTCTCCGGTAAGACCATGATACCAAAAGAAATGTATACTCTAATATAGTTTACTTGCCAATTGTCGAGGGGAAAATTAATGTTTATTACTTCTTTACTAACTCAACGTTTGACAATTAAAGGATAACTTTAATGGAATATTCGAATATCTATATGTCTCATATCAAGATCAAGTGTAAGCCCCAGGAGGGGATTACTTGATTTCTGTGAACTTCGACTGAAGTAAAATATATCTGTCTATCTACACAATGTTATTAATACCTGCAGCAAGATTGTCTGGTGGAAACTCTGAATGATATGATATTTCGTACTCCAAAACCGTGCTCAACTAAGTTCAAACGTGCTTGCTTGAACTTAAGTTGATCACGGTTCTGAAGATAGGGAAGAATTCCCGAAATATTGTTTCAACCAGACAATATTGATACAGGTATTACATAACATTGTAACATTGCGTAGATAGACATATATATGTGTGTTTGTGAAAAATAAATAAGTATATATATATATATATATATATATATATATATATATATATATATATATATATATATATATATATATACGTCACTGCCTGCGTGCGTTTGTTCCCTAATCGAAAGGAAGGTTAGGTGATCTACATTAAAAATTAAATGTGTATTTATATGTAGTATGTTCTAGGGAAGACAATGAAAGCTGCCTCCAATCACTATGCGCTCCGTTATGGCTAGGGAGACTGAACCATTTCTTAAATATTCAAATATACTACATTTTCATGAAATTTAAATCATATGTATGAAATATGTGGAGATGGATAATGGAAGTGGACCTGAATCTCTGTGTTCCCTTTAAAGAAGTAAGAAGGGTGCAGAACCCCGTTAAACTTCAAATACCTATATCTGATTTTAATGAAATTTAAACTATACATATATAAGACACTAAAAATGAGAGTTTTCCAAAATGTAATTAACTTTCAACTATTGTAAAGGGACGAGAGGAGGTAGGGGCAGTAAAAATAAAGACAATAATATGGTGAGTTAGTGAAATAACATAGCGTTCCTCATTCAATCCCGAGCAATGCTATTATATCTCTCTGTCCCCCCCCCTCTCTCACTCTCTCATCTCTCTCTCTTTCTCTTTCTCTTTCTCTCTCTCTCTCTCTCTCTCTCTCTATATATATATATATATATATATATATATATATGTATATAGTTATATAAACCTAGATAGTATATATACATATATACATATATATATATATATATATATATATATATATATATACACACACATGTGTGTGTTTGTGTGTGTATGCACTAACATTTCGGATAGCTTTATGAAGTTCACCTATACATTTCTGTAAATGTTTACTTACTTTCATTTTCCTATTCCTTCTTTTCTCCATCGTAATTGGGGACCCAATTATGCTACGATTCGGGAACTAAAAAAGAGAATAAAAACATAACTAGAAACTTTTTGGGGCACAAAATGATATTTGATAAAATCAGCATAGGTATAACAAAATAAGTAAATAAAGATCCTCACAAAATAAAGCAAACACGCGCAAATACAAAATAAGTAAATAAATGAATATAGATAATAAAAAACTGAAAATTACCCGCGCCTCGTGCAAAATCATGGTGCGAATTTCGCGTTATACTTAATGTCTAGGAGACGAGATCTTGTAAATTTGAAGTGCAGAGGCGGGTAAATAGGTTGGCTTTAAAAACGGGTGGAGCTCCTTGTCAGCGGCTGTTTTCTATTCACGAGGAGTGCGAACCGTGACGGGTGTGGTTCCCTGATGTTTCCACCATTGCATATTATCTACGTGTGTACATTAAGGATAGACATGTTGCGTACACATTAGAGCAGCGTGACTGAAGGAGTGCGACGGCAACTTGAATAAGGGATGGGGTTTCTCCAATTAGGAATGTCCTTATCCTTGCAGGGTAAAGCAAATAAAAATCTCTCAGATGAAATAAAAACACACGCGTTTGCATTCAGCTGCTGTTTGTCCCCTAAAAGTTATACGGTTCTATGCAAAACTGCATAGCATGTTTAGTAAAAGGATGCCTCAACTATAGAGAATTTTTTTGCTGATTGTTATCCCTGAAACTGTTAATACCTATATCAGATTTTAATGAAATTGACACAATTCACTTAACAGACTAATTGTGAGAGCTTTCTAAAATGTAAATCCTTTTTTACTACTGTAATGGACTGGTAAGATAAATTTGTATGAATCAGAATGGTACGACTTTGTTGGCCGGTTTGATTTTGTTGTCGGTATTGCAGGAGTGACCATACGATGGTTGCCAACACCCCTAAGTGAAAGTGGTATTATGGAATCGACTGGATGCGAACTTGGCACACCCAGGTCGTTAGTCCGCGTCCTTATCCACTAAACCACCGTCATCTCCCATGTGTAAGGGACTAAAGAGGAGAGGGACAGTGCACATAAAGAAAGTAGTATGGTGTTATGAGCATAGTAAAAAATCATAGTGTCCCTAATTGAATCCAGAGCAACGTCGGGATTACATGCTAGTATTCATATATATATATATATATATATATATATATATATATATATATATATATATATATATATATATATATATATATATATAGTTTGAAAAGTCACACATGGAAACGTTGCTGAAATGGCAACAATAAGGATAATATTTTTAAAAAATATTTTGAAAACCTGGACAACGCAATTTATTTGTTTTTTTAAATAATTTATTTATTTACTTTAAAAACTTGAGTACTTTCGATGATATACACCCTTGTCAGAAGTATTAGCCTTTTTCTGTTCTTTTTTCGTGTAATCCTCCTTGAGACATATTTATCGCAGTTAAGTTTAAATTCGTCTTGATGTTATCGACAATTAATATTGATATGCCGCTGTCTGTAGCACACGGTTACGTGAATAAGGTAGTTTCAAAAGTCACACATGGAAACGTTACTGAAATGGCATAATAAGGAGAATATTTTTTTTAAATAATATATATATATAAGTTATTCTATTTAAATGATATATATTACAGCGTTTGTTGGTATACAGGGTTTTCACAGTTGTATAGCCTGAATTTGGGATAAAATTAGGCAGTTCATCACAAAAAGATTCGTAATTTCTTTTTTTGTATTAAAAGTTCTGAAATCGATTTAAGAAACAGGAATTAAACTACATTATTTATTATTTCGCTTCTCTATAATATAACATATCGACTTACCTGATTACCGAATTATAATTACTAAACCAAATAGACAACACCCGAAATGTATCCCTTAACCCTGGTATATGTCTTTAATTGGTTCTAAATGGCAGACACACTGTTTAGCGGCAATGCTTAAGATAGTTTATAAATAACAATTGAGACAGGAACAGAGCCGAAATAGTTTTAGCTCGAGTTTAATGAAGATTATCACTTTCGTGGAATAAAAATCCAGAATTAGATTGGCCGACCACTACTATGATTACAATTATCTACAGAGAATAAACACTCAAATATATGAAGAATCTACCCACTTCCAAGAGTTAATATACCCCCACCCACGCTATAGAATATGTTAATAATATTTCGAAATAAACTTTTGAAATAGAAAAACATGCAATATAACTTTCCTCCCCGAGTAAACAAACAGCTAGCGGTAGGCAGGTTTTGAGATGTATTTCATCGTGGAACGGAAAAATGAACACTGCAAAAGTCCGTACGCCAACTCGTTCTTAAACCCGATTTTGGAAACTGCGATAACCAACCGGCTTTTCTCCTGAATCCAGAGTTATCAGATTGATGAAGTTCCGCGTATCCCCAACAGACACTGTAATGTATAGTGTTATGTAATTGATGTTCGCTCTTATAGACCCTACGACCGAACAATTTAATTGTTTGTTTAAATAACTTGTGATACATACTATATATATATATATATATATATATATATATATATATATATATATATATATATATATATATATATAAAGTTATTATGATAGCCACTTAGACAAGATTAGGTTTCAAGTTGCCACAATCCATAGTTTGATGGTCTACATGGATTGTGGCGTATCGGTTAAAAAGGTGGATTAACAACTACCTCTTAAGTGACAATATTGTGGGAGGTTAACATTTCAATGTAAGAAATAATAATTAAGAATCACATAAGAGTTTAAACTTCTACCCTATAATGTCTGACGGAACGAGAACAATTCATTCCCTTTGGATCAAATAAAGGATTCAGTATTAAATTCGCTATCGGTATCCGCGTTCGACATGAAGATTCCCAAGTTCAAGAAGATGCACTTGAAGGAGGCTGGAGAATACATCGGCCGAAACATCGTAAAAATAACAACCAAGATGAGCATAGCAGTCCGAATAATCTAAACAATACAGGATCTTATCAAATAACAAACGAAAATTAAATATTTTCTATTCGCAAGAGACAGACTAAAATAAAAAAAAATGTATTTTTGAAGATTACACTAGAATTCTTTGACACATAACACTAACGAACTTCACAGACACAGTGGACTCTTTAAAACGACACTTAACCCAAAGTACATCATATACATGGGGTACTTTCTCAGGTGACACTGTAAACAACGGTCATTAGGTTACTTTCTTTGACACTGGTAGTATTTTGACTGCGAAACGCTTAATGTATATCTTCTATCCAGCTCGTATTTTATAGATCGCAAAGAAAGGATGGGCGCACGGAATCTATATACATGAATAACTTAGGTCCATCGTGTACTTGTTTTCTCTTATATTGAGGTTTTACACGTCATAAAAAATAGATTTTTTTCATTGTGAAAAGATGTAATTAATTATTCTAACCTATTTCCGAATCTGATTCACTATATCTGCTACAAACACACAATCTAAATCTGACATTTATCAAATATATTACAAACAATAACACTTACACTTTTGGGGTATTACATACCAGTCGAGGATACGACTTGACAATTAGTCTGACAGGGTGAACCGCTGTGGCAAGACCTGCCCTACTCTGCTGACTGAGATATTGTTCTATGCTGTCTAAGGACGTTCACATTCCAGAGCTTATGTTCTCGCTTTGGGTAGGGGTTAGGTTTATTTCTAATAGCCCGCGGTGTCCCTACCGAGGAATGCCGACAGGACTCTTCAGGCTTTTTTGTGGGGCCAGATTACACTGCTTTCTGTACGCAGGTCTGTATATGTCCCTCTTCTGAACTTGTGTCACATCTTTCCGCGGTTGGGTGTGGGGGTTAATTCCAAAAATACCAATAAAGTTCTAGAATTTAAATAACAAAAAACATCGTAGGGATTTAAAATGAAATCATTCTCATTGTGGCATGATTTACAGTGACATATTTAATGCCACATTTAACATTAAATGTATACAATATATATTACGTAGGCATGCATTGACCTTGTAATAATAATCAATTCAGATACGGTCGATTTTCAAGCAGGAATGTAAGACATCTTCTATCTCTATGTCATGGAAAATGGTGTTAATAGAATCCATGAATGCTGACTTTAATAGTGATCTAATTATTACAATATTATTAAATTCAGAAGAGAGAAAAAAATCCGCATGCTCTAATAAGCATTTATTTTCATTTCTTAGCTAAAATCTCATTAAATTATATATATTCGATTGCGTGATGTCCCGGTATTGTTTGCATTCTTCCATTCTGAATTTCATATCAATATGTGAATCAATTGTCTCTTCTTTGTACGTAAATATTTCCTGGGCATCCATGAACATGAGGTTATCTACCAAAGGTCCATTATTGTAATTTTAGTACTTTATAGCTGAATCTAATTAGACCATATATAAAGCGATTATAGAAATGACGAAAACGGTGGTGAATCATGTTTGAAGAGTTTATTCTTGTTTGAAACGTGCCCCAAATAGAACTTGTCGGAAAAAAGTTTCGTCCTGAAATCTGGTATCCTCAATTTGATTACCTTTATTATGTTTGGGGCAAACCGAACCATTTACAAACACTTTAATATATGTCATGTCATAGGTTTGTCTCATATTAATCATGACCATACATACATTTGTTAGAGAATGTTGTTTATTAATGTGAAAAGTGTTTCCTATATCTAAGTAGTGTTTTGCTTGCTGAGAAATCTTGCTACATCACTTTTGATCGATTCATAAGAGATTTTTCGATATTAATTAATCATGTTATTTTTACTGGTCCAGATACTTTTCAAGAGTTGCTTTAGTAGCTTCAAACATGTTATCGGTTTCAATTGCTTAACATTGCGTATTCTATTGTATTTTTCATCAAAAATACTTTTCACAATTATCATCAAATCGGGCACGTATCGATTTCAAACTCTACCCAATTCAGTTATTGTGTTTAAAATATATCTTAACCACAAGTTCTGTATTCGATCAAGCCGAGGATGTTGCTATGTTTATGACTTTTACTTGAATTGCTCACCCCTGACAATAACAACTTGATCTTCTTATGTATTTATGATATTTTTATCTCTGTATTTAATTTTATTCGTCATTAGATGAAAAGAGCACTTCATTACAAAAGTAATATAAGATCATATAGTTTTTCCCCTCATGTTGTAACATGTAAGGGAGGGCACTAAAGAAAATGAACATAACTCTTTTCGTTTGAAAAAAAATGAAAAAAAGAAATTTAAAACTATTACGATTTAAAAAATAAAATTCTGAAAGATGATTTTAACATTAAGCAATTTAACTAAAACAACATATCGGATTATTCAGAAATGTACATAACTGTGCAAACACGTACGAATAACGTAACAATGCTGAACACGGTTAGATAATTTTTTGTTTTTGAAAAACAGCATATTATCCTGAGACTAATTTTTTGTTTTTGAAAAACAGCATATTATCCTGAGACTATATGTATTTAATTATAAAAGGATTAGGTTTAACTGGTTTCAGTTATCTTATTGATTGCATTTATCTATTTACTACTAGAAAGCGTGTTTGTTTATTCCGTTGTGTTACTGGTCCACGTGCACACTAGATGGCGTCATCGTTTTGAATATGTATAAGAGTGCCCAGTGGATTACGTCAATAAAGGATGGCGTCATCCATTATAATAGAAATATTTGGTACAACCATGCACAGTGGATGACGTCACAAAATAATGACGTCATATATACAGCCAGAAAGAAAGAGGGTAGAATAATGGAGTTTTATCTAGACGAACTGTTGTCCTAAGGGGCACGCATCGTCTATTACACGAACTGTTTTAAACTATTGGTGTCTAGTGTACTAATTAGACATAGATGATGTCGTTGTCGCGGGTGCTTATTATTTTACGGTTGCCATTACATCACAGAAGGGGAGTGAAATAAAATGGTGAAAATGAGTATAAGAAAGTGAGTGCAAAAAAAAGATTGAGAGAAGAGAACAGAAGGAAAATGAACAAATGAAATTATCTACTATGACATTTTAAGTAGAGAGATGAGATAAAAAGCGAAAAGGGGCAGATAAAAGAAATTAGAGACAGAAGGTGAATGTGTTTTCATAAATGTTAAGAATTGCAAAACTCATTTATAAATATTTAGAAAATTCCCGTAGGTATTTAAACATATTTGAAAATTCCAGAAGGTTTTCCGAAATATTTTTAAATTTCAAAAGGTTTTCATAAATAGTTAATAGTATATGTAGCAAATACTGACGAAGTATACTTGTTGTTTTAAAACTCTTCGGTTTGCTCCCATGTATTCGGATAATATGTTCTATCATAAACTGGCTTTTCCGTCTCCCACTTGACTTGGTGGGTGAGACATTTTTTTCGAGTTTATTGTAAACTTCATTATACCACCTAAACTTTGATTCTTCCATCTTGAATCTTTGACCTCTTTATTTACACGCCTCTTCATACCTGCAGCACGTATGAATTTCTTCATATCAGTCATCTCAAAAGTATGTATATAATTTAGTGTTTCGCTTACTTTTGCTGTCCCCATACTCAATTTGAATCTGTCATTACAGCGAAGACAAAAAGGCTCCCGGTCTTCTGGGAAATATCTCAACCTTGGA
The DNA here is from genome assembly GCA_963556195.1 of Sepiola atlantica. Classification (NCBI taxonomy): domain Eukaryota; kingdom Metazoa; phylum Mollusca; class Cephalopoda; order Sepiida; family Sepiolidae; genus Sepiola; species Sepiola atlantica. The sequence goes on from OY744522.1 coordinate 78,116,457, forward strand.
CGAATACACATCATATCCTCATCCCATGCATATTTATCTTATAATTTATCAATCTAACCTTCGGCATCTTCTCCATTAACATTGATACCATTGTCCGGACCTATTATTTCTCCAACTATATCAGTACAAGAATTCCGGAGATTTTCATCGGTCATTATCTCACCATTTTCAATACACTAAATTTGGTCAGTACATCATAGATTCTTTGTAATAATATTTTGATGCGGGTGTTTAAAGATAGGGTGTGTATGCTGAATTTCGACGTAGGATAAACAATTGAGAAGAGTGGAATATTTCATGTAGAAATCGTAAATGCTACGTATCCTAGCGTTGAGGTCACAGAGACAGGAAACCTCTAGTCTTACGTACCAAAAAGGAGACTTTTCTGTTTTCACTTAGTCACCAGAGCGAGCCGTTGGTGGTTTAATGTGGGTATATGTATATTCTTCAGAAAAATAACACCCTAAAAAGATTGTTAAAGTCCAGATGCATTCTATTAGTAACGTTCATTAAAGTTGTTATCAAGAAAAATAAAACATCTACAACGACAGAGAAAATGTGGAAACTTTGTCTGCTACATCATACATGCGATTACATAAATTCAACCAACTGATTCTGCCGACAGCGTGGACGTACTGTATGGAGTTAAGACAACTCATCTACGTTATATGGTAAATCAATTAATTTAATAGATGTTTCGAATTTGACCTATCATCACCCTTAGGCTGAGGGAAAATAAGTATTTATTATGCAAGATTTCAGAAAAGATGCAAAAATACTTGTTCAAACTAAAGACACTCAGTGCACACGACATTGTGCCAACGACCCTTGATGATTTGTCAAAATACCAATCATAACAACTTTTAATCGAAATGTTCTTGAGAAGCTTCGTCAAATTCATTGAGGTTCTCAAATCAGCGACCCTTCATAAAGTGTTTCATTGATCGGAATATGTATGTGTAAGATGGGGCAACGTATGGACAAAAAGGCATATGCGGCAGAATTTCTACATTGTTTCATTCTTCAATCGTATTACGGTTTTGTCTCAATAGTAGGTGGCTTTGCACTAAAGTCTTACTAATGTCAAACTAAATTGTTCCAAAATCTATTAAATTGTAATACACAGAATCCTGTCAAAACTGTCGACTTCAAATGAATTCAAAAAATACCTTTTACAATAATTTGTTAATTTCATTCTAATATACATCTAACTGTTACAATATTAAATCAATAAATTTAAAATGAAATCCTATTTATTAGAATGATATTCGGCTGATGATTTCTTTCATGATTAACAATAAAAGTCTATTTATTTTCAAAAGATTTAAATGTTACAATGTGGAATGAATGGAAAACATAAATCAAAGCAAAATACATTATTTTTATTTATTACAAAAATATTTTGCACTCAATGACATTTTCACGGAAGAAGGAGACATCTTACAATCCGTGCACACTTGATGGCGTTACAAAAGACAGAGACAAGGTTAGAAAAAAGAGAATGAGTATAATCATTCAAAAGAGAGAGGTTAAAATAGGATAGTGATCGGGCAAGAGAGAAAATGGAAAGAAAAGAACAAATAGGGGATGAGAGAGAAAGTGGAGCCAAAGAAAAGAAAGATCGGGATAAAAGAGAGATGAGAAAGGGTGGATGAAAAACGGATGTTTATTACCAAGTATTATATATATATATATATATATATATATATATATATATATATATACTAAGTTATGAAAATATATTTATGGCAATTAAGCTACACAGAGGCTCCCGTGTTTCATCCCCGGGGGGAATCTTCAGGCTAAAATGCATGGAGTTATTTTTGCCGGGTGTTTTTATATACACGGCTTGCTAGTTAACCAATCAGATTCTTTGTTGCTCTCTCTCTCTCTCTCTCTATATATATATATATATATATATATATATATATATATATTTATTTACTTGAGAATGGATGATACCATAAAAGGTAAACAGTAGTCGTAGAAAGTTTATAGATAAATAGATATAATAAATATTTACTCAATAGAATACGTGGAGTCTAGGTAACATGATCAGTAAATTATACATATGAACGACGAAAACAACTGTGCAATTTACAACGAGGTCCAAATAATGAAACTCAAACTAAAGTAGTACGTTCATCGAAGAAGTTAAACAAGTTTATATTGTGACTAGACATCTGCAATGAGTAAACCAAATAGAGTGTTTAAAGTACGAAAATAATGCATAAATGGAGGTGTAAGAATCGTGTAAAGGAATATTTAGTAGAACGAACGGTTTTTGTATGATAAAATAAAGCTCAGAAAAGAGTTTTGGAAAAATGACGGACTCTAGTGAAATAAGTGGAATGCGAAAACCGATACAAATGAACATATAATCAGAATGTATTAAAACAATAGGAGAAACAAAACGAAGATTTACAATGAAAGTTACCCGCGTTTTACGTTACAGTGGAATAGAGAAGCTCCAACGTAGTCGTCTCTTTCTGAAAATCCAAGGAGAATTTTGTAGGATATGAAAAGTGCACCATTTTTCACCTGAGCATAATATGGAAGTATTCCATGTAATCTAGAATCTCCAATAAAGCATAACGAGTAATTACATAAAGTAGCTGAGTAAATCTTTACAGCATACATACATTTTTATTAATCTCAACAGCAGGCATACTAGTTATTTCGCTAGTTTATGGTTGTTAACATCATACCTGATCCACCAGTAAAATATGCTTATACGAATAGACGACAAGCTGTCATCTCGAAAATGACATTCCGCGTAAATAACTGGTATTTTGCGGCCTTCGGACTGAGATCAATGTGTAGTATATGTTCTGTAATCCATTAGTGAAATAGATTTTCTTTTAAATTGAGCCAATTGTATTTTTTCCTAATCCAGAGTGACATTTTTGGGGGAGGAAGATCTTCCCCACATAAAACAAAAACTATATTTCTTTCTGAATCTACACTTTTCAGGAAGCAGGTAAATATGGATATGTTACATAACAATGTATCCAATAAGAACATCGGTGTTGTAACAGTTTTGACGATGCAGCAGTGGTGAAACGAATGAGGATAAAAAACAGTAGGACTATTTAGCAGACAATAAAATACATGACTTTCTATTCGCATTTGAAATGTTTCACAACCCACAAAGTTTCGATGTGCCATAGACAAAAAAATTCTTCTCGCTTTCTATGACGTGAGTTCTCTGCTTTTCTTTTAATTAATATTGTGTTATTTAATTATTTCATCGCTCCGTTATTCCTATCTTTTTCACTACAACATTTTTCTGATTTATAGCATCAGCCCCTCCTTGTAACTTTCTGAAAATGTTGTCCTCCAAGTTCTTGTCTATACACGTCTTGTTTTATGCTTTTTCATCCCAACTGAAACCTTAAGTGAATTCTTTACGACCAATTGTGTTTGTTTTTGTCGTTTAAAGACCCTCATCTTTTACGAATCAACCCGACAAAATTATTTTGTGAATTTGAGCGCAGTTCCGCTCACGCGTCTGTTTGTAGGCAATACGCTCGAACAAGCAGTTAAGTATATAAACTAATGTTCATACACTTACCCACGCACAGAGACACACACACGGATATAAACACACCCACACACATATACATATATATATACACATCTATATATATACATATATATATATACATATATATATATATATATATATATATATATATATATATATAATATAGTTACTCACATACATGTGCTTCGTTGTTTCAACCCATATTAGTTTGGCTAGAAATTCTAGCGCATTAAGCCTAATATTATTGACACAGGCCCAAGGCTACTATTAACATTTACCACTGGTGTTGGATGTGTTACCGCCTACGCTAACAAACCCGCTACTGACATTTTATGTGTATATAGATATGAGAATATGTACACATATATATATATATATATATATATATATATATATATATATATAAATATATATATATATATATATATATATAAATATATATATATATATACATATATATAAATATATATATAAATATATCAGCCCCCTCCCACAAAGGCTGGGCACTTTCGAGTAGCTTTAATAACAAGCAGTACAAATAGCTATATGCACGATCCGAACGACGTTTCGTAGATCACTCTAACTGCCTGGTAAATAGCCGCCGATTTTCGCTATTTACAGTTAAAGTTCCTCTATATTTACTAACTAATTGGCTATGGCCGTTTGGATAAGATCCCCGACTACGAATCAGTGGCGATTTGTGTTCGGGGTTCAGCCCTTCTTCGTCTCTGAGGTAGGGAAGAAGGGATGATCTTGTGAAAGCACGTTGGCCGAAAATTCCGGCCAATCTGGAACCAACAGGTTAGCTTGACAAGGCGTGATTTGACTCACTATAAAACAAGTTACGTACCCTTTTTATTTCTCTCATTTTCTTCCGCTTTCTGGCAGAACGGACACAGAGGAGATCGTCGACACCCCTCACCGACTCGACCGAGGAGGTGTGGGAGGCAAAATGTAATCTCTTTTAATTCCTACTACGAATAATGAACTATTCCGTCAAACACACACCATTACAATTGCCACACGATCACTTTACATCAAACACGCTCGCATATACACTGAAATTTACAAACATGAACTTACAAATGAAACTTTAGCACTCCTAAAAAATATTAACTATACAAAATGTCTTAGTCAAATAAATTGTTTTGTTTAATTGTTGATTTTACAAAATGCCATTCTTGTGTGTTAGCTTTATTATTCCTCGCTTTCTTTCTAATATCATTTAAGATATTATAATAATGTTACCTTTCTTCCCTTTGCTTGTTTTAATCTGTTAATATTACAGACACGTGATCGGGACACTTCGACCAATCCACACGTGGTCGGGCCACTTCGAACAATGGGAATGACATGCTGATATAAAGGCATCCATCCCATAACCATTTGTCCGGCCATACATCCCATAACCATTTGTCCGGCCATCCATCGCCACATTGGTGTATCCTTTGTTCGAACCCCCGGCCATAGAAGCACTGTTTCTCTTGAGTTTTTTATGATAAACACATATTCTATATTTTGAAGAAAATGTAAATGAAAATGTATTTCTTCTTAATCTGAAAGAAATCTTTTAAAGTTCATGTGCTCTACACTGCATAATTATGTCAATCTAGACTGATGCAATATTAATCTCTTTCTGAATTCAGTGACCGTATTTATTGAGCTAGATTTTCCCCACATGACCTTTTGTCTAACTCAGCTTTTGTTTGAAAGAAAGTAAATAGGGCAGTAAAAATGATCCTCCTCGTTTGTACACATTGTTACGGCAAGGTTATTAAACATCGTAATATGTCTTTACGGGGTTGTTCTCTTAATAAAGGTAAACTTACGGGGAAAACATTGAGGCAGTAGTAATTTATGATATGCTACGATCGATCATGGTTGTAAAAAGCAAAAATTACTTACTGGTAAATTATGTTGAATGGGTAATAATTCGTTCGTTTATCGAAGTATTATTTTGGTGTAAATCGTTTATATACGGTTTCAGAGTCTTTAATGTGGAATATAATTGTTCATGGATTTGATGTGAAAGCGCGTAATATGTATTTTGTTGTAAAGTGTGTATTGAGTGTTACTAGTAAAACGATTTATAAAAGATGTATGTAAATGACTCACTTCGGGCAATGCACAAGGCGGTCAGGAAGAAATGTCTCATGTCTATATCAGCTGTTCTCTGATCGGCTGTTTTACAAATTCTAAATCACTGAAGGTGAATCGCATTTCCTTGTGAAATAATCGCTAAACGGTGTTTGAGGAGTGTTAGAGTAAATAATTCATTGAGTGAAAGTAGCGTGATACCTTCTCTTTGACGCATGCAGGTAAGAGAGTTCGTCGTATGAGAGACATTATACGAATTTATATGTTAAAAATATGTGTAAGTTGCTGGGAACACGATCGGGATAAAAAGGTATAGGTAGTGTTTATATTCGATGTGTTAAATGCATTATTTTCTCGCCTATTGTAACTGATGTGAAAGGGGGAAAACAACGTTATTACATATATAGATATATACTTTAATAGATATAATTTAATATGTATTTATAAATATTATATATATATATATATTTACATATATATATATAGAGAGAGAGAGAGTGCGTGTTTATGTGCGTACACATGCACCTCTTCTGTTAGCTTACCCTACATTCCTATATCTTCTCTGCTGTTTCGCAAGAGGTGCCGTATGCTATTCTTATTCATTCACCGAATATTGCGGGGACAGACGATCTAAGTAAATTACGTCAGTCGCATCACACATTCTTCACAACCTGGGGTGTGTAGAAGTTTAGGCTGGGATGCTTAGGGGAGCGGTCTTATTTCCTAAAGAGTTTCTATGTGGGACGGGGATCACATGCTCATGTGTATTTCCTCTGTCCCGCACTGCGAAAAGAGAGAAAGCAGAAGATAATCGGTTAATTTATGAAGGGAGATTTGCTTTAAATGAGGAATGAGTTGTTTTTTAATGTATTTTTGGAAGAGAATTACAGCAAATAAGGCAGGAACAAATAAAGGAAATATATAAAAGCTATTTAAAGAGTACACATTTTTAAAATGGAACTTAAATACCCATTTGCTCACTGATGTATTTTACAATATTATTCCGCACACACACACAAATAGATATATGTTTATATAACCATAAATATATATATATATATATATTTATATATATATATATATGTTAATATATATATATGTTTATATATATATATATATATATATATATATATATATATATGTAGATATATTTATATATGTGTACTTAACATGGCGATATATTATTAATATGCGTTACACATTGTTTTGCGCGCTTTTGCGATCGGAAGATTGCATAATACAAGGAGTATATGCCAAATTAACGCTTTTGATTTTCCGATGCTCATATTAGGGTGGTAATGCATATAATTAAATAACCATAACAAAACTGAATTTTACCACAGATGCGTGCATTACGGCATGTAACGATCACACGAACAGACAAAAACCATGGTTATGGTAAAGGAACACACATAACACTTTAAAGCTCTGTCTTAGAAGGCATCGAGCACTGTATAGTACAAATCAAAGAGTCTTTGTTTTGGTTTATTTTAATTCGGTTATGAATTCCTCTGATGATCGAAACTATTCTGTTTAAGCCCGAGTGAATCGGTGTAGCAATGTATGAATACAAAAAAAAATAAGTATTAAATATAATCATCTACTTTTTGTTGAGCACCTTTAAATACGCACAGTTAGGTTCAGTGAGTTTGTGGTAGCGGTAAAACTAGCAGCAGCGACAACCGCCATTACAAATTTGAATATGTGTTTAATTTCCAAGCTCAGTGTTGATTGGTGCAAGCGTTTAACTTCCTTTCCGGTTTTCCCAATCAGGGGTCATCTTTCATGCGAACTGAGCACATGATGAGAGATCATAACACAGCTTACACACTGCTTACTTTCCCCTTCTTTACTCACGTTCTAAGACTGACAACAACTCAAACTACTTACTTGGAACGCAACAGAAATTCACTAACACTGGGGTTCGATAAAGAGGCTCTTGGGATTACACATGGCTACTATTGCCGAATACCACACGTGGACTAAACATAACACCCCCAGACGCATAACTATTTACACACGGCCTGATTCAGCAACTGTGTACGGGCACACATTCTTCATATATGAACTCTTGTTCATTACAGACAGGCCATTCATCATACCCTTCATATATGAATTAGTCTCTCTTCCCTACTAACTGGACATTTATTTAACCACACGTGGACTTCCTAACTGTTTGTCTTCGTCCGTACTCATCGGCGTATTCATTTACTCACACCCCCCTCTTTCACATTCTAATTATAAACACATGTTTACGAAGACGACGAAATAAAATTGTTTTAAATGGTAGAATATAACTTTGTCTTTCTATTCTACATATTTATATCGAGGTAACTTCGTGTGAACAGAAAAAAGAAGAAAAGGTATATGACTATATATATATATATATATATATATATATATATATATATATATATATATATATATATGTGTGTGTGTGTGTGTGTGTAAAGTAGTAAGGCTACCAATATTTGTAAAAAGTTGTTTACAACATTTATTTTTTTATTTTGTCATTTTATCATTTTATTTAACGCGTTTCAAGCGGTGGTCCGCTTTCATAAGATAATGGATTTACACATGTGATGAGAGTGGATCATTTCTTTAAACGCGTTATATATATATATATATATATATATATATATATATATATATATATATATATATATTTATTTATTTATTAAAATATTATTGTGTGTATATTTATATATATACACAATAATATTTTAATAAATAAATATTAATTATTTAAATACCTAAAGACATCGATGTTTCATGCTAACGCAATCTTCAGTCTAGGAACTAATTCTCAACGGTCGGTAGGCGCGAACCCCGAACACAAATCGCCACTGATTAGTAGTCGGTGATCTTATCCAAACGGCCATCGTCAATTAGTTAGTAAATATAGAGTAACTTTAACTGTAAATAGCGACAAGCGGCTGCTATTTACCAGGCAGATAGAGTGATCTTACGAAACGGTGTTCGGATCGCGCATATAGCTATTTGTACTGCTTGTTATTAAAGCTACTCGAAAGTGCCCAGCCCTTATGGGGAGGGGGGCTGATAAACAATATATATATATATATATATATATATATATATATATATATATATATATATATATATATATAGGTCAGCTTGGAAAGAACTTGCCCACTGACCGTTAAAAGAGGGGGTTTGTTAAAGGTCAAATCGGCTCTTTTACGAGCTTACATATGTAAATGATTATACTTAGGCAAAGTTCAATATGTTCTCAAGTAGGGTACGAAAATGCATAAAAGGAGTTCGTCGCGGTCAAATATTCTCAATAAACTTAAATTGGTAAAAAGTAAAAGGTCTGTAATGGGATGTGAATCTTGCCTGTTTAATTACACACATATCCCTCCCGGGCATTTCGTATTTTCTAAAGGTCTGAAGAAGCTGGTGCTCTCAATAGATCGCAGCTGAAACATGTCTGCAGATATGTAATAATAAACTTTCTATAAATAAAGATATATACTATATATATACATATTTGTGTGAGAGGTAGGTAAATATATAAAATGTATCTTAAAAATATAACCTATCATGAAGAGTTCATGCTCAATATACGAGATAGGGCAATAATATAAATAAGTGATTAGAATAACAATTGTGATCGAATACAATATCTATTAAATCATTTATTTTTCAAAACAAGGGATTTTGATAGAATAATAATTTTATTATATTATGCCTTTCTTAAAACATGGCTTTTCAAAGATAAGATTACATCTAAATAACACGAGTTTCCTATATGAATCCGTTGTTTTGAACAATTGATTATTTAATATATACTGTATTCTTTCACAATGTTTATTCTGATCATTTTTTCTATATTATTGCGCTAGCGTTTCAAGTTTATTGATCTCACAAGTATAGGAAAGTAACATTTTAAACAGTCGGGAGGCGCAAAACCGGTTCACAGAGTCAGCCTAGAATGTGCAAGCAGTCGCCATATCCAGTCGGCCACTTGAAACTCTCACGTAATTAAGGGAAATTAAGATATATATGTACCTAGAAGCGAACATAGATAGAAGACTAGTCGAGAGTGTTCGACGAACGGATTCGGAATTTTAACAATAAAACATAATAATTGTGTCTTTACACTGTATTGCCGTTTAATGTAACATAACATAGTTAGTACTGTCAAAATAAAATATTTAACACTTTTAGACCTGAATATAAAAATATACCTTATTGCGCGTTGTTACGCCATACATTCGAAATATGACAGTAAGTGTTAAAGTCAGGCAACATGAATTTAAAAGCGTAAGATATTTAAGAATACGCTTGTCTGCTTACTTTGCTAAATTCTTTCTGAGCATCGGTATGTATGTGTCGGGCATCCAATTCTACTGCGGATATCTTAACAGTCATCTCTGAAGGTATATACTACATACATGATAACGCAGCTGAAGCTAGGTCGATTGCGGTAGATATCTCCAAAGTATTTTACAAAGTCTGGCTTGATGGTTTTCTCAGGAAAATAAACTTGTACGGTATTACTGAACGATTATTTGATATAGTCAGATCGTTCGTGACTAAAAAAAGATCCAAATCGTTTCGGATGACCATACATATAAACATCACATTAACGGGGGAGAGGTACGGGAATCGATACTTTCATCTATATTAATCAGATTTTTCATTAAAAAAACACTCCCGATTAAATAGCGTCTTATATGCGTGTGTTTACTAGTGATACCACGATCTATGCCCTGGATTAGGAGAAACGCAATATACACCCACCTACCCAAGGAAATCCCTAAATCTTTAGAAAATGACTTCCACTCTGTAGTAAAATCAAGGCAAACATATATGATCGCATTGTATTTTCCAACTACAGATTGTCATGCTCGATAGCATCCTTTCTGTTAGTCAACGTTCAAAAATCTTGGCCTTATATTTTCAGGCACCATGAAGTGGAATAAGTATATTGTAGAAGTTGCCAAACCTGTTGCAAAGAAGTTTATCTAGCTCTAGCCGGCTAGAACACTTCTCACGTCTGCAAGTATTTTATATCTCTACAAAGATATAATTTGCCACTGCATGTATTATTGCTAAATCTGGGCTGGTTCACTACCCATTAGCATCTCCATCTTGACAAGGGTGCTAAAATAATGTATAACCTAATACGTCTCGCACTGTTTGCCATGCTTCAGCCACTGTAGCAGAGTTGCATCCCTATACTTGGTTTATAAGTACTTTCACGGAATGTGCTCCGATGAACTTACTACTATTGTACTCACTAAACAGAAAATACACCGACCCCTTAACTACTTGCCAACTCTCAATCATTCACGCAAGAGACACCTAGACGCTGGAAGTATTTCTACTCTGAAAGCTTCTTTCCCTGAACGGGTTGCATTGGACTAGAGTGACTTATTATTTTTAGTTATGCAATAAGAATACCTTAAATAATATCTACGATGATTGTTTACATATGACAACAGAGAATATATGGATAAACTACATTGTGCTACATTCACAGGACCAAGATTTTATTCATCTTACCAATCATTTTTGAAGGAAAAACAACCTTGGTTCAATTACGGATCCGTTAAGCTTTTTTAGACATACAGATATTGGTTGTTCTTCTGTTGAATGAAACGGATCCGTAATTCTTCCAAAGTATTTTGCCTTGAAAAATGAATGGTAAGATGAATATAATCTTTGAATTTTAACTTAAAGAAAATATTGTTCATATATATATATATATATATATATATATATATATATATATATATATAGAGAGAGAGAGAGAGAGAGAGAGAGCGAGATAGATAGATAGATAGATAGATCGATAGATAGATAGATGTGTGTATTAAATTGCAAAATGTGAATGAAACAATTATTTCACCAAGACAATGAAATCGTCACTCACAAACACACTTCTATTGAACGGTGATACAATGAAACTGCAGTAAAAGGTTATTCAATCATGTTTTCATATATGCATATATATATATATATATATATATATATATTTGTATATATTGTTTAATTCGCTTGTATATGAGCGTATAAACCAATATTTAGATATCTATTCCCTAAATGTAGTTTAAGTTGCCTGTAAATATGTTGTAGAATCACGAGATTCATTCTTTCTTAAAATTCCGCCTCTGCATTTTCATGTTTCGTTCGCGCCAAATCTTCTATAATTTGCCGCCAAAACACAAGCTCTCTCTATATATATCTATCTATCTTTCTCTCTCTCTCTTCTTCTCTCTCTATATATCTTTCTCAGTCTCTCTCTATATACACACACACAACCACACACACACACACAAACACACATACACACATTATACATATATATATATACATACATATATATACATATATATATATATATATATATATATATATATATATATATATATATATATATATATATATATATACATATATATATATATATCGAGTTTGTAATGGCGGGAAAGTAAAGATAAAAAAACAATATGTTTATTCGAGCTAAGACGTAAGTTACAGTGTACGCGTGCTCGACTGCGCGAACGTGTTTAAATTCCTGTCTCTGTTTCTGAGCCGGGTGTAAGGGTATGGCATATTTTTTTGTCGTGAGATGGGTTGGATAGGGGACTTAGACATTTCATTCAGTTGCGTCAGTCTGAGATTAGGGGTAGATGCTTTAACAAAGACAAACATCTAGAATGTAAATGGTTTTCTCAGACTTCAGGGATTTGGGATAGGGATAGTCTTACAATTCTAACAATAATTACGTCTCTCTCACTTACGACACCACTCTCTCTCCCCTTCAGTTTTCCTCTCCCTACCCAACTCTGTGTTATATAACAGTGCATAGTGACCTATCTTCACCTCCTCCATAGTAGGTCACGATTTAACCCATTCTTCACAGAATTATATCATTAAGTAAATTTCATAGCCTAAAAGTTAAAGAGAAACGTTTGTGTTTACTAAGGAAAATAGTTATTATCAATAGGTATTTACTCGGTATTGTCATAGTGGTGAGCTTATAGTAAACTGCATGTACAAATAGAGTTTTCCTTTAATTTATTTTAATTTAAATACACAAGCAATTACTAGTAAGTGCAAATCATATAGACACACAAAATGACAGAAAATATAAAAAAATAAATACAGTTTCAGATGTTTGGAGATGATGATAGACATTGTAAATCGATTATTTGAACTACTAATAATCTTCGTGGATATTATACTCACACTCTTCCGGCCCATCTTAAACTGCACAAAGTCTTGCACATAAAGCAGGCATTACAAATTTTGAATCATGATAAATAAAACGTTATAGTTCTTACTTAAAGTCTGTTTGATTGTACTAAATATTCGCTAACGCTTCGCAATGGTTTGAACTGATTATTCGACCACTAGTCTTATCGTGTTCGTTATATTCCCAACCTTTCGGTCGATGTAATCTTGAGCCATAGTCAGCTGCATTTTCGAAGTTGGAGATGTTCTAGCTCAAACGGGAAATGCTCCTGGAGACTGGAACCCATTGTTGCACACGCACATATTGTGTTACAGTTTATAATGTGTGTAAAAATTAGTTTCCTTATTTTTAATTTGTTTCAGTGAACAAGAAAAAGAAAGTTCTATGTATATTTATACAATGTACGTAACAAATACAAAAGTGTCTTTGCAACAGTCAGTTACCGTTATATATATATATATATATATATATATATATATATATATATATATATATATATATATATATATATATATATATATATTATATATATATACATAGAGCGAGATGTATAGATATAGATATGAAATAAAAAGTGTTATTTATACAATTATATCATAGCTACACATTAAGAGCATGTTTCAGTCGTGGCTTCAATAGGATCGACATCCTCAGGCCCAAACGTCCGATTTTATATATTTCATATTGTAGAACAAAGTAAACATACTACGTGACTGAATTCTAAATATTCCTTTAACACAAACTCGCAGACAAAAAGCACTGACAAACTAAAGCAGAAGATATACACAAT
>OY744522.1:78135118-78140118 GCA_963556195.1 Sepiola atlantica
ATTTTGTTCTTTGTAATTGTGTTTGATTTAAATATTGTTATTTTAATATAAAGAATTCATTATTTTCTTTTTCATTTTTTAAAATTAATATTAATTAATGTTAAAGCATATAATCCTCGCCGAAGGGGTTCAGGTATTTTATCCCCTCTTACTGTTGTAGTTTTTGTTATTATTGTTATTGTTATTGTTATTGTTGTTGTTATTATTATTATTATCATTATTATCATTATTATCATTATTATTATTATTATTATTATTATATTAATAATAATAATAATAATAATAATAATAATAATAATAATAATAATAATAATAATAATAATAATAATAATAATAACAACAACAACAAATAATATGGCAACATATATTAAATACTTTCTCGACACGGAATAACAGAGGAAAAATTAGATACATAACAATAAATAAATAAATGATACAAAATAAAAATAAATAAATAAATAAACAAATAAAATTAACAAATAAATACATTTTAAACAATATTCAATCTATAAACTAATAATAGAAAAAACGTAACCTAAAACAAAATATTAGCTACAATAATATATAATAATGATATTGATAATAATCAATAATAATACATAAAGACATTGAATAAATAAATAATTAAATAAAGGAATTTAAAAAATAATGAAACAATAAGGAATTAATGAGTATTAATGTTGAGACGGCCCACACGTAAACATTCAATTTAGAACATTAAAAGTTTATCGACGTTACATGCCGAAATAAAAATAAATAAATCAAATAAAAAACAACAATAATAATAATGACACTGTAAATAAATAAATGATAAAAATAACAGTTGAAATAAACAACACCACCACAAACACTGACGACGACGACGACGACGACGACGACGACGTCGACGACAACGACGACGACGACGACGACGACACCACCAACAACAAAAATAACAGTAACAGGGGATAAAATACTGGAAGCACCCCGGCGAGAATAACACCTTATAATATTGATTAATAATAAATTTTAAAAAAATTAATTCGTTGTATGAGAATAACAATATTTAACCTAACATAAGAAATAACTAAATTTAAAAGCGACTTAAACATAATTAAACAGACCAATCTGAATTATCTCACTTCCATTGTTGTAATTAGCATTAGGCAGAGACAAGTGATGAATGAACAGATAATACTAGCTTAGCTTAAATTAATTAATAAAATATACATATTTAAAATAAATAAACTAAATATTAATATACACAATAAAATAAAACGAACAACAAATAATGCAATGTGTAATTGCAGTATAAACCGACATATAAATTTAAACCAATAATAGACTTGGTTTTAATTAAGATTTGAAGTTAAAAAAAAAAGACTAAAATAAAAATTGTAAAATATCTTTTTTTTCCATTTAACTAATTCAAAGAGTGAAGGGAAAAAAATAAACTAAAAATAAATGAAAATAAAAATTAACTTTATTTTTTAAATCTGGTAAGTTTGCAAATTTAACCAGTCTTTTCAGGGGGTCAGCGTCCTCACTGCTTCCTTCATATGCACGTGTTAACTGTTTTTAAGAAGTGAAGTGTTCCCGAAATATTATATCATACGGAGTTTCAACCAGATCATTTTGATACATGTATTACATAACATTGTAACATAATGTAGATAGACAGATACATGTGTGTTTGTAAATATATATATATATATATATATATATATATATATATATATATATATATATATATATATATATATATGGGTGTGTGTGTGTGCGTGTACACATCGTATTAAGGGTGAAACTATTAACTTGTTCCACTATTATATGTATTATTTGTTCCAACTAGTGTCTAGTTGTCACACCTCTGCATTGTATTGCCTTCTAAATATCATATATATATATATATATATATATATATATATATATATATATATATATATATATATCATATAAACACCGTGTGGCACAGTAAGCAAAATGTATTTATTTACACCAGCATTTCAAAAATCAATTATTTATGTATTTATAAAACAAAAAACTGACTAATGCACAACTACTATATATGTCCAACATGCTACCAAAATAATATATATATATATATATATATATATATATATATATATATATATATATATATATATATATATTTCCACAGCTCCCCGGTCACCATACGTCATTGCACATAAGACATTCGCTTTTACCTGAAAAAGGTAAATACGTTGACTACAAAATCTAAAATGCTCCAATAAACTTAATTTTTCGTAAAAAACTTGTTGTCGAGGTTGGGTTAAGATAACAAGTGTATTAACATAAAAAGTACAAAGGTAAGGAAACTGACTGGCACTCGGCTAGACAGTTACAATACTGTCCTTTTCTCCCTGGTGATTGTCTACTCGCACTATTTATAGTGAGAACCGGTTTTATTTCTCTTCTGTTAGAACGGCCGGTGTAACACAACTAAAAGATTAAGAAAAACTATAGATTCACAAAAATAGTTACGTTTAACGAATTCTAAGCTATTACCAACTGTTACTACTTCGACTACTACTAAAAATCATTAGTGATAACGAATGCTCTCTTTATTATATAATTAACACACCACTCAGTAAATCTAGAGCCTAACTGATCAAATAACAACTTATAGGCAAAATTCGACTTTATCGATTCTTATAGTCTCTTTCTATGTTGGTACATCAATTCCAACACTTATATTACAATTTAATGCTGCTAAGACAAAGCTCCTTACTTCTACAACTCCAAGAAACCTCTTCAACCACCGATTTTCGGCCTAACATTTACAGGTAAAATAAATTGTAAAAGATACATAGAAGACACTAGCAAGGCTGCTGCAAAGAGAAGTGAGCTCAACCTACCGAGCTGGAAAACTTCTGAAACTTAACAGTATCCTATATCTCAACAAAGCCAGCATCCGTCCATGCATGGAGTATTGTTGTGAAATATGAACAGGCGCACCACCCACAAGTCTGTCACTCTTATACAAGGTAAACACAACAATATCTAATCTAATAGGTCGCTGACTATTCACTAAGCTCCAGGGGCTGTCCCATCGCCGCAATGTTGCACCTTTGTGCTTGGATTACAATTACTTCAATAGAATGTGCCCCGATGAACTTGCTGCTCTGATGCCCCATCGACGTAAATACATCGGACCAACCCGCAATCAACTAAATCGTATCCATTTACTGTGGAGTTCCGTAGATGCCGGAGAGACTTCTATTACAATACCTTATTTCCTCGAGCTGCCGAACTATGGTACTTCCTTCCTGCTTCCTATTCCCCCGATTGTACCGACATGCAGAAATTTATAACTAATGTGAGCAATTATCTCGCTGTACAACTTCCAATTTAAAACGTTCACCCTAATTCTCAGTAGCGCCTTACGTCTACGGCGTGAACTAAGTTTTAAAGAAAATGCCATCCTTTTTGTAGAATGGATTTGTTTTATGGTCTAAAAATATGTTTCAGTTAGCGATATTACTTCTGTATTTGAGCAAAATCTATTTCCATGAAACATTATTTTAACGTCTACAAATAGACAGTAGACACAAGGGCTAGACCTAGAGATTAGGGTGGGTGTAGAGGCCATTCGAAGTACAATTTATGTAGATTTGCGATCTCTGCGATCGACGTGTGACACGGTGCATTTCCTTGGTGAAAGAATTAAAGAACACTTTTTCTGTCTTCATTTGTGGCAGTTTTACAACCATTTTTCTCTTCAAATGCATCAATAATGATATAAACTATTCGCTATTAATGGTTCTTCCTTTCTCATAGTACATTTGTCTGCATTGAAACGATGTTTTCCTGAACAACTGACGAATTTGGGCGATCTGAACGTTCTGCATCATTCGTATCTGTACGACGTCGTTTAAAGTCAGCATACGACCATTTAACCTTTTTACTGCGATGGTGAAAGTTTCGAATAAATCTTATCAAGTCAGTTCATTACTTGAACAGTATTTTTCCCATCAGCATGCCATTTTTATCAACAGAAAATTCAACTTTTTCTTACATTTTCACAATTTTCAACTGTTGCTGTACTTAACCAACTGTAAGTTGTAAACTAATAATCTGATATTACTCAAATTTCACCGCGTGCAATTTAAAGGTTAGTTCTATATGAACGTCATAAGGATTTATTTTATTAGAGGCGTCATCTTTATGTTAAGCCCAGGATGTATTAGTAATGTATTATTACTGTATATATATATATATATATATATATATATATATATATATATATATATATATATATATAGATATATATATACATATACATATATATACATATACATATATATACATATACATATATATACATAGCTTATATATACATATGTACATATATATATATATATATATATATATATATATATATATATATATATGATAATAACACTCATCTCAACACTTTTGGCAATTTCTCGACTACATACAAGAATTGTACCTGACAAGTTTTAACCGAAAAGTAAACCCGAAACATTAAGAGTATAGCTATATCTTAAGTCGTATTTCCCGCGTTTATATCCTTATTTATGAATGCAAGTATTGGCTTTGAAAGCAACACTTACACTAGTACATGCTATTGATAGACCATGATATATTGCTATACAGATAGTTAAACAGACGTTTCGTCTGTTTATTCACCTATATTTATTTGTGTTTTCATCTTCCATTTCTAGTACACCAATTTTTGAGACGCTCCCGTGGCCCTGATTTAGTTTTCATTGTGCTTGAAATCAAATTCTCCGCTGAAGCCGAAATTTGATGACAACAAGAATCGGTCGGCTTTGACATGGCCGCACCCATGCAGAAGAACATATGTCGGCTGTCTTTTTTATTTTAAACAGAAACACAAAATAAAAACTAATATGCCGGAATTACATTCACGAGTCACGACTGCTCTTTTTTTGTCATGCTTACATGATTAACATACGAACAACAAGTCGCGCACACGAACGCACACCAGCTGGAAGACCCGGCGTTACCCGGCA
>OY744522.1:78145118-78250118 GCA_963556195.1 Sepiola atlantica
TTTTTGCGTTAATAGATGTCAATATATGAAACAGAGATCCATAACCTAACTCCGGTGTCAAATCGGCAATCAGTTAAGTTGACACCGGTAGGTGAAATCCGTCCAAAACTTAAGACCCAAACATCACCAGAGAAGCATTTGGCCTCCATATTTCGGGAGGCCCAATGTATTTTTACATCGATTACTTTTATAAAAGAACAACTATCAATAACGCATATTGTATACTTCATTCGTGCGATTGTAAGGAAAAATAGCAACAAAAACACAAAAGGGTGACAGATAATGAAGAAAACGAAAATGATTTTTATTAACCAAAACTATGACACATGTAGCAAGGCGATCGCAATGATGGCACACCTACATGAATTTCACTTCGAATTGATTCCGCACGTGCCCTATTATTTTAATCGGCCTACTAGTGTTTACAGGCTGTATACAACCTGAAGAGAATGTTCTAGGCGAAAATGTGTCTGCAATAAAGAAGCGATATCGTAAACTATGGCGTATGTTGAAACAAAGGCAAATCATTCTACATAAACACATGGAATTGTAAGAGAAACGTTTGAATCAGTGTATCACATGAGAATAAAGTCGAATTTCGCCTAAAAGTTGTGGTGTTATTAGCTATGACTTGAACGTATTGAATGGTGTGTTATATGTAATTAGAAAAAAACATAAAACATCACCTTCTGAAAAACAGCGGTTCAAATAGGAATTCTTAAATCGTGTGTTATTTTGTTATTGACGATTTATGTTAACTTGACGTTTAATCAAATATAATTTACTTAGAAGGAACATACAGTATTCACACACCGGGTTGTTTAAATTGTAGTCAGACATTAATAACTTACAGGATATTCATCAATCCATTTTAACGCAATCATCGCATATAACTTCTATTTAAAAGGTGTAAAAAGCACTTGACCAACAACCTTGAGCTAAACATCTCAGAAGTGTGCATTTTAGCCTGTCAATTTCCCCGGGGATGAAAGGCGGAATCCTCTGTGTAGGTTAATTGTCATATATATATATATATATATATATATATATATATATATATATATATATATATATATATATATATATGTGTATTCATAACTTACCATATATATATATATATATATATATATATATATATATATATTTTCCTTTTCTCATACATACCGGATGTATATGAGACAGACCACCCGCTGGTGTTCAAAAAGAACACCCCCGACACACCTTCTATTTGGAAAGTTTTTTTTAGAAAAAACAGGTAATCGAGAAAAAACTAAATAAATATGTAAAGAAGACCAAATAAATACATAATTTCTGGAGACACGCATGAGGGCTTAGCCTAATTGGTTGGCAAAACAGATTACCATATGCAGATTTTGGTTATTTGACTATAATGTATTAATAAAACCGGAAAATTTGACTTTACTTTACGATGGTCACCTAGACGGAGTTTAAACATCAAATCAATGAAAAATTCAACGATTCTCAACACTGCTATCCTATATCTTAAACTGATGGCATGCTAGTTACCGAAACACTTATCCACAGCCACTTATGTAATCATGATGTTTTCAAAATCACAACTACGCAAGTAGAATTGTAATTTCATAAAAGGTAAGACGTCAGTTGCATTAATGTATTTTCACTGAGGGGAATGGTGTAGCAGTTCTAACCCACAGTCGGCTGCTTCAGCTATTGTAACCTGGGCAGTGGGAATAAGCGTGTTATCCACGATCGATGAGTCATCGTGGTGAAGTCGATACGATGTAAACTGACGACCTGCTTGGGACAAGTTCGAATAAGGAGGTTCCATGTATTCACTTTCACATATACGTACCTGTATCAAGAAGG
The DNA here is from genome assembly GCA_963556195.1 of Sepiola atlantica. NCBI lineage: Eukaryota > Metazoa > Mollusca > Cephalopoda > Sepiida > Sepiolidae > Sepiola > Sepiola atlantica. The sequence goes on from OY744522.1 coordinate 78,146,967, forward strand.
AATTCGGAAAACCATTGCCAACAACAGAATCAACCCTCCCCCCCTCCAATGTCTAAACATGCCTATATCTACGAAATTGTGTTTCATCCTGCATCAAGAAACACTGTCCCTCATATCCGCTCTTTGTTTTAACTAGATTGTTTCTAGCAATTTTTGCAATCCTATAGCATAATGCCGGTTATTAATAGGTTTCCGATTTGCCTAAGTTATCAATCATAATTATTGATTCAGCCTCCAAACCCCGCAAAAAAAAGAAAGCATTACTTGGTCAACCGACGCTCCGTGCTTTAACCTTTTTTTGGTGAATCACAGCGGTTAGACTATTTAATTGACTCGGTGAAATTATTACAGTTAGCTTGGTAATAATTCAGTAGTGACCTGGACATGTTAACGCGTCTCAGCTTGTCATCAGTCATAATTCTTTTGGTTCGTATTACAAATAGCTTTGATCCACAAGTGTTCAATTAAAACAGTGTCGAGCAAGCTTAAACTAATGTATATAGACGTAAGTATTATCTGAAGATTTCATCAGAAAGGATTGGGTGTCATTTTGCCTGTTGTTCTCTTTCCACATCACTGAGCTGGATGCTCCACCAGACCAGATTAATTCTTGTACGGAAACCCAGTGAGACCAAGAAAAAGACGACCAGGCAAATACACATAGTTAAGTGGTCCTTTAGAGATAACACACGTTTATTTTTTCTTCACTGCTATGGTTGAAAGGTAGAGAACAACCTATACATTTATATTCGGATATCAATGTATGTAATATAGAAATAAAAAGTTAGCCTCTTGATTTCTGAGACCTAGCTGAAGTAAAATAAAAAATACAGGTATACATCATGGCGGGAGTTGCTTAGTAGATGCAGTAGAGTAGCATGGGCTATATTTTGTGGACAAATAACAACTCGACTTAGTCTATTTTGTTAGACGATACTCTACAAAAATATTACGTATAAAAGCTACCAAAGGCCCATTTATTAGTTTGAAGTGTATTATAGACAATAAAAGACCCGTTCACTTCAACAAGTAAGTTATGATTGTTAAGGGATACATTATGCGGTCGGTTTCACAGACATATCCGGCCGCAAATTTTATATTAGACTGTGTCCCCATACAAGACAAGTGACCCTATAAGATTTGAGAGTCTTGTCTACCCTATTATTTAGTATTAACAGAGATTGTTTTCGCAAATCCCATCCATGTACTTCCGCCTGTATTCTTTTTTATTCTTGTACTCGCTTTCATATCTGCTTAAATCTGAAAGGAAATGGGGTGAAAGCACTCAAAATATCTCAACAGAACCTTTCTTAATTTTTAGCATGACCCCAGCCACCCCCTTCTTATCCATTCATTCATTCTTCCATCTTCCATCTTCCATAAACAAAATAGCATTCCATTTACCTGCTCGGCTCTCACCGCAGAGTAACTTTTTTGTTTTCGTTTTTTTTCTCTCATTCACAAAACATGAATGGAAGACATAGCTACTGGGGCTGCTGCATCGGCCATGACAGTTCATTCATGATCTGTGCGCAATTTGTTAAGGTGTTATGATGTCATAATACGCCAGCCAGGGCGAAGAGCAAATAAACAACTTAGGGAAAAGGGTTGTGCATTGTGACGTGAGATTGATAGATGTTTGTATAAATGTGCATACATCTATATTTATACATAATAAAGAGGTTAAGAACATTCGCACCCCAATATATATATATATTTGAAATATGAAAAAAATTAAATACAATATATATATATATATATATATATATATATATATATATATATATATATATATATACACGTACATATGTATTCTAGGTTACTGGTGATGTAGTAAATATATGTAAACAAAAACGTTCATACATAACCTTATGCTTTCTTCTACAGATGACAAGAAATACGTTGCTTGGCTGCTGATCACATTTTTGGACTTGACCGGCTGTTGAGTTTTCGAATACTTACGTATGTATGCTTTCTTCGTTTAACGGACAAATTGGAGACAACAGAACGGTTATCTATGTACGACCATATCTTTATATATATATATATATATATATATATATATATATATATATATATATATATATATATATATATATATATATATATATAGGCCCCTTATGTATATCTTTAGGTCTCTGGTATAGAAAATAACGGCATCCAAGCAACGTAAGCAAATAATCTTCTGTAATTAATAGATGTCTGTCAGTTACTTGTATTGAAGTAAAATATATTTAGACAAAGAAACTGCATATAGAGCACAATAATTTCAACATATACGTGCGTTTTTTTAGCGAAATGAATATGTTGCCGGGTTGAAGATTAGGTATAGATATAATCGCCCATTCAGGTTTCGAATCTCAATGATAATGGAGCGTAGACGTCGGAACAACTTTGTGTTAATGATGATATATATATATATATATATATATATATATATATATATATATTTAATTGATTTGCAAATTCATTTTTTGCATACAGATTTATTTAATTAATTTATAAATAAGGTTTTGCGTGCACAAAAGGCAGACATGGACATGAGTTTTGGCTATGAGCTGTCAACAGCTGATGACGGCACATTGCTAGAAATATGTGTTCATGTCTATCTCATGTGCACACAAGTCTAATTTATGTATTAATTAAATAAATATGTATTTCAAAATGTATTTGTAAATTTATTAATTAACTATTAAGATCTATATTTACACAAATTTATGACTCATCCGATTAAGGGCGAATTAAGAATGCATATTCTTAAAATAAACAACCACACTAGGATAGCGACTGATAATAAAACCGCACTAGTAAACACCAGTCGCCTTTCGCCAGAAACACAATAACAAAAAACTCAGTGTAAATATGTATGCAAATATTATTTATTTAATATACTATGACAACATCATTGAAGCATTAAGTATCAATGTGATCATATTCCCATCAAATTTCGAGGGTTTATGTGGTAGTTTATTCTTTTCTTCTAACTATTACGAAGATATTTAAAATACTGCTTGGTATTATTTAGTAATGGAGTCTTTAAATGGTCTTTTAAAATATCTTACGGTATTTTAATTTTATTTAAATAAGTAAATTGATCAATAGTAACTAAATTAATAATTCCAGTCTCATTACGTCATATATATATATATATATATATATATATATATATATATATATATATATATATATATATATATATATATATATATGGGGGGCTTGTATCTATGATAATGTAGAAAACAACGATTTTTTATATTGTTCATATATATTCCTATAAGAATCAATATCCAAAGCAAAATGAAGCTCAATATTCAATATTTTAACCTTCAAATAGTTATTTACAAGTTGTGCGTTGATGTGCATCTATGTTTTTCTGAACATTTGACTTTGGAATATTTGGAGAATCATGTTTTAGCCTGTGTCCCCTCCATTTTATTACGCACACACTTGTCTGTAGATATAATACATTTAATTATTAAATTGTAGTTATCGGCTCCTTAAAAAATGGTAGCCCTTCTATTTGGGAATACGCGATGGTTTCGCTTCAAGCAGAAAAGCAGGGGTTGACCATCTTAAAGGTAATAAAACAGAACTGATAGATGCAGTATTTACACTTCTATTCACGCACCTGGGCTGTTAAATCCATGCATATAAATGATCGGCTATCAGTCCAAAAGTGTTAATGTTCGATCCATGCGTTCCGCTGATCAGTTGTGTAGCCACACTAATAGGTATTTAAAAGAGAACACAAGCGTGTGTCTGTGGATATTAAATATATAATAATGAAATTATAATTATAATTATATATATATATATATATATATATATATATATATATCATTGTAAAATAATTGTACTATTTATTTCTTTTTAAATCAACTTAAAAGCAACTGATATATATATAAAAATCGTAACAGATTTGTTTTCTTATTTTTTTCTTTTTCTTTAAAAAAAGAAAAGAAACAAATCTGTTACGATTTTTCTTTTAAATGTAATATCGCATCTTATATATGCTTTTGAAGGTATGCTACCTCATTTCTTATTCTTAAATTACTATAGATGCTTACAAAAAATATGAACCCTTATTTGATACCTATCCCGCGCGCATACGCGTCCTCATATTTAAAAGTGAAAGAAAAAAAACGACATTACAAGTATAGTTTACAGCAAGGACGGAGTAATCCAATAAGACCAGGATTTCCAAATACATTAACAAGGCGAATTCTACTTGGCGAAATATTTGTAATTACTATAAACTATAATGAAAGTTTATAAAAAAAGAAAAACTCTGTTACGAATTTTCTTTTAAGTTTAATATTGCATCTTAAATATGCTTTTGAAGATATTGTACTTATTTCTTATATATATATATATATATATATATATATGTATATATATATATATATATATATATATATATATATATATACATATATATATATATATATATTAGTACTTCATGTATCCACATAAAATATTATAAGGAGATATAATTTTGTATGTGTCGTTTTCAATATTTACTGCAACAGTGCTCGATACGTAAATAGAGCTAAGTAGTAAGCAATGAAAATATATATGGCAATATAGCTACACAGAGGCTCCCGTGTTTCATCCCCGCGGGAATCGTCAGGCTAAATGCATGGAGTTATTTTTGTCAGGCGTTTTTATATACATGGCTCGCTAGTTAACCAATCAGATTCTTTGTTGTTCCCTCAGCCAATCGTTGGGCTTCCCGCGAACAAAGGTTTTGTTGGTGACGCTCCTATGCCTATCCTATTTTTGTTAACAATGGAGTTTCCTATATCCTGTTTCCTTTGTTTTGTCAATACAGTGGGCGAATTTATTTTAACACGTGGTTTCTTGTATTTCTATTTTAAATTTTAACTTGTCTAGTTTTTTATTTATTTTTTTATTTATTTTTATTTATTTTTTTGAATTTTTTAAATTTTTTTTTAAACTTAAAAATTTTTTTTTTTTTATTTTTATTTTTTTATTTATTATATATCATCCTAAGGTAAATTTATTTCTGTGTAAACAGCTGTTTGCTATGTCACTTCTAGAGTGTAATAGGTTTCGGGGATCTTTAAAATTTAGGATTTCATATTTTTAATTTAGCCATAATCTACACGGGTCGTCTAAGTTTCTACATATACTGGCCTGTCTTACTATTTTCCATTCAATTATTGGTGAGTGTCCATTTTCTTTGAGCTCCCAATAATGGTTAGCTAGTGCTGTTTTAGTTCGACGTTTTTTATTTATAAATGTGCTTTTGTGGTCATAGTATCTGGTCTTAAAGTCTAGGGATGTCATACCCACGTAGTATTTCTTATTATTTGGTCTTTCGTTGGCAAATATCGTTGTTTGATATACAACACATTTAGTTAGGCATTTATTTTGTAGTGGACAAAGTTTACGATTTATGCAGTTACATCTTTTCTTTTCATTGCTAACTTTTTCGTTTCTATTCGGGTGGTTATTATTAGTGTTTTGTTTATTTCTATTAGTATTGTTTATATTTTTGTTCTTCGTAGTGTTATTTTTGTTATATTTTCCACTTTGTTTTTTTTTTCTTCTTTGTTGTTGTCTGTTAGTATTTTGTTGTTGTGTGCCTTAATTATCATTTCTAGGTTTTCACAGCAGCTGTAGGATAGTTTTAGATTATTTTTATTGAATATTTTATGTAGAGGGTTGGTTACGGGGAAGTGTTTTTCAATCAGATTTAGGAATTTTTTGCCTAGTTTAGTTTTTAGCATCTGGTTATAGGGAGGGGTATAGTAGATTATATTTCTTTTTCTTTTGTTTTTAATTTTGTTGTAATTATTGGTGTCCTGTTTTTTATATTTAATTTCGGTATTATGGTAAATATTATTTTTTAGAGCTGTATTGTAAATGTTGATTGATTTTTTAAAAACGCTTTCGTTGCTAGAATTGTTGATAAGCCTATTTTCGATCGAATTTGGGATATGTTTTATGATTGATCGGGGGTGATTAGACTTTGGGTGTACGTATATTGGGTTGGCGTTATCTTTTAGGTATGGTTCGTATGACAGGCGAGTAAATGTAGAAACTTAGACGACCCGTGTAGATTATGCCTAAATTAAAAATATGAAATCCTAAATTTTAAAGATCTCCGAAACCTATTAAACTCTAGAAGTGAAATAGCAAACAGCTGTTTACACAGAAATAAATTTACCTTAGGATGATATATAATAAATAAAATAAATAAAAAAAAAAATTAAAAAAAAAAATTAAAAATTAATTTTTTATTTAAATAAATAAAAATAAATAAATAAATAAATAACTGAACAAGTTAACATTTAACATAGAAATACAAGAAACCATGTGTTAAAATAAATTCGCCCACTGTATTGACAAAACAAAGGAAACAGGATATAGGAAACTCCATTGTTAACAAAAAATAGGATAGGCATAGGAGCGTCACCAACAAAGCCTTTGTTCGCAGTGAACCCAACGATTGGCTGAGGGAACAACAAAGAGTCGGATTGGTTTACTAGCAAGCCATGTATATAAAAAACACCTGATAAAAGTAACTCCATGCATTTAGCCTGACGATTCCCCCGAGGATGAAACACGGGAGTCTCTGTGTAGATTGATTGCCATATATATTTTCATTGCTTACTATATATATATATATGCATATTAATTATTTTTACGTACGTATAAAATGGGTTTATATGTAAAAAATCATAAATAAATACTTATATATAAAAGAAACAAAAAATTAAACACCTTATTATAAACAGCGACTTAATGCAATGCTCTTCACAGCTTAGGAAGTGAACAATACTAAGGGAAAAGCTCTGATTCTATTCCAGTAAAAAAAAAACATTAACAAAACAATATATATATATATATATATATATATATATATATATATATATTAACTGTTTTAAATATCATGTAATAGTGTTGCTTGATGATAATTTTTCCGATTTTTCAAATAGTCCATTTTGTATTTCGGTTAAATTAGTGTCTGTAAATCCAGGGGTGTCTTGTTCCATTTTTCTCTTTTTATTGTGAATACTTTCAATTATATTTATCAAATATCAGGTGAGTTTTGTTTAACGGATGTGGTGATAAGATGCTGTATCCGAAACGTGATCACGTGCGAACAACGTGCAACATTTCAAACGGATTATTGATTTTGAAAAGTTTTTTTAATATGAATACTATGATTGTCGCTTACAAATTGTGTGACTAGATTGGTAATTAACATCATTGATTGCGGAATGTCTAGTTTGTATGTAAACGATTCAAGTATTTTTAATGTTTTGAAGTTTACGTTGTGTGTGTTTTTTTTGTATTATTATTGTATTATTAACTAAGTGTTATTGTACATTACCTATGACGGACTTTGGACTCTTCCATTCACAATATATACCAGAAGCATCTGCTTTTCAGTGTTGCACCCAACTTAAGCCCGATCAGTCTCTCATTAATTTCGCTTGATTGAGAATGTTAGGGTGGGGTAACACCAGTCGAGGATCCGTTCTCGACAATCAGTCCGGCAGGAACTGGGCCATTTTGGTAGCCTTTTATCTGCCGAGCTGGAGTATACTGTCCTGGTGACCCTCCCAGGCATTGCCTCCCCTCTTTTGGGTGGAGTAAGTTTATCGCTTTCTGCCTGAGGCGCCCTGACCGGGGAATGCCGATGGGACTGCCCAGGCTACTTTTGCTAGGCCAGAGTGCCCTTTCTTTAGTGGCGCTGGCTTGACTCTTCCCTACTTCACGACCTTGTATCACATATTCCTGCAGTGGGAAGTAATTAAATACCTAAGTCAACCCTAGTCTATACTGGGACTCAAGACTGACGTACCACCACTCGTTTTTGTTGTTGTAGTATACTTTCTCCAATATATTTGTTTTACCTAAACACCGAGTTTGTGTTTTCATTCCAGCCATCTTTACAGGGTCACGACAACTGGCGACGAGGTATTCGAACTTATACGTTGACACAACAACAATATTAAGGATTTTTCTTGAGAACCTTTAAAAGGACCCCTACAACTTACACCATCATAACGATTGACGACGTGGTTATCGTAAGGGATTCTTAAGAACCTGAAAATTGACGCCACATCTGCCAATAAAGTATATAAAGGGTTTGATTGGAGAACTTTAAAAAAGGACAAACGTGGAGTATTCAACGACAAATTTACCAGTTAACGTTCTTGTTTTTAAAACTGGCTTTACCGTGAAAAAGAAAAAAAAACACGTAAAACACCAACTTATTGTTTCTCTCATTGAAGAAAGGTCAATTTTTTTTTTATTCCGACACATGTTGGGGATACATGAGTGTTCTTTTCTCTCCAAAAGAGAAAACGTCCTACTGCCGAAAGTAAAAACAAATTAAAACCGTATTTTTATTTTCTCCATTGACCGCAGATTCCACGGTTGCGTTAGAAGCGTACTAAAGAAAAACAGTTTGTTTTTTTGGTAGAAAAAAACACAAAACGGTTTTATACTCTTTGTTTTTCAAATAAAATTACGTTTAGCAGCGTAATATTAGAATAAATAATTTCTAAAAAGTCTTATTTAAAAATGACGCTGCTTTAAACCTGGAAAATTTAAAAGCTACGATAAGAGAACTGGTGAAGTTTCAAATGCAACAGCAACTAAAACAAAAAAGAGGCCGACGAAAAGCTACAGAAAACTAAAGAAAAAATTATAAAGCTTCTACTAGAGCAAAAATAAAGAAGCGAACAACAGCCTACAAAAATCAGAAGAAAGACTTCTACATGAAAATTACAAACTTCTTGAACAAAACGGTAAACCGATGAAAAGATTAAAGCATTATCGTTAACGTTACTTTGACCCATAACGGCTATTGTTTATATGAAAAAACAATAGCCGTTATGGGTCAAAGTAACGTTACCGATAATGATTTCTCACAACATGCCGTTTGAAGCGCAATTAACTATTTTGCGTATTCTACAGACGAGGATAAAACCTTTACTTCGTATTTTGAAAGATATGAGCATCTATACACAACATATTGTGAAAATTGTGCAGACTCTAAAAAGGTTCACTTACTGCTCCGAACATTAGGCACCACAGAACCTATTAAGTTCGTGGATTTCATTTTGCCCCGAAAAACGAGCGACATGACTTTTGCTGAAGCTGTTAATCTCTTAACCGAACTATATAACACAAATACTTATTTTTTTCAAACATGCGTGAAGTTTTTGAACCTGGTCCAAAAGAAAACAAAGCTTATTGAACGTTCACAACAGTCGTCTATACAACCTGTTACAATTTCAAATTATTCAAACCTAGTGATGATAATTTTCAATGCTAAATTTGTCGTACACGGATAGGTATCAAGAAAAAACGTTAGGATCAGACGGAGGGTTCTATATGAATTAGAGTATGAACAGAACTTAACACTACAGACATTAGCTGTAGACTGTCCAATTTATACGTGTTAAACAGGATTCGAAAAACATCGAAGAGTCGTGCATTGCACACATTACAAAAGTACGTCGAACACTGAAATTCAACTTTCCTTACAAACCAATTAAAAAAGGGGGTTCGCGACTCTGCAAAGGCAAGTCAGCCTTGTAAAAACAGGATAAATTGCCGCCAAACCTTGCTTTTGCTGTGGAAGTCTGTATTGGTTCATGTACTGTCCATACTGTTTTAAAACCTGCCTGAATTGAAATAAAGTCGGACGCACAAGTTCGCATTGTAGAACGAATAGAGGAGAAACATCGCAGGTTCAATCCACATGTACAAATATGCACGTAAACATCCTGGATAAAAATATGAATATTACAATTAGATTCTAGCTCGGCTGTGTCAATAATAAACCTACACACGTGGAAAAGGTTAAATGAACATACCCTGTTAAGAACCAACAATAATGTCAGTGCAGTGTCTCGGGAAAATAGTAAATTTTAGGGGGAAATAATTACAAACGTGACACTAATAAGAACTACCAAAACGTTATAAATACTCGTGGTAAAATACACTAATAATTTTGGGGGGCACATATTGGATGCAAGCGTTTCATTTATGTGAGTTACCAATAAATACGTTTTGCAAACAAATAGATATTCGGACGACCAAATTAGAAAATAATAAAGCAGGACTTGAAAAAGTACTTCTGCTGAAGTGTTTTATGGCGGTCGATGCACAAAGATGGCAGCCAAATTTCAACTGCACGAGAACGTTCAGCGGGTATTTAAGTAAAAAGGGTATATGTTGTTTGCCTCGTTACCAAAAGTAAATGAGCAATTGGACCGATTAGTGACGACCGACATTTTATTGAAAAGTGAATACAGTAAGTGGGCAGCACCAACGGTCTATTTGAAAAAGAAATCAATAGAACCCCGCTTGTGTAAGGTTTTTCGACAGGATTGAATGCAGCACTTAATGGATTATCATCACCTACTTCCAAGCATAGAATAATTTTCTATTCAAAATTAAATAGAAGTAGATTAATTAAAAAAAAATATCAGAGTGAAGCGTACATCTAAATACCCGTGGTACAAGAGAGTTCTAGCATGTTATGTATGAATACGCATCGCGGTTTATACAAGTTCGAAAGGGTTGCTTTCGGGTCAAAGTTGCTCCCACTATATTTCAGCAAGTGATGGATACCATGCAGAGCGAACTTGATTTTACTATTGCATACCTTGACGACATCCTTATTAACAGTAACAATATAGAGCAACACATGGAACACGTTCACAAAGTGTGTCAGTAAATCCGGGACAACGTGTTTAAAGGTAAAGAAGAAACAATATTATTTATTAGAGCAAATCAAATATCTGGGTCATGTAATAGATACGGACGGCAGAAGGCCGGACCAAGGCTGACCATCGCAATGAAGAATATGCCAACTCCGGCTTACTCGGACTGGCAAATTATGACGAGGATTTTATCCCACGGGTGCATAACATCTGTGGTCTACTGAATGAACTATTAAGATAGTAAAAGGTTTAGGAGTGGACGCAGAAATTCCAAGAGGCATTCGACATAACTATTGAAATGCTGACATCGGATTTATTCCTTACGCATTACGACCCAAACTTGGGCATAATAGTGGCTAGCGACACCAGTTCGTTCATAGAATTATATGCATTTTTCATTTAACAAATAAAACCATCGCACATGCATCAAGCACACTACTTCCAGCGGAAGAAACATTACTCCCAAATTGACAAAACGAGGTTTAGGAATAATTGTAGCTTTGTTAAGGCCCAGTTAAGGGGTCAGATTATAAACACGGACACGAGGTTTTAGTAAAACAAATATATTGGAGAAAAGTATATACACCATAGGAACAAGAGAAGGAGGGCACGTAAAGATTGACTGCCAGTGTAGACATGGGTTAGCCTCAACAGTATTTAATTGCTTCCCACCGCAGCAATATGTGACACAAGGTCGGAAGGTGGGGGTAGAGTCAAGCCAGCGCCCCAAAAGGGGAAACACTCTGACCTAACAAAAATAGCATAGACAACATCGTCGGCATTCCCCGGTTAGGGCACCTCATGCAGTAAGCATTAAACTTACTTCACCCATAGAAGAGGAGGAAATCCAGGACCGAATACCTCAGACCGACAGATAAAAGGCTACCGAAATGGGCCAGCCAATCCCAAGCTTGACCTCTTCAAGAGTCTAGTATTGATTCCTTTTTGGATTGATGCTATTCTGATGTTGCTTTAGATAGCTGTATACTGAAAGTGTTATTTTTGCTAGCCATAACCTCTTACTGGGTAATGCTGCCGGTTTCATCCGATAGGCGTTAGTTAATCTGCTTTATGTCTCTCTTATAAGAGAACTGATGGTCTCTATCAAATTCGAATTGTATATCCTCCTGCTTTTAAATTCTAGATGTCTGACCTTTTAGCACATTTTTAAAATTAAAAAAAATGTCGCTTTTTCGACATTCGACTTCAAGATAAGTCATCTTATCTTTTATATTTGTTAGTTCTTCAGAAAACTATTTGTCTTGTAACTTTTATTAATTGAAGTTTTTGACTATGAGTTTACTCTGATTAAGTTTCCACTGCTAATTCAAATAATTTGGCTTGGTTTCTTTTAGTTTTATGTTCGCTCTTTTCACCGTGGATTATGTGATTTCATTTCTGTCATTTCTGATGGCAATTTATTTTGAGTCCAATTTAAACGATTAATGGTTGACACAACATCTTTTTTTTCTTTTTTCTGACCCGGTCGTCAGATTTATTTTCTTCTGGCATGACTTATTGGCTGATAATTCTCATAATTTGAATTGTTTACTAAGGTCTACCTAAAATAAATTACATGTGTGTTTTTAATATGTAAATTTAAACTTTTTTCGTCGTTCTTTTAAAAATCATGTCAGTAATTATTTCACCCTCGAATTTTATTTTTTCACCAGTTACTGTTCTGGAAATTTTATCGGTTATTAATATGGTCGGCTTTTCTATGTCTGCACTTTAATAATTGACACGTCTGAACCCGAATCTAATTGTAATTTTACTTTTTTATTTAAGCTTTTAAACTAAACATATATTCTTTAAATATTGTCGCCATGTTTGAAAGTTTTTACCCGCGTTTTATTTCCTTTCATTGTTCTACAACACAAACTTTTGTGTGTAGGTCTTTTGAAAATAAGGCAGATTTTAAAACGAAATGGGCATTATGTTATCCAATGCAATAAGAAGGGATTGGCGGTAATTTATTTTTATAAGGCTTGTTTGTTTTTGAGGCATGACAATTCCGTTTTATACTTTAAATTGTTTTTAAATAAGAGTTGAAGTTTGAATGTTGACGAACTTTTCGTATGTGTGCAATGCCCGAATCCTGCTTAACAGTAATACATCGTTGGCAGCCCTCGGTTAATTTCTACAGTGTTAAGCTCGGTTCATTTTCTAATTTATTTAGAACTCTACGCCTTATTTCCGCATTGTTTCCTAGTACAAACCTTAAACAAAAATAAAGCATTTAAAATTATCAGCACTAAATTCGGATAATTTAAAATCGTCGTAGTGCTTATTCACTCCTGATGCGAACGTTGAATAATTTTTGTTGTCATTTTATAAGGTTTAAACACGTCCAGTGTTTGTGAAATGATGAAGTTTTTTGGCTAGAAAAACTCCGTTAAAAGTTAAACGACTTCCGCTGAAGTTAAATCGCAAGTCTTTCGACGCAAAATGAAATCCACGAACTTAGTATGTTCTGTGGTGCCTAATTTCCTATGTAACAGGCGAACCATTTATGAGTCTACCTAATTTTCGCAATCAATTCATATAAGTCTTTATATCTTCTAAAGTACGAAGTAAAAGTTTATTCCTCATCAGGGAATACGTGAAGTTATCGATCTCACTCCACTCAGCGTTCTATGAAAAATCATTATCGTTTTCGTTACTTTTACCACTTAGCGATATTGTTTGCATTAATCTCCTAATCTTTTCGTCAGCTTCTTTTCTGTGTTCGAAGAGAATTTTCTCAGTTTCTCTCTTTCGCTCTATAAGTCTGCCGTCGGCTTCTTTCTTTTGCTCTCTAAGCTTTCTAGTTTTTCTAGAGGAAGCTTTTGAAATATCTATTCAGTTTTCTGTAGTCCCTCGTCTGCCTGTTTATTATGTTCGAGTTGCTGTTTCATTTAAAATGTTACTAATTCCGCAATCGTCGCTTTAAATTATTCCATATTTTTAAGTCCGCCCTCTTTTGTTAGAAAGTAAATGTTTCCTTTCGCGTACGGCTTGCTAAAAAGTTATTTTCTTATGATTATACTTGATAGACGTAATCTTAGTTGTAAAAGAGTATAAAACCTTATTTTTCTCGATACCAAATCGCTTTTTTTAGTACGTTTTTACGCGTAGTGCGCAGCTGTAAAATTTGCGGTCAGCACTAATTCAGAGGAAAAATACAAATACGGTTTGAATTATTTTTTTCGGCCGAAGTAAATTTCTCTCTCTTGGAGAAAGAGAAAAAAAGCATGTATTTTGTTATTGTTAAATATTACAACAGTGTCGGAATATCAATTAAAACAAACATGACTGACTTTTTTCAATTGAAGGGAGCAATGAACCTGAAACGACGTCGTCTGTAGATAAAACTATAATTTAATATTTATTTGTAAACATACTATCAAAGGTCCCGTTAAAAAAATGAAAGTTGAAGACTGTCAGACGATAGACATTCACTTAGCTACAAAGAAAGACTCCGAGTAAGATCGTTGAGTAATCTAGTCTGTCGTAATGTTAACGCTGTAATGGGCATACATATAAACCACAATCTCCGTAGCAAGTGGTAATTAGATATAGCCGTAATGATAGAGTGAAAACGTGCATATCCAAAAGTTGCTTTGTGAACCGGGGTCGCCCTTTATGACCGTCTAAAATTATATATTTCCTACACTGAAAAGAACAATAAGCTCGAAACGACGTCGTCTGTAGGTAAAAATATAATTTCATATTTATTATATATATATATATATATATATATATATATATATATATATGCACATATTCTTTATAAATGGTGTGTGTCTTTTGTGAATATTCTGAATTTTGCCAAGTTTGAAACAACTAGATCTATGTTAGTCCCTGAGAGTGTTAATCTATCCTCCCCGCGTTCTGAACATATTCGTTTGAGTATGTGATTAATCAGACGCAAAGAAAAGAACTAGAAAATGTGTAGAAACAACATACAAATTTAATCTCCAGCAAAATGATGGCAGAAAAGATAAGAGCGAGGTAAAGACAACCTAAAAAAATGCAAACACGGAAGGCGGGAAAATCATTAATTCTGCCATCTTTTTTATTTTATTATATTTCACATATGTATGTATATATATATATATATATATATATATATATGTATAAGTGTGTGTATGTATGTGTGTGTGTTTGTTTCTTTATATACTATATACTGAAGCCTTCCTCAAATTGTACGCAGGTTTATCTTCTCTGGGTTTACTTGCGCTTTTTCGAAAAAGAGATAACGACCACAGCGATCATCAGTCGATCAGGATGAAAAGACATGCCATAGGAACAATCAAGAACGCTGTATATAGGAGTATTTTACATAATCGACACACCGGTGTAAGATACAGATAGGAACTTTACAATTTTTGTTCCGGAAGACCGACATAATTACTTACTAGTAATACGATTCTTTCACATAGACTCACTATGTATCGAGCAAATTCTAGTTCAATTTACCAGCTTTTTAAAAAAACATAACTGCCTCTTTGAATTTAGAGAAAAATTAGTGAACAGCATAGAAATATTACATTACGGAACTAATTGAATAAATAAGAAATACTCGAAGCGATATCTATTAAACCTCATCAATTCACAAAAAATAACATTGCCTGCGAAATTTGTTTAAATATTTTAAAATATTTAACTTAAATACAATTTATTTCGGGACGCCAAACCTGTCGCTGTCCTGGAACATAAATGTAAAGTAGTTATTTAGAACTAACAGGTTGTCAGTTGTTTTCAAATTGTTATTTTCTTACAACTTTTTGTTGAGGTTTTACGCAAACTTAAAGTGATTCGTCAAAGAATCGAAAGTATTCGTGAGAGATATAGAACAGGCACGCACACATGTATATATATATATATATATATATATATATATATATATATATATATATATATATATATATATATATATATATGGGAAATATACTTTTTTAAATTATTATGTACATGCATATATATTTAAAACCTTTTCAATAATAGTTCAGACACAAACACAAGTCACTTTTTAACTCAAAGGTGAACCATATTATTCATGCGGCCACCTAAACAACCATACGGAAAAAGGTGAATTTAATTGTATGTCTTTACAAGCGAACATATAGTCAGCTGCCACGCAGTTTTCGACATAAACAAACACTAAAACACATGTCTTGCTGAATCAGGCTTCTCTGATAGCTGAAATATTGCCTCTGTTGTAGCCGCTTTCAAGAATTATAGAGATGGAACTGCCTCTCAGAATTATCGCCCCATCAGTCTACTCCCGATCTTTGCAAACAAATATTTGAATACTTAATTAATCTAGCGATAGTCCGTTATCTCGTAAATGCTAAACTTCTTTCTGACCTTCAGTATGGATTTAAACAAGCACGATATACTGCAGATATCCTGACGGTCATCTCTCAACTCATATACTTTACACTGGGCAAGGCAGGTGAAGATAGAGCAGAAGCGCTTGATATATCCAAAGCTTTTGAAATAATTTTGGCATAAAGGTCTTCTCATGAAAATCTATTTATATGGTCTTACTGGACGAATATTAAATATAATCAGATCCTTCCCATCAACAGAACATATAAACAACATGACATCAATGCAGGTGCACTACGGGGATCGATCCTAGAACCTTTATTGTTCTTGATTTTCATAAAGAACATAGCTGATAGCATTGTGTCATGATTTCGTACAGCGTAAAGGTGTGCTTGGTGTGTCATTGTATTTTTAAAAAATAAATGGAATACAAGTCAAAATGAGTCTAAGAAAATGACATATTTTTATTAAAATCATGATTCCGTTGAATTTCAATAATTTTCCCACAATGTTTCATCAAACCGTGACTGAATAGATCCAATTTTACCATCGCTGCAATCAATCTGACATCAGATGTTTTTCTTTCTGTATTTATCAGCGGACTCAAAGGTGATTGTGTTTTAAAATAGTCTTGATCGTCCAGACTAAAGTCTCACAGTAATCACATTTATAATTTGAATCAGTTCCATTGTAGGCTGTTGTTTTCGGTTTCTCGTATCACAACGAATAAGAATGGCAAATCCCCTTACCTTTTTAGGGAAATATGCACACTGCATGCTGATGCGGTAAAGATGTGTGATTGCATCCTTCATCATTTTGGTGTGCAACCATCGTCTTTTTTGTAGCCAGATGTAGTAGCTCGCCTTATTAACAGTTTCTTCTAGTCTTTATGTAAAGTATTTCTTCCTCTCGCTGGGAAATGCAATATTCCTAAGTAATAAGTAAACGCTATGCCCAATTAATCATTTAACCCCGCTTTCAACTAATAAACAATGGCCACTCTAGACAGAATCATTGTATTCCTCAACACACTTCTTATAACGCTCGTCCTTTCTAATCCAGCTCAATTTGAAAATGTTCCGTTCTTCACACCATACAACCAAATCAGATTTCATTCTAGTGGACAGAGGAATGAGAAAGCTGTTTAAATTGCAGCAATCATCACCTATTTCGCCTCCAACATAGGATCAGCCCTTTGGAAATTTGTGATAGCTTGTATTTGTAAATGCCGTTACTTTATTTTACATAGCATTAGATAGTATTTTCTAATACTAGATTGTGTATCCAAGTATAGCGAAGCTCTGGCCATAGTCGACAGAGTGAATGTAGCGTTTAGATGATTAAAATATAATAATTAGATAAACGACAAACTTATTTCCTGATGACGTTTTATCTATTTAATTTTACATCCTTCAATGGCATACTATTTTAATTAAGTGTATTTTAACTAGTACAACGCTCTATTTAAGTACTGAGCATTACTGATTTAAAAACTGAAAAACACAGCCATATTTATATATATATATATATATATATATATATACATATATATATATATATATATATATATATATATATATATATATATATTATTTAAGAATATAAATATGCGATATACAACAGTAATTCATATATTATGCATGTATGTATGAATATATAACCAGTTTAGGTGTATGTTTGCACTCATATGAAGGTGCATATATGCATACGTTCACTCGATGAATATCATACACACGCCTTATAACGGACAACTAGTAAATTAGATTGTATATTTCTTCCATATTATTACATTTTATCTATTTCATTTAATACATTATGTATATATATATATATATATATATATATATATATATATATATATATATATATATATAGATAGATAGATAGATAGATAGATCGATAGATAGATAGATAGATAGATAGATAGATAGATAGATAGATAGATAGATAGATAGATTTTGTGTTTGCGTTAATGCTACGTATGCTTTTATTCTTTTTTTTATTACTTTCAATGTTTTTGACAATGGTTACGTAGAAGAAAAAATAGAAAATAATAATCATTTTATTCTGCCCGGGCGAAAGACCATTAGGAATCATTGTTGGTCGGCACCGGTTCGGCTTCACCAAATCACATCATTTATCGCGCATGTCATACCGGAGCTAGCGCATGCGCGGACTGAACGTGCGCGTTCTCGCCTTTTACCCATCTGCGTTGCTGAACGCTTGGCAGGTTTCTCGGAAATCACATTAGTTATCTCACTCTTCTCGTTTCTGTTAACGATATTTTGGGAAGGGGCTGGTGTTGTAAGGTGTTCTTGAACAACCAGTGTGATTTACAGACCAAAGAAAATGAAAGAAATTGAGGATTTCAATGACTGATACGATAGTATTTCTAAGAGGAACACAAAATTGATGACTTTAAAAGTCTGCAGAGAAAGAAAATTAATTCGGTGATAATGGATTAGTATAAAGAGATTGTGACCGGAAGTGACAAAGGAAAGTGAGAGTTGTATTATGAATGAATTGAAATAAGCGAGGTAGGAGTTTCAACAAACATGTTCACATACAAGCATATAGATAAACACACACGTTATTATAATAGAGAGTATGTGTATGCACATAAGGTAAACCAGGCACAGCCTATTTTACAATACGGATACGGTTCTAATGACTCGAAATTGACCCATTTTCAATGCCGTCTTCTTAAACATCTATGTAAATTAAATAACTTCAAGTTAAAATCTTCTATTGATCGAAAACAAATAAAACATGTTGCTTTCTAAACGCTGTCTTCGTGATCAAATTGACTATATTAACTCAGCATACGAGTTATGTAATCTATTACTTGATAACTATAAAACATATGCCAACTGGCAGTATCTATATTTAGTAATTATTATCTATATACTACTAAAACTCTATTGTCTTGTATGTTTGCAATCAGCTTTCAGCTTTCCGGTTTTCAACATCCGGTTGCGCATGCGTAAATAGCATCGTCTTCCAATCTGTTATTCCAATTCCGTTGAACTCTTATTATTAACGAACGCATGAAATTTTTCATTCTGGAAATGTTTATATCGCTTTAAATATAAAACAATTACATTTAATTTCATCAAATAGTTTTTTTGTTTTCTCCACGGCTAAAAACATTCAACGGCAGGACTTAGTAAAGTCTGTCGCAGTTTCAAAAAAGCTCCACCCTTTTAAAAAACAAAAACAAACAAACAAAACAATAACAATCATTATTAATATCAATAGCGGCGGTGAACGAAACCACCTCCCACTTTTCCTCTCACAGATTTCACCACTCCTACTCCCTCTGTTTTCGTTACGTACGCGAGACAGCCGGTTGTACCCCCTTCCTTCCTCAAATCGCCCTTTTATTATTCTGTACTTTCAACTAACAATTTCATTTAAAAGATTATATATAAAAATTTGAATTTAACTATAATAAGTATTATGGTACCTGTTCAGTGCATATTTACCTATAAGTATGGCCAACCACTTATAATTCAGTAACTATAATTTAAAAAAAAAACAATTATAATAAACAGAACGACGCATAGAAATCTATCTATATTCTTTTTTCAACAATTACATTTAATTTCCTCAAATAGTTTTTTTGTTTTCTCCACAAGTGTCACGCACATACATGAATTCCATAGCTAATATAACAAACTGACCCAACGGGTCACGGGTGGTCTAGTAATTTATATAAATATTACTGTCTATTTCATTACGATATATCTTAATGCCACTATATTTAACCTGATACAAGTAGTATACGTAACTATAGGTTAGCGGAGGTTAGTTACAAGACAAGAAATAAGTTGTGATGTAGCGAACGGCAAGTCGCTTTCCGGAAGTGACGAAGAATAGAAATGGCAAAGACAAAGACTACACATTCTATTGAGCTTTGTCTGCAATACAAGACGAAACTGACGTGTTACGACAGATATTCTCTTTACCTCGTAATACGTAGGGTTGGGAGTATACTTACACTGTGTATTACTGTACGAGTAATATAAAAAAAAGTACACCTAAGAAAAATATTAAAACTGTAATCGTATATGCGTGGTGTGGTATTAGATGTCAATGAGTATTGATTTACTCCTCTCCAGGAGTTAGGCACGAGGCCAGTTTTTATCTTACTCCACAAGTAAGATGCGACCCAAGGTCGGTTCAGGAAAGTGGGGTTTAAAAATTGCCTGGGAAGCCCCATCGGCATTGCCCGGTAGAGGCGCCTCAGGCAGTAAGCAATAAACTTACTCCTCCCCAAAGAGGGGAGGCGAAGCCTGGGAGGGTGGACCTCCAAGAACTGCACAGGACAGACCCATAGACCGGCGTAAATCAAGCCCCGAAGGCCAAGACAATACCAGTATATGGATTGCAGTATCTATCGGAACAGATACTACACTTTGATCTTAGCCAAAAGACCAAGATCTTAGATGTCAATGAGTACCAAGATTGTAACACTATATTACAGCTACTACTATAAGAAGGAGTATAATCGGCTTACATTCGCTGTTATTACTAAGGTCACCTCACGGAGACGCTTATTGCTACCACTGCTACTGGACGAAACTAGACGCCACGCAATGATCTTATTTAATACATGTCGAGAATTTGTCTACTGTGTTCTAACAACTTATTATGGCCGTAATCTCCTTGAAGAATTGAATAGCTATGTTTCACTATGTTTCTCAATAAATGTATTTAGGATATAAAATTGTCTTAAATTAGTTATACTGCACACATTAATAACATACTGACTCCATCCATGCGAACTTTGAACATGCAGGTATATATATATATATATATATATATATATATATATATATATATATATATATATATATATATTAGTTAGAGCGCTCGGGCATGGAGTTAAATATTACTCTTTTACTGGGTTTCGAATGGTGCGACTTTGTGAATGGTTATTTCTACACTGATAATTCCACAAGACTATAAAATATTTATGGGTAGCCTCTTCTTTGCTCGGCACATTACTGAATAAATGAAAGAAACCGCCAAAGCTATAATGCATGTTCCTCAATTTCAAATACTGATTTGACGACCGACTAGAGCTGTCTGCCCTCTTGACATATATATATATATATATATATATATATATATATATATATATATATATATATATATATATATTTATATATATAAGATTTATTTTTCATTTCGAATGTAGCCATTTACGTTAGCCTTATTGGTTAACGCGTTCAGATTTAGAGTTAAATATAATTATTGTTTCGAAGTTTGAATAGTTCAGTATGCGTGAATAGGGATTTCTACACTAATAATTCCGGAAAGATAAAGCATATGCATATGTAGATAATATTTAAATATTTATTATTAAAATAATAATAACATATATATATATATATATATATATATATATATATATATATATATATATATATATATATATACAGTATTACTGTTATATATATATATATTTATATATAAATATAGTATTATTTCATATATAATATTTCGCCTCTCATCAGTGAAGAGAAATAACGATTTTAGACGGTACCAGGGCGCGACCCCACTTCAGAGAGACACCTTGAATGCGATCTTCCACTCAATTCCTTAGTCTACGGGAGATTGCTACGTTATAACGGATAAATTAAATTATATTTACACTGAAAGCGGCGAGTATATACATCAATACATCCGATATAACTCGAGGTCACAGGGCTTTAAGGTGAATTTCTAATTGTAATCTCCTCACTATTGCTCTACATTAAGTTTTGTTTTAAGGGGATTCTAATAATGTTACATTTTATATTAATAGTTTACTTACGTACGACGTCGTTCCGAGCTTACGGATCTCATCTCAG
Organism: Sepiola atlantica; assembly: GCA_963556195.1. Classification (NCBI taxonomy): domain Eukaryota; kingdom Metazoa; phylum Mollusca; class Cephalopoda; order Sepiida; family Sepiolidae; genus Sepiola; species Sepiola atlantica. Next base: position 78,168,856 of record OY744522.1, read on the forward strand.
CAGGGAAATAACAATCTCAGATAATCACAGGATCGAACCTGGTTCACAGTTTGTATGTGTAAGCGTACATGCAGTCTCTAAGGGCAGGGAAGATTGTCACGTGATAACGGAGAAATAACGTTGTATTTACACTCAAAGCGGCGAGTTTCGCCGTTATATTTAATTTTTACTGTTTTTCTTATTTTGTAATTCTAGCCTGAATGGAGATACATAAATAAATAAGTAAATAAATAAATGATAATAATAATAATAAAATAATAATAATAATAATAATAATAATAATAATAATAATAATTATTATTATTATTATTATTATTATTATTATTATTATTATTATTATTATTATTATTATTATTATTATTATTATTATTATTATCATAACTTATACCATTCTAAACTATTGCTACCAATAATGATTACAATAAAAATATAAATATAAATCAGGATAATAATAACACAAACAATTATAATAAAAATAGCAATAATATATTCAATTTAAATAAATGTTGCACCCTTTATTATTATTAATATTATTATTATTATTATTATTATTATTATTGCTGTTGTTGTTGGCATTGTTATTATTAGTATCCTTATTATTTTTTATTATGATCATTATTGGTAGAAATGGTTTGGAAATTATGTGAGTGATAAATATTGTTATCATTATTATTATTTTCATTTTTATATTTTTTAAAAATAGAAATTGATCAAGACAAGGCATCAAACCACTTGATGTAAGAAGCTAAAAATACTACTACTTTAATGTAAAAACTAGCCAACGATAAGTTTTAGATGGTTAGATTCTGATCCAGAAAACCACAAATGTTACCCATTTGTTAGTAACGTCGCTCAAGCGAGAGTTACGAGTCTGTCGAAAATTAACACAGTATCTATTTACTACTATTATAAGATGGTACTCTTTGTTTTCAAACAAACCATTCAACACCCTCCCCTCCGTTACTATGAGCACTTTTCAATTTCCAAAACATAAAGGTTAGTAATTGTCAAAGGTAGTGAACAAAAACATTAAAAAGCGATGCAATACATATGTTCACGGAAGACCTCAATGTCAATATAGTGACTGCGAATTTGTACGGCGTTTGTTTTAAACAGGCAGACGCATGCATGATACACACGATAGTATTTTGTAAGTAAAAAGTCAAATTAAATCAAAAATACTTATCAAAATAGACCAATATTCTGAGGATGCATTTGAGATAAGTTAATTAGAAAGCTATTATTTACAAAGATTCAGGAACCAGATTTGTTCTACATATTAGCACAATGTAAAGTACAGAAACACACTGATTATAATATACAGTCAACAATCTATTGTAGTTTTTGGTGAACATGTTTTTAACCACACGCAGCAGCTCTTCGGACAACCTACAAAAATGACATCAAAGAGAATGGTTGAAAACATCTGTGGATTTGAAAAGGTATTACTAATTAGTGGAGTTGGGACTCCTGTTTTATACAGTGTAGTTTTACGAACAAAGTTTAATTTCTTCCTATTATTGCTTTCATGTTCTTATTTTCATAAGTTACTAGACCACCCATGACCCGCTGAGTATTTCGTTATGTATATATATTATTAAATATTTGGAAATTCTAAGTTACAGCTGCTGTGTTAAAAACAACAACATACAAATCCTCAGACTGTTAGTATTATATAGCTCAGTAGCAGCCATCAGTTACGCTGCTGCAGCTATCAAACAAACATACACATCCACAGATTGTTCGAAGTATATAGATTAGCAGCATGTTTTAATTTTCCTATTAAATACCATGTTTATCCCGACATCAAATGGAAATACTAATATACTAATTAAAAAAAAATCTAAAATGGAAAAAGATAATACATTATTTTATTTATGTTTAATAAATACTATAATACTTCCTATTTTTATTAAATAGAATAGAAATTAATTAAAATTTAAACAATAATAAAAACAATATTCAGTTCTGAGCCGTTATTCACATCCCATCATTGTTTTTAATTTTTGCTATCGGATAAAACAGGTTAAATGAGTATTATACATATATCAAATGATATATATTTTTAAATAACTGTTTGCGTTAGATTTGTTATCATAGTTCCCTCCAAACAAGGCAGGTCGCCAATGTAGACGTAAGAGCTACTGGGAATTAAGGTGTAAGTGTTGAGGGGCATTCTAAGTTGCGAGCTGTGCAGCGAGATGACTGTTTACATTGGTATTAAATTTCTGCATGTCAGTACAGTCGAGAAACAGGGAACAAGGAAGGAGTTCCAGAATCCGGCAGCACGAGGAAAGAAGCTATTGCAGTAGAAGGCTTTCCGGCATCTGGGGACCTCCACAAGGATTGGATGGGATTTAGCTGACTGTCGTGTTGGTTAAGTGTATTTACGTCGAGGGAGGACTAGAGCAAAAAGTGATCCGGAACACAATCCATTGAAGTACTAGTAAAATAGGCACAATTATGCAACATTGCGGCGATTGATAAGGGTCGGAGCTGGGAAGATAGTGAGTGCCCTATGAAGTTGGAAACTCTTTTTGGGCCTTGTCTAAGAGTAAGAGACTAGTAGATGAGGCACACTCCCAGATGTGGCAACAATACTCAATGCATGGGACAATGGTGGCTTTGTAGAGATATCAAATAATGTCAGGTTTGAAAAGTATACTAGCACGGTATACTACCTTCTTTGCAGCAGCTTTACAATGTGTTCAATGCATTTGTTCCAATTCATATTATTAGTTATTGTTCTGCCAAGGAGTTTAAATGTTTAATTCACAGGTGATTGAGGAGGTGTGTTTTAGTTATAGAAACAACAGGAGCTTTGTCGTTCAGCTTTAGAAGTTACCATCTATTTATGACCTCATTCCACTACAGATTGGAGGTCACTTTCTAAAGATTTAACCAGTGGCTCGGATATGTGCGCGTCTGTTTTGCCAACATTACGAAAGGAGAGTGTGGTGTCTCCAGCAAGTATACCCATCTCAGACTCAATGTCATCAGGGAGGTCGTTTAGGAAAATCAGGAACAGTAGTAGGGTACACCAGCATTTATGTCATTTTGCCTGGATGTATGGCCATCGAGGACAAGCTGGGTCTTTCTATTGGTAACGAAGAGTCTAATTATATAAAATATTCGTCCAGTAATACCATATGAGTGAATTTTTATGAGAAGTATTTTATGCCAGACCTTGTGAAAGCCTTTAAATATGTCAAGCGCTACTGCCCTAGCTTCACCTGACTTGTCCAGTGGATAGTATATGCGTTCAAAGATGACTGTTAGGATATCCGCATAGATCGTGATTTCCGAATGCATACTGACGGTCAGAAAGTAGTTCTGCATTGACAATGTGCCGGACTATCTCTAAATGGATTAAAGATTTAAAGATGTAAGCAAAGCTCTGGAGTAGACTGATTTCGCAATAATGATGAGGATCAGTTCTATCTTCATAATTTTTTAAGACTTGTACCACAAAAGTAATTTCCCAGCTATCGGAGAAGCAATATTCAGCGAGACATTAGTTGTAGAGTTTAGAGATAACAGGGGCCAGTTCAGCAGAGCATTTCTTTATCACTATTACTGGTATAAGCTTATGCACACATGCTTTGGGTGTGTCAAGGTATTTTATGATGTCCCTGACTTGAGCTGGGGTTATTACCAGGATTTCAAGAGGTGCTTCGGTTGGTAATGAAAATTTAGTTAGATGGTTGTTTGCTGAGTCCAAAGTGAAATTGAAGACGAAACGCTGGGTAACGAGTTCATGTGGTTTAGTCGCCAGTTGAGTTATCCCCTCACTTTGCAAATTGCCTGTTTGGAGTCTCTACCCGCTAGATAGCTCTAGTGGGGGTCAATTTGCATAGGGTTCGATTGAACCGTATAAAAACTGTACTATTTTGATTGAAGAGTTGTTGTTGCTCAGTGAGAAAAGTGAAGTCAAGAGAGAAAGAGGTGCAGTTGGCAGTTGGCAGTTGATGGAGAATACATACATTTTATTTTTAAAGAACTTTCCTTTTACGGATAGACAAGAGTTCACCTCATCAGTTTCCGTGCAAGAAACATCATTGTGGTTTGATAGTGGTTGATTGTCCATTGTTTACCACACTATTGGAAACTTTTCAGAAATCACGAGTACGAAGTTGCTGTGACTGAATGCGTTTTCTGGTTATCTCTCTATAGGTTCTCTTTGCTTCACTTATCACTACGTTTCAATTTTTCCTGACTCTCTAAATCTCTATCTTTTCGCAGTTGATTTATGGCGGCCGAATTGGCGGAATGCTTGCAGCCTTAGTGCAATAAGTGCTGCACATTCCGAGGTGAACCATTGAGGAGAAAGGGGTTTGCTGAAGAATTTTCGCATGAGGACATATGCTTTAATGCAAGCCTTTACCTATTTGGTTAACTTATTTGCGTCCTGGTCAGTAGGGCGTGAGATGGTTTCACTCCGTGGGGCGTCGCAGATGTGATCTTTGCTGGAATCATAACTAGCCTGTTCGTAATATCTCGTCGTTTTGAGCAACGGCTCATCAGCTTTGGGACGAGTTTTTAAGGTGATATTACCACAATGTGATCAGAGTTTCTGAGCGTGCTGTGGGCATTCGTCACACAAGCCCGGGGCGGTGAGGTCAAAAACAGGTCGATAAGTGAAGCTTGTTGATAAACACGATCAGGGAAGCGGGTCGGGAAAGTTACAGTCTGTGAGAGGGAGTGAGCTAAGGGGAAATTATACGTTATTAGCTGCGTCAGTAAAGCTGGAGAAAACCAGCCAGTCACGGTAGGGTGCCTTAAAATACCCAAATACATGAATTTGGGATTTTTGTCAAGTGAGAGTGCTGTATATATTCTTTCAGGCACAGAGTTAAGCGGTGGACAGTACGGAGTCGAAGCGAGAACGGTATAAGAAATATAAGTAGCTAACAATGTGTTGTAAGGTCAATCTAAAGCACATGTAGGCTTGGTCATCTCATTCTAGCCTATGTTCTCTAGACAGCGTTAGGATGTTCCGAACATAAACGCCTAGCCCGTGCATATGTTTGTATGAGTCTTTACGGTAGAATAGAAGGCAATAATTCATGTCAAATTGGTGAGAGGAGATTTGAGGATTGAAGGTTTTTTTTCACTTAATACCAGGATACCCGGGGGCATTTTTATACGAAAACCATTTCTTTCGATATATATATATATTTAAATGATCATATTTTATTTGGACTATCACAATTCGAAATCATTTTCTGTCATTGCAAATCGAAAATTTTTTAAAAAATTATTTAAATTTCTAAAACAATATTTAACTTATATTTTTGGCTTATTCGTTGTAATTGTGTTTTTTTTTTGTTCACTTTTAAACACGAACTCATTTTAGTATTAGTTTTATTTCTTAGAAATATGTATAAAGGAAGTTAGTATTTGAACACAAGTGCACAATGGGTCCTTATTGATTCCCAGAAAACTTCAATTAATGTAAGTTTGCTGACACCTTCTTTCACTCAATTAATTCTGAATAATACTTTGGGCCTACCCCTAAATTTGAATAATACAATATGTAAATAAATAAGAATGAAAAGGTAATAGATTATTGGTTTGGTGCAAAATAATATAGGGTTCCTTAATTACTCACATACAATGCCAGGTATTCTTGCTTGTTAAAAATATAATTCTTAACTTTGACAATGGTCGATAATCATTACACTTTTATATGAATATATACTCTTCATAAAATGTTAGTAATTGTGTTATACCTATGATCAAATTTCAATATAAACATATGTACAAATATAAAAGTATATATATATATATATATATATATATATATAAAGGGGCGGACACAACAATTTACAAGAGTCTTAGAGAATTTACAAAAAAGTAAGAAAACAAAGAGATTTCAGTTGGATGTGTTTATATTAAGCAAGCCAATTTAAATAAAACTAATAATATTATTAATATAACTTACTTATTTTTATCATCGTGTTTACGAAATTCATATCCATTTATGCTTAAATGAAAAAATTAAAAAAACAAAAAAAAGATATAATTAAATAACAAAAAACAGACAAGTAAACTCTACTCTCCATACCTCCTGTAAGTTGACTCACTTTCTCTCCCCCACACATTTTGTTTCAACCATTAAACCCGGCATAACAATCAACTCACCCCCTTCTTCTTAACGTACAACGTCCCTCCCTATCTAAACATAATATTTGAGACCGTAAAAATATGTATAACTAGATTAACCTTTTAATCTTTTCACTTTTGACTTAAGTTACAACACATGTTTTCTAATTGTTTTGAATTTGACTATGTCAACTATTGGTTTTTCATTTGGCTTTTCTTTCTCCTTTCTGTTCATTTTTTCCCAATATGAAAACCTGAGTGATGGATAAGCCTTTGTTCTGCCTGCTGAGATCTTAGTTACTAATAACTATTGATCGATAACTTCGACATTCCACTGTAGTGGCGTTTTGTACATGTCTGTATGAATAAATATAATTATATAAATTAGCGGGACCCGTGTAAATTACACGAAATGATGTTTTTAATACTAATTATCTTATTCCTAACCTATACATGTTTGAATAAAATATGATAAGATTTATTTTAAAAAATGAACAATACATGAAACATTAGTTTCAGATAAATACTAAATTATTAGTTTAGCATAATTACTTGCATATCATAATATGTTGAATAATTTACTTACTAGCATCCATCTACAATGTAATCGTAATTAAAAGCTACAAGTGGCGTTCGATATTTGTGAATATAAGCTAATTGTTAGTGGAATTTGTACATCTGATGATTTCGATCAGTTAACTCGATGCATATAGAGTGTCTCGTAAAAATATATAAACTTATTATTTATAGGTCGGACACCTTTATATAATTCTCAAAATTTCAAGCTTGGAGAAAAAAAAACTAGTATTACTCTTCGTCTAGTATAATAAAAAATGAACAATACATGAAACAATTTACAAAACTTCTTTATATACAATATTTCTAGTGATGGTAATATTTCGACGACTAAACTTTACTTTGTAAATGTTTTCGATTAAATTAAATTTGGCTCCAATTCATGAATATTTATTTACTCATCTCCAGAAGTTAGGCACAAGGCCAGTTTTATCTTACTCCCACAAGTAAGATGTGACCCAAGGTCGGGTCGGGAAAGTGGGGTTTGAAAAGCCAGCGCTCGAGAAGGTGAGCACTCTGGCCATTAAAAATTACCTGGGCAGCCCCGTTGGCATTCCCCGGTAGGGGCGCCCCAGGCAGTAAGCAATAAACTTATTCCTTCTCGAGGAGGGGAGGCGAAGCCTGGGAGGGTTGACCTCCTAGAATTGCACAGGACAGACCCATAGACCGGTGTAAATCAAGTCTCGAAGACCAAGACAATACCAGTCTATGGAGTGCAGTATCCATCGGAACAGATACTACACTTTGATCTTAGCCAAAAAGGCCAAGCCAATTCATGAGTAGCATACAAAGATTCGGAAGATCGTTGCTTTTGATGTAAGCATGCCACACAAAATCACACACGCTATTGTATTAATATGTGTCTTCCCGGTCGTCCCCCTACCTCTCTTCCCCTGCCCCTCGAAATGTAGAAAAAAATCTTAGAGGTTGGTTGGGATCGAACTATAAACCAGTCTCGGGCCAAAGTAAAAAATACTATGTCGCTAACCGTTGCGCCAAAGGGAAATACTTAAAAATGTCCGAAAATTAGGCGAGTTAAATGTTTTTCAAAATCTAGGTGCGGCACGCATGCGCAGAGCTTTTACCGGAAGTGTGACACACGAACACACACACTATCGTATTAATATATAGATAACTATATTTACTATTGAGCTTTTTAATTATACGGGTTGAAATTCTGTGGGGTTTTATTTTGTGGGTGTCTACTTAAACGGGTTTTGGTCCCACGATCGTTGTCAACAACTCGGTAAATCAGCGCTAAATTAATCCTATTGAAAGGCAGATGTATAGAGCTCGACCTTTAAAAGGCACACACACACACACACATATATATATATATATTTATATATATAAAAATATTTATATATATATATACATATATATATATATAAATGCAATGTTCATTTCAAAAGTCGACCTCTCTATGAAAGCCACATTTATAAATGATAAATCTTTCGCTGACGTACCGATATATATATATATATATATATATATATATATATATATATATATATATATATATATATATATATAGATAGATATGCGTTCTAACTACTGAGTTAAATATTACTAAGGTATTTTGGTTCGAAACGTGTGTAGGGATTGTCGGCCCCATAATAATGATTGCAGATTTTGCATGAAAGACATGGATATATCGGTTTATTTATAAAAATAAGATTTATACATAATTATCTCAATCCATCTATCTATTTATATATATATATATATATATGTATATTTCTCTCTCTCTCTCTCCCTATATATATATACATATATATGTATATATACATATATATATATATATATATACATATATGTATATATATATATATACATACATATATATTTACATATATATAAACATATATATGTATATATATATCTATATACACACATATATTTATATGTATATATATACATATATATATGTATACATATATATGTATACATATATACATATATATATGTACACATATATATGTATACATATGTATGTATATAGATATATATGTATACATTTATATATACATATATATATATATATATATCTATACATATATATATACATATATATTTATGTATACATATATATATATACATATATATGTATATATATGTATATATATACATATATATGTATATATATGTATGTATATATATATGCATATATATATATGTATATATGTATATGTATATATATATGTATGTATACATATATATATATGTATATATACATATATATGTGTATATATATACATATATATGTATATATATATATATATATTATACATTTAAATAAAATAAGTTGAGTCATCTTGAATAAAGGGCAATATCACAAGTAAAAAGTAAGAAGAGGGAGAAAAAAATTAAAATTTGTTGTTCATGTATAATTATCGAATAAAAAAATTAAGAAGTTTCGTTATGAATAAAAGTGGAAAGAAAACCCAACCCAAGGTAACTTTTCGTCCGACACATTTTCAAAGGGGGACGTCGGTGGAATATCGTTTTAAAGTAATACAAAAAAAAAGATGTTTTGTACAAGGGGAAAGAGAGAAAAAAATTGTTTATAAAGAACCATGGAGAGCAAAAGAAAAAAAACTACAACAAAAAAAAAGAAAAAAAAGTGCACAAATCACAGGAAAGGAATGAACTTTCGCCAAAACCTTAGAAACAATCACGCAGAATGGAACACAAAATGATAATCGACATACTGCAGGCAAAGTTGTTGTTTTTTTTTAGAGGTCTCTAAATAGATCTAATTTGTGAGACAACTCTTTTTGTAAAAGGGTTTTCGTAAGGGTTTTCGTCTGGTAACGTTCACGGCCTCCAGAACATTTAGATGGTGTTTTGAACGGGCCTTGTGCACGATACGAAACCAATCATCGGTATAGTTCTCGCCACATTTTTTGTTATCGTATAGGAGCTGTCCAATAGATGACTTTTGTTTCTTTCTGTGAGCGTTCAAATGTACTTTGTAGACGTCCGGATCTTCGTTGCAAAGATCCGGCTACGTCTGTCGATGAATTTCTCCTCAGGGCGCGTGAATTACGAAAACAAGCCGGGATGTGTTGGGCCACTCTCACTCCCAATCGTTGTACTGTACGATCGACAATTGAAAATGGTATACTATGTGGCTTTTTTGAAGTGTCGGTAGTACGTCCTTGTTGAAAGCTGGGAAAGAAGTCCTTGTGTTAAACACCACTCGAGGCTGTACTGCGAAAATCCCTTACTGGTGGAACAAATGTAAGGCAATTTAAGAAAAACCGGACATTTGGGTGGACCAATGAAACTGTCACCTTTAAATTTCGCAAGTTTTGTACGTATGCACCTAGAAATTAGTCCCTCCGAGAATCCATTATTAGCAAAAGTTTCTGTCAACTTTTTCAGTTCAACCGCAAGTTTACCAGAAGTGCAGATCATCGGTGCACGGTAAATAAGATTATTTACTAAACTGATCTTCCTGCTCATGAGGACAAAAGAATCCCAACTAATACACAGGCCCGTAAACGTCGGTTTTCTGTATATAGTTGTGATAAATTTGTCCCCCGTTCTTTCCACTGATACGTCCAAAAATTGCAAGGAATTTATCTGCTCTTCCTCCATAGTGAAACGCAGTGTTTGGTGTAGAGTATTTAATTTCAGGAAAAATTGATTGGCCTCGTTACGGGACCCAAAAATGGCAAAAGTATCGTCCACGTAACGCCAATAGCGAAAAGGCCTGGACACCTGAGAAAATAGTAATGATTCCTGAAAACCTAGGAAAATATTCGCTAGGATAGCACCCAAAGGACTACCAATGGCCACCCCATCAATTTGTTGATACATAATATCATTGGAACTGAAACTGACCGACTTAGTGGCCAGTCCCATAAGTTCTAGAAATATGTTTTATGGGAAGGTGGGAGAGGTTAATGTGCTACGATACAACATGTCAGCACATATTTGTATGGTTTGTGCCCTTTTTTTTTCTTTTTTTTTCTTTTGTTCTCCATGGTTCTTTATAATTTTTTTTCTCTCTTTCCCCTTGTAAAAAACATCTTTTCATTTTTTTATTACTTTAAAACGATATTCGACCGACGTTCCCCCTTGAAAATGTGTCGGACGAAAGGTACCTTGGGTTGTTTTTTTTCCACTTTTATTCGTAACGAAACTTCTTAATTTTTTTATTCGATAATTATACATGAACAAAAAATTTTTTTTTCCTCTTCTTACTTTTTACTTGTGATATTGCCCTTTATTCAAGATGGCTCCACTTATTTAATTTAAATGTATAATAAAATGTTGTACCACAAAAAATCTATTCAAATATATATATATATATATATATATATATATATATATATATATATATGTATATATATATATATGGTAGACTTTGAAAAATACTCCTTCAAAAAGTTTACGATCAGTAACTTATTGCAAATTGTTCTCAAATGTTGGGATTGAACAGAATTGCGTGTATTTTCAAAATGGCTTAAATCTTGTATAATTGAAGAGCAAACATTTGCAGCTTAGGTGCTATCCCTACTCTGAGAACCCTGTTAATTGCCATGAGACTGAATACAAACATTGTTAAAATAAGTAAAATCATCGTGCGCTACTAACATTTTGCAACAATAGATCTACTTATGTTGGCCTATTTCTTTAAGTTTGCCATCAATAGCGTTGAATTTGAAAAATGAATTGATTATTCTAACTAGTTAATTAACATTTTCAATCCCAGCACCATGTTATTCAGGGCAAAACATATCATTCGCTTTAATGCGGTTCAGAGAATACTTTATCCTATTAGGATTATTTTAGAGAGGGATGTATACTTTGTTACCAACAGCAAATGGAAAATAAATACGCGGGAGCTCTTTTATAGGAAGCAGACATAATCTAATATATGATGAAAAGTCTGTTTAATTCTCGGAATTTGTCACTGATATCTTCTGTCCTACAATATAGATGTTTAGTTTTGAACAACTAATAATTATGTTTGCTTCTTTGAACTATATACTTTTGTAATTAAACACGTGTTTTATTTTATTTTATTTTGGAAAATACTTATTCCAGCTCGAAACAGTTTAAAACCTGGGCCATTAGACCTCTTCAAAATTGACCTTTTTCTTCAAACATATGGAAACTGATATTATTCCCATTCTCCAAGGTCTAAATTAGCTAAATATACCAGTTATTGTGATCTTGGACCTTGGCTATGCCTGCCTCAAGAGCTATGTAATTTTATTGTTGACGTTTTTCAAAAACGCTGCAAAATATGGGATATTATGTCCTTATGTTCATTGTAGCTTTCCAGAGGTTGATGCTATAGCATTGAAAGTAGTACCAAATGAAAGCTAATCAAATTTTCTTGCATATGGTAGTAAGCACAATAAAACACATGAACACCTGTGTAAATTTTAACTAATTTTAATGCACAAACAGCTGGGACACTACAAAAAATCAGTTTGGTAGTATGATAGCACTGCACTGACACATATATTGCATAAGAAACTGTCAGATAGGATGTTACTAATACATGTATTATCACTTGTTCAATGTGGCTTTTTTGAAACTGTCAAATTGTTTCCTGTGGTACTCCACAACTTGTAGTAAGCAGCTTCTTTGCTCTGGGTCACTTGTGATCTGAGTTGCAAAGTCACTCATTAGTTTCACACCTCTCTCAGCCACATCATTGGTCACTTTCACTGACCTCACAAACTTCTGTGCATTCCTGTAGCTGTCATTGTCTTCCCAGGTGTCAGCAGGAGTAGTGAGCCAGTCACATTTCACTCGAAGAGCATCAAACAGAAAGTGAGACTCTGGCCCTACCAGGTCTGTGAGAACTGTAGCTGCATTGATGACAGGAAACACTGGCTTGCCTTTCCTGTAACTCTCAGGTTTCTCTGTTTCTGACAGCTTGACTGCGAGCTTCTCTTTTGCAGACTTGGTCATGCTGGCATGTGAACTGAACAAGGTGAATGGCACTAGTTCCTGGGTCAGATACCAGTGGTGGTTGTTCATTTTCTTGAGAACAGAGGTTGCCAGTTCATAGTCATACTGCTTGTATTGCAGCATGTTCTTCATAAGCTGGAGGTCATGGATAGGTGCATCAGCTGCAGATGTGGTGGTTACCCAGTGGCTAATGTAGAATAAGGTCAGGAACTTGTTCATCATCTCCAGCTTGAAGATAGTGTCCGTGTTGTATTTTAGTTCCTTGGAAAACATGAGCATCTTCATACAGTAAATGTTCCTGGGCATCCAGCGGGCTTGGTGAATGGCACCTGGCTTGGCCCAGTGGATACCTCGAGGAGGTTCCTCACCAAGCAGGATCAGGCACAGCTCTGCCACCTCTCTGTAATCTGCCCTCGGACTTGCTTCCTCAAGGAAATTGCTTAAGACTGCAATTGTGCTTGTCTTCTTCTGTTTCAAGTCTTGTTCAACTAGGCCCAGAACTCTTGGGCAGTCCTTAACCAACTTGTCCCACTTTTCTTTCACATTGCTGAACATTGGGTTGTCAGGACTCTTGACCTTGCTGAACACAGCCTCCCATACACTTCCAATTATTACCTCTGATATGTGATGGCGACAAGCGAAGTAGAATACCTTTTTGCCTAGTTTTTCTTCAATAAGCTTCGCTGCACCCTTGTTGATGCCACTGTTGCTTGCTGTGGTATCAAATACCAAGCCTACAATGTTGTCTGTGAGACCCCATGCTTCTATCAGTTCCAATGTAGCATTACACTGTTGGATTCCTGTGGAACTTTCTATGAAGGGCACACCAAGCAACTTCCCTTCTTCATACTGTGGAGTACCAGAGACGAGCACTGCAAGACTTCCCACTGGGTATCTTTCACCAAGAACATCCCGTAGAAGTTTTCCATCCCAGTGTAGTGTGCAGTAATCTGGCGGACTTTCCTTGAAGTTATTCATGTAACTTTGGCACAAGTTATGACGAGTGTTTATCCTATTTCGTCTTGTAGTAGAGGCTGATATAACAAAGTCATCAAGATCTGCGCCTCCTGCCTTCAACACTGCAGACACCATGGCTGTAGTCTGGTTGTCAGAGAGTGACAACCGATCTGCAGTGCTACAAATCTCTTCACTGGTCATAACTGAGTGTGGAAAGTGTAAGGTTATCGTACTTGGTTTTGATGAACAGCTTGGTGTTGTCTCAGTGTATTCTGAACCCTCACTAGTATCAGAGCCTTGACTGTTCTCTGGGTCTTCATCACTTGAAATTTTCCCAACTTCTGCTGCTGCAGCAGTCACTGATGATAACATTCTCTCTTCTCTTTCTTCTCGGAAGCTTTCCTCTCTAGACTTCTTCTCAAACACCTTATCATGACCTGATATGTGTGCCAGGCGAGTTGTCTGTTGGTCCAAGTAGAAATTCACGTCCTCTTCCTTGGTCTCCTTTGTGAGCAGCCTGTTGCTTCTTATCTCCTACACAACATCCTTTGCTTCAATATCAAATAACTTGTCTAAGTCCTTCAGAAAGTTAGCTCGTTTCTCTTCCTCTGGTTTGTTATTTCTTCTCTTGTTTTTAACAATTTTCCTGTACTTTTCATGGAGGATCATGAAACGGTTGACTGCATTTGGTCTAGTTAGTGTTTTAATCCTTGCCATATTCCAGAATGGCAAAACGACATCCACTGTATCATGGGCTAAAGACCTATTGTCACTGTTGGGATTATCATTCCTCAAATGCAGGAAATACTGGAACACCTGGCGATTAGTAGGAAGTTGAGAGCCCCTGATGCTGGAGCTGGGTTGCCCAATGAAGTACACATCACTGAATGACCTTGTGGCAGGAGTTGCAACCTTTCTTCTCTTTTCAGTTGGTTCATCCCGTTCACTTGTATCGCTGACCACTTTCCCACAGCATAGTTGTCTTCCAGATGCCATGTTGTCAGCAGTTCACAAATCTTAACCAATCAGCTTTAACTTACAATCTGAAATGAAGAGATAAAACATACTTAGTGATAATAAATTATATACATGCATTAAGAGTAACATTTTTGAGATAAAGTTATGTATTATATGATGGCATCATTTCCAAGCATAAAACATATATATATGTTTGTGCATTAAAATTAATTAAAATTAACACAGGTGTTCATGTGTTTCCTACCATATGCAAGAAAATTTTATTAGCTTTCATTTGATACCACTTTCAATGATATAGCATCAACCTCTGGAAAGCTACAATGAAAATAAGGACATAATATCCCAAATTTTGCAGCGTTTTTGAAAAACGTCAACAATAAAATTACATGGCTCTTGAGGCAGACAGAGCCAAGGTCCAAGATCACAATAACTGGTATATTTAGCTAATTTAGACCTTGGAGAATGGGAATAATATCAGTTTCCATATGTTTGAAAAAAAAGGTCAATTTTGAAGAGGTCTACTGGGCCATATTCCACTAATGACTTTTACAGCATCGAATGATTACGTTGTTAATAAAGACATACATTTCTCTATATCTGCCAACTTTCAGATAACTGATAACATTAGTTTCAGATAAATACTAAATTATTAGTTTAGCATAATTACTTGCATATCATAATATGTTAAATAATTTACTTACTAGCATCCATCTACAATGTAATCGTAATTAACAGCTACAAGTGGCGTTCGATATTTGTGAATATAAGCTAATTGTTAATGGAATTGGTACATCTGATGATTTCGGTCAGTTAACTCGATGCATATAGAGTGTCCTGTAAAAATATGTAAACTTATTATTTATAGGTCGGACACCTTTATATAATTCTCAAAATTTCAAGCCTGAAGAAAAAACAGCTAGTATCACTCTTCGTCTAGTATACAAAAAATGATTGTAATAGAAATTTAGTTGTATGAATACATTTCTTATAGTTTGTAAGTGTCGTTGCCGAGTGAGTAGCAATAAAGAAGGTTCGCATTGTTGACATAGCAACTTGTTATCTGCGTTGTTTTCTTATCTTGGCAGGCGTTACTGATCGATCGGTTAGCAATAAATTGGTTTGTGATACATACGCGTGTTAGTATATGAATGGTTGTTGTCGAGCTAGTACCGGTATCATCCGAAAATACGTTCCCGTTTATAGATATTTCTGATGATATACCGTCTCTTTCGTATTTATTATGCCACTTAGCTTATATATTTTTAATGAAATAAATTTACAATAGGTGAAGAACATGAAAACAAGAGCAAATTTAAAGGACATGTTTTGCGCATAGATTTCTAATTTTTGTAAGCGTTCCTGTTTGAGGGCGTAGTAAAAACTCCGTGATCAGATAATAATTATTGTGCACACACGTGTTTCTGTTTTTTTACATAGATAATGAAGTTGTTGTGAAAAAACAGCACTAGACAAAGGGATTCGGTATTACATTTCCTAAATATGTATTAAACAGGTTTACACGTTCCTTGTTTGATGAGATTATTGTACACATTAGAATTATATCTCAGCACGTAGAAAAAACAATATCGTTCTCTATAATAATTTTTCTCATGTTGATTCCCTACCTTCTTGACTGTGATATAATATCTCTTTTGTCCTCGCTCAGAGGAGGAAAAACTTCACATTTTATTGCCAATCCTTGTCGTGGAAGCTGCGTCATTCGAAAATACGACTTAAACTGTAGCTATTATTAGTGATATATCTCGCCACATAGAACGTACTCTTTGTTATTTATTGCCGTACTTTTATTTAAAACAAACATGTATACGACGCGATGATTAAAAAAAAAACAAATAAAAAATCAATGTGTTTAGAATAGTTTTCCAAACATCGTGGTCTTAGGGAGATAGTGTAACTTTTCAGTTTATTTCTTTGCGCGTACAGATGTCATATTTTTCAAGAATGGTATTCTTTTCGTCTTGAAACCTGGTGATTCGAGCTATTATAAAAGTGTAGTTTATTGTAAAATAATGAATTATATAGAAACATAGGTGTAAATATATAGGGACTCTCTTGAAAGTGAAGAAATTCATTTTCACATGAAGTAAGATCATGCATCACCTGCACACAGCGTCGTATGAATGCTATCTTACTTATTTCCTTTTTGTAACTGCTTAAAATATTTCTCGCTTCAAAAGACGATTAGAAAATTAATTTATGTTTGTATTTGATTTAGTTTCTTTTACAATAGTCTTTAGTAGAAACGACAACATCAGAAAAAAAAACTGAATCAATATGTGATTTATTATATTAACAACACTTGTACTCAAGTTCAATGTTACTTAAGAAAATTGTTAAAAGAATTGTGAATCATTCAAACTGTCACACAAAATGAATTGTTAAACAATGCTAGTGGTTGATTATACGTTTGCTGCTAACACGCTTCAGATGTGTATATATATATATATATATATATATATATATATATATATATATATATATATATACATCTGGTTTAACCCACCTTTTATTAACAACGTTAAAACCAATATTCCCAAGGAATTCTTTAAAATATTAGAAAACTCCTTTAAACACCCACATAAATATAGTTCCATACTCAATAAAAAACTCAATAAAGAACTCAATCAAAATGTCCTACTCCACTATGCCTAAAATAGCACAAACAATCATTTCAGCAAATAGCAAAAAAATAAAATCTATCCAATCCCATGATAGTTGTTCCAATCCCAGAAATGCGTGCAACTGCAGGCGTACAAGCGAATGCCCATTAGATAATAGATGCACATACACTGGCCTTGTGTATGCTTGTATATATATGTAAAGAACTTTGCCTGAATATGTAAATGTAATAAAATTTGATTCGCACTTCATTTTATTCTTTCACTTCATCTATTCCTATTAATGCTCTATCCAGTATATTGAGCTTTATTTTTATCCGGATGTTCACTAATTAAAGATATTAGTTGTATTAACCTTATATATTTAAGCTCCCGCAAGGTTGAGCTTTTCTTACCATCCGGATATGTTCAACAAATAATTTCTTCCATTATCGGCCAAAAACATACCCACCCCATCTAAGGAGGCTTATATATACAAATTGATTCAGTCAATAAACAAGTTTTAAATAAATGTTAGATGGAGAGTTTACCATTATGATTTGAAATCATTACCGAACAGGGTTGACATTGAAGATGCGAATCGGCGAAATACTCATGGAAACGGCCTTCCCTTGAACTCAGTTAAGGAGCTTAAAAAGACTGAGAGAATTGCCGCAGCTCATTACGGCCTTAACACAACATCTTTCCCTAGGCAGAATGATGAGTTGGTCGAGTTTGAGAATGCCATTTTCGACCTGGTCAGAAGAATTAAATTAAAAAAGCACACTAAGCAGCCCAGTCTTATCGTCAAAAAATAAATGGATTTACCAGGAAAGTAAACAAGCATATGGATTTCATTGTTCCGGCAGACAAGACTAAGAACTACTACAAATTGGACTATATATCTCACAGGAACTTAATATACCGTGAGTTACATACATTCTATAAAATTGCACCCCCAATAAGATATAAATCTAGAGGCTAAATCACTAGTTACATATATGAATCTAACCAGCCACGGAGAAGTAGTAACACCAGCCACACCTAGATTTTCCCATAAAGTGTTAGATAATGACTATGAGGATGGACGCATCTATTTGAGACGGGTTTGACTTACGCAATTTGTAGCGGAGTCATCCCGTGCAAAGCTGGGCGATGTGTTTCCCACGATTTGCGGTTACAATGACGATACCGGAGGGTAAGAGGTTGGGTCACAGCTGCGTGTTGATCACGAGATTTCGTGACGTCAGTTTTCCGCTGTGAGAAAATTAAATTGAGATATAGTCAGTTCTCACTTGGAAGCGACGAGAGAACAACGCACACTCATGTAGCTATTATAAAGAAGGGATTTCGATTCCCAATATAAGCAAGTAGGGCCAAACGATGTCTTCCTCTTCCTCCCTTGCAAGTTATTACGTGATTAACTTGGGAAATTTAATTAGCGTAGCCACTCTCTCGATTCTCCAACGAACTTCTCAATTGTTGGCTAATTAGCTAGTGAATAAAAAGTGCTCGAATTTAAACAGCAAAAGCCTTTGTTTAATTTATTGAAGCAAAAGTGTTATTTCAGCGCGAAGATAGCAGCCCGAAATGTTAACACGAAGCGAAGCAAATAGTAGTCGACCCAAGACGATAAGTACACAACAGCAAAAGAATTGCGAGAGAGAGATTCACAGCGAGCAATCAGCCGAGCGCGGATGACGTCAGCAGAAGCGCACACGAGTAGCGCTAATAGTTCCTTGCAATTCGACACACGGCGAGGCAAAGCGAAGCAGAGAGAAACGACACATCGCCCCATTTCGGATCAACGGACGAGAGCTTTTTCTTCTTCTACGACGACCAGGAGATTCTGACACAACGTATATTAAGAATATCAAGAACTATTATAAAAGTTATTATAAACTGTATTATCATAACCAGCAATGTAACAAAAGACCATAAACCTTACTTTCAGCAAAATCCATCAATACGGTTAATTTGCCTATATAAAATCTGACCTGGACATAATCAGCAAACAATTTTTAGATAGGGTCATTCCAGCTATCAGGAATAAAATGTTCTTTTCGTTGTGGCAATCATCAGATAACGTAATTGAATGGTTCTTGAACCTTAAGGACAAACATAGATAAAGCTTTATAACTTTTGACATAGACAACTATTACCAATCTATTTCCCCAATTCTCTTAAATAAAGCTCTAAGTTTAGCGAAAAATAATTCAGAGTTTACTGATTTGGAAATTAAACTTATTACACTAGTCAGAAGATATATCCTCAAATTCGATGGCAAGTTATGGACTAGAAAGGACACCACCAATGATTTCGATATTACTATGGGGTTCTCGAATTCTGCCCAAGTAACTGGCCTTGTGGGTATATCCCTCTAAAATGAAATCAAACATAATTTTTAAAAATATAAAAGGGGGCCTATATAGAGACGATGCCTTATTTGTCTCTGATGAGAGGCCTAGAAGGTATAGCAAAACAATTGAAGCTTTGCATGATTTTTTCAGAAATCTTGGCCTATTAATTACTGTGTATCCTGAGAGGAAAACCTCTAACTTCCATGATATTACACTTAACCTTAATGACGGATTATATAGCACCTTCCATGAACCTAATCTAAGTATTTTTTTATGTACACACACTATCAAACCACCCGAAAGCTATAATCACATCAATAGTCTGTGCGGTCTCCAATAGAATCTCTAGGCTTTCCGCTAATAAAAACATTTTTAACCAAAACGCACAATTTTATAATAATGCCTTACTTAACACAGGATACTCTAAAAAATAACTTATAACCACAATCAACAGGACGATACAAGCGTAAATATTATTATGCATTATATGACAATTAGCAATAGGATCTGGACTAAAAGAAATATAAATGAACCTAGACAACAGAGGCATTCCATCAGACCTGATGTGAATGAGCAACACATAGATAGTTCCATACCTACTTCACGTAAACGCCTTAGAAGGAAAAACAACATCTGGTTTAACCCACCTTTTAATACCAACGTTAAAACCAATATTCCCAAGGAATTCTTTAAAATATTAGAAAACTCCTTTTAACACCCACATAAATATAGCTCCATACTCAATAAAAAAAACTCAATCAAAATGTCCTACTCCACTATGCCTAACATAGCACAAACAATAATTTCAGGAAATAGCAAAAAAATAAAATCTATCCAATCCCATGCTAGTTGTTCTAATCCCAGAAATGCGTGCAACTGCAGGCGTACCAGCGAATGCCCATTGGATATGTATATACACTGGCCTTGTGTATGCTTGTACTGTAACTGAACTAAATAATTCTACAATGAACCCTAGAGAACACATAAATGCAGCCCTTAATCAAACTCCACAACTGAGCATCATGACTAGTTTGCACCATAATGCTACACCTAATAATGCTAATATCCACCCTCTATCCCAGCAAGCCGATAATGATCTTCCAACGGTAGTTAATGATAACGCTAACCATAATATACATTCAATTAACCAATCTAATTCATATCATGAAAATACAGTGAACAGAAGTAGACCCGCGAATAGAAATATAAGTTGTTCAGGAATAATAGCAAACACTAAGATACACACTTATATTGAGGCTACAGCAAATCTAATTAAAACTCGCATATCTATGCATAATTACTCCTTCAATAATGATGTCAGCACAACAAAACATCACTGACTACTTTAGTTAAAAATCTAATATCCAAAAATATTCCGCACAGTATAAAATGGTCCATCCTAAAAAAATCAAACTCTTATAACCCAGGATCAAGATCTTGCGCTCTATGCAATTCAGAAGCCGTGATGATTGCGACAGCACCTACACGTTTAAATTTAATCAACTCTAGAAATTAAAAAGTTTCCAAATGTCGCCATAGAAGGAAATTAAAGTATGCACAATTCAACCCACCACCTAACCCACCATAGCTGTTTGGGTGAGTGTCGGGACTGGCTTCGGAGTATTCAGTTTTGGAGATGTGTGTGTTAAATTTGCCAATACTATAAGGTTTAGACATTGAATATGCTTACATATCTCTTTAAATATCTTTAACATTTTTTAAGTTTTAAATATATATGTATATTTAAATTTTAAAATTTTGAAATTATAAAATCTTTAAATCATTAAGTTGCAGGGGTCTAGATTTTTAAATTTTTAAAGTTTTGAATTATTAAATTCTAAATGTGTTAACAACTTCTTGATTATTAATTTACTAAATCTTCTAAATTATATGATAGAGTTAGATCTGTAAATTTGGTTTATATACTCAAAGTAGAGATTAAGTAGTAAATTTGGAGGAGGAGATATATCGTGACTCTGACCTAAATTTACAAATCCGTCTCTGTGACCCAGACTTTTAATATTCAAATATATACATAACTGAATCGACCCAGACATATAACATCCGGTATACATATAACTGAATCTACACATCCCTCAATATGTGTTGGCGTTTTCCTTGTTAAATGAAGACATGTAACATCCGTTTGTGCGCGCGGTTTGAATCAGTTGATATTCATTGACGCTTGTGCTGTTGTCTTATCAAGGGGAGGTGTTCGTTTTCGGATTTCTTACGCTGTCTACTGGGCTTGCGCGAGCTTAATTACCTTTGAATATATGTTTTTCTTTGGAGTAATTTTGATCGGACCCGGAAGAAAAAATGACCGAATACATCAGGTCAGTTTAATTTTATTCGAATTGGATTTAGCAAAGCTTGCATACAACCAGGAGGTTATAGTTTGCATGACTCCTATTAGCTCTTAATTACCTTGAAGTTGGACATTATAATATTCAACACCAAGTGAGTTTTCTGAACTTTTCATATGATTTGTTTTCCCTATCGTTTTCTTATCGTTTTATTAATTTGCATACACATTAAATACACTTTTCACTGCTATCTACTGCATCGGTAGCAAACGAATTTCCCGCCTGGATAACTTTTTGCAGGTGTGGACCACCACTCACCATTTTGATTATTTCTTAATCAACCTCTTTGATGTCTTGCCTGGAGCAATTTTAAACTTGTTGACGTGGATCAACTGCATAGGTTTACAAAAAAGTATGTTTTGGGCCGATATATTTGATGTTTTATATATATATATATATATATATATATATATATATATATATATATATACCTTTATGTATTTTTATATATATATTTTAAAAGTTTAATTTTTATTACTTGCATTAATGTCATTGCGGTAATGGTCATCTGAGGAGAAGATTTTCTGTGAAAACTAATGAGTTAAGGACTTTAAAGAACTTTGCCTGAACATTGAACTGTAATAAAATTTGATTCGCACCTTATTCTATTCCTTCACTTTATCTATTGCTATATATATATATATATATATATATATATATATATATATATATATAAATTATGATCACCTACAGACATCGATGTGTACGCAATCTTCAGTTGAGGGATGTTAATTCATGTCGGTCGGCGGGCCTGAACCCGGTTTCCAAGTTAGCACTGACTAGTAACCCGTTATTTTACCATACGGCCGCCACCAATCAGCACGGAAATTAGGAGAAACTAAACTCTATAAAGGCCAAATGTGTAAACAGAATCACAGTATTCAACAACAAAAAGGTTTGAATATCGTATTAAAGACATGGTGTAACTGTTTATTATTGAATTCTCTCAGAGTCACCAGTCCATGTAAAGGGGGCAAAACTATATTTTTACATAAATATTAGTTATTATTGCTTACAGCCACTGATGTTTCATGCTTACATAATCTTTTATATATATATATATATATATATATATATATATTAATAGAATGATGTCGTTGTGAGGAAAACACAGTCCAATTTAAACTGACTAGACGAGAGAGAAAGAGTTAGATAGATAGTGATATAAAAAGAAGGAAAGTTTAAATGAATTACGAAATCTTTTTAAAATGTCTGTGTGATATTATGGATAGAGACATGAGATAAAAATATCATGATTTCAGATGATCAAAATCGTATTAAATGTATAAAACTACATATACATATATTTCCACTAACTACCCGTCTGTGGAACACAATAGCACAGGTGGTGCTTCCTGGCTGAGTACATGTTGGTGTTTAAGTCTATGTTAACAAATTTGTGTGGAGCTGTCCTTTTAGATAATCAAATTTCGCCCATTTTTAAGCATCGTTTTTAATCCTCAAAACATTTTTTCACGGTCGACTTAAAAATCGAAGTATCGCTTACTCTCGATTGGCCTTTGTGTCTTAATCAACAGTGACTTATTATTACAAAAAATATTTTTTTATGAACTGAAACAGACCCCGTCTCGAATTATTAATTTTTGTAATATAAATAAAAAATACCAATACCTTGCATGTCTGGTTAACAAAGTTAGTATTTTAGTAATGGTATAAGACAAGTTTTAATTTTGAAACGAATTTAAAATTTCTATTATGAAGTAATTTTGGAACAAATCCGCGGAGAGTTTATAGTTATGATACACACATTTTCTCTTCTGTTTTTTTTACATGAAGTATTTCTTGATTAGAAAGGAAAACAACAATTGATAAATCAGACTGGGAGAAATAGTGGGGAGAGAGAGAAATTCAAATATGTATATTACAAATATTCGCGAACATAAAGTGGGTGGCTTTTACTATGAACAGAGAGAAAAAATTGGGTAAATAAAGATAATCATTTTACATTACTAACAATTATTAAATCCATTGTATTTCTATCAATAAACACCAAATACTTAATAGACTTAATCCCATATCATTTTCCTCCTCTTTTCTTTGTATAATCTATTTCTTCTTCCATATGAACATTTATTAGATATTTTTATATCCCCTGCTAACTAAATTTGTTGAACTGTAAACTGAAGAATCTTAGATCCATAGTTTACTCAAATAATGCAATAAAGCAAAACGAAATGATGAAGAAAAAAATCTTAATGCAAAATAATAAAAGGAATGTTTAAGAAATCTTATTTCAAACAATTATTTACTTACAAAATGCAAGTATGCATTTCTGTTTATTCGGAAATGAGTCAGCCATTTTAATATGCATAGAGATTTTTACCTGACTTATACTTTTCTTTTACTATTCATCACTTCTTTTTTAAATGAACAAATGCAATAGCGTAAAATACATCGAAATCTTATTCAATTAAATCCAGTAGAATGCATTATAACTTGTTCGTAAACAAGTCGAGCATTTTAATATATGTTTGATAAGTGACAAAAATGATGAATGACTTTGTGACAATTAGAGATTTGAAAAGAATTGAAAGCAGTTGAATGTAACTTTAAACACAATTAACGATAGTCGGGCAACTGTGGATTTACACCGACATTAAAAGGTCGCAAAAGGATCTTAATGTACTTTAATATAATATTCTGGGACTTTAAATTATGGATTTCTGTCATATTGAAATCAAAAGTAAAATGGCGAAGTGCGGTCATGTTCATCCAAAGTCTTTATACGAGGGGCGTTCAAGAAGTAATACCCCTGCTCGATTTCCCATAGCGTTTGATTAACTTGGCCACAGCTATTAGTGTTTCTCTACATATGGACCACCCAGAGTTATGAATTTCTCCTATCGTTTGATGCAGCTCTGGACACCGTTTTTGTAGAACACCCGCAGGTTGGTCCTCCAACTACGCGTTAACTTCAGAAAGCAAGGCTGCATCATCTGGGAAACGTTTTCCTTTCAAAAACAACTTCATGGCTGGGTAGAAATGAAAGTCAGAAGGTACAAGGTCAGGATAGTAAGTGGGATGGGGGAGGATTTCATAGCCACACACCCGTTCTTCTGATCTGGCGACATGCGAGTTGTGGACCGTAGCGTTGTCCTGCAGGAGAAGAATACATTTGATTATCTTGCCCCGCCTCTTGATTTTGATAGCTTCTCTTAATTATATGAAAAGAGAAGCGTAATTGGCTCATGTAATTGTTGTACCCTTTGCCAGGAAATGTGTCACTACTACCTCGTCCTGGTCCCAGAAGACTGTGAGCATGACCTTGCCAGCCGATGACTGCACCCGTGCCTTATTTGGAGGTGGTGAGTCCAAGTGCTTTAACTGCATTGACTGCGCCTTGGTCTCTGGATCATAGTGATTGACCCAAGTTTCATCCTGTGTAATCAGTCTTTTGATGCACATCTCCAAATTCATCCTCGAGCACTCGACGCGTACTTGCTTGTAAAAAGGTGTGAGCAACCTGGGAATGCATTTGGCAGACACCTTATGCATATTCAAATGGTCATGAATGATAGTTTCCACAGATCCTCTACTAATCTTGACCTCTTGGGCTATTTGGCGAATAGTAATGTGTCGATATTCCAAAATTGCAGCCTTAATTGACGGGCAGATGCCTCCTCAATGGCAAAAGAGGCACGATCAGGTCTGGGAGCTGTTTCCACAGACTTCCGGCCATCTTTGAATTCACGATGCCAGCGTGTTACAAGGTCATATGATAGGGCATCATCACCATTAGTTTCTTTCATTTCATCAAAAGTCTCCTTTTGTGTGCGTCCTTTCAAATAAAACAACCGGATCACTGCACGACACTCAACTTGCTCTACTTCACATCTGACTCAGTTCAAACTCCTGTGAATCAGAAACCACAATTAGTTTAGAGCTGTTTTTTGAAACATAACCCATAGATATAAATCATTACACATGCAAAAATTCATTTAGATCAAACAACAGGAAGTAGGTCAGGGGTATTACCTATTGAACGCCCCTCGTATAAGAAAAATATGTTTTCTTCAATCTGCATATATAATTTTTAGTTACTCGGTCTCGTAACCTCAAAATTGTTGACGTACAGAAAACGTATATATAATATAGGTAAGATTATATATGGACAACGACTGTGTGAATGTATCTAAAAACTCCAATTCAAAGTGGAAAACTACAAAGTACAATGGTACATTGTAGCCTTACATTGCATTTCGTTTAATAACAGTAAAGCTGCTAAAGTGAATAGATGATTGCGTTTTTATATTTTACACAATAAATATGGAATGGAGAGAAGAGAACAAAGGTGTTTTGAGCATGGCGGAGCGGGGTAAGAGGATAAGAAGGTTGCGAGGAGACAATTTTTGCGAGGAGACACTAATACTTTGGCAAGTAAAACGTTGTTTATATATATATATATATATATATATATATATATATATATATATATATGCAAACATTGTTAAAAATAACAGAATTCGTCTGTTTAATTATATCTTTTTTATTTTTCAATTTTTCTGATTGTCTTTTTTAAAATCAAGAAAATTAATAAATCTTGTAGTAAAAAGCAATTCCAATCCACCTCAATAACCACTAGAAAGAACAAATGTTATTTATAAGTTTAAATGCTTTGGGAGAATGTACCTCCCATAATAATAATAAAGCTCATAGCTACATTGGTTTTACAAGCACTACCCTATTCCGCCGCCTCAGCATGCATCTTGTAAACTCTAACTCAATTTACCAACATCTACGAAAGCATAACTGGCTTCCCTCTGATTTTAGACAAATTCTAGTTAATAACACCAACATTATTTATTTTGAAAGCAATTTTAAAAAATTAAAAAATACTTGAAGCTATCTATATAAAAACACAACCCAAAATTAACGACATCATATATGAAACGAGTGGAAACATTTTATAATGCTAAACGTAATGCGATTTCGTTCTGTGATGCAAACCAGCGTTGCTGAATGTAACATTACCAACGATTTCCTGGAAAAATGCGGAAAACGTTTAATGCACGTTTCTCCACCGTCTTTTTAAAATTCTCTTTTTTCTCCCGCTTTTTTGTTCATCTGCTTTTGACACCTGAGCATGATTCGACGAAAAATCCAAAATGTTCGTGAAACCTGTGAAACCTGTGAAACCTGTGAAACCTATGGAATTTTTATTAATTTATTTGATTTTAATACAAAAAAGACCATCAGAAAAATTGCGTTAATTAAAAAATATTTTTACTCAGAGAATTCAATAATTTAACTACAACATTTGGTAAATTTGTAGATTCACTCCCTCAGTTACATTACTCCCTCCCCGTTAATAAATGAGTTTAACTTGTTCTAACTTATAAGGGAAGTTCAGTAATATATTTTAAAAACTAACTTTAAGTTCAACTGGTAAGGTCGTAAAACCACACGCAATCGCCTAAAACAGGTCCCCTACCAAATAAATAACTCACATAATACATTTCCAATGGCAAACAATGGTTTCTGCCATAACACCAGAAAATGAAGGATTATTTTACGTTTAATTTTTATGCGAAACTGATCCTATTCTCTAAATTCTAAAATATTTTGTGTTGTTTCTTTCCGGCATGTTGTAAAAGCCTGATAAAGTAGAATCTCATTTAATCGGATGTTGGGGAGGGGGAGGGTGATAATCTACAATAATCATAAACATTTCAATATTTTAATTTATCCTATAAAAAAAAGGATAGATCAATATAAAGTAGTTTATTTTATTTTCACGCGAAAATTAAGCGCAACTAAAATAAATTGCTTAAAGTTAAAATAAAAAATGGGCGTGTAGTTAAAAAAAAATACGATTTAAAAAAATTAAATATGGGTAAATTTGCAGAGTAATATCTTCAATTAATACCAACACCCCTCCTTTTGTAGGCAATTACGTGTTAAAACCGTGGAAAATTAAGAAATTTAAGAACATATTTTAGAATTTAGAGTGGGGATCAGTTGTATATATATATTTAACGTAAAATGTTCCCTTTTTATCCTTGTAAAGAACTTAACAATTATATTACCACTAACCTTTAGTCAGAGTGGTAAGATCATAAAACAACACATAATCTCTTTAAAAAAAGTAGCAATCCATAAAAAAATGCATCGGATTTAACTCCTATTAAAAAAAGAATTTAGTTAAATGCCCGAAAACTGGCCCGAAAAATGGGGATCATTTTATATTGAATTCATATACGAGAATATTCCCCACCTTTAAATTTCAAATTTATTTTTCATTTATTTTTTTCTGTCAAGCTTTTTAGAGTTTTTACAAATGGTTATAATATATTTTTCAGAGGTTGGTAGTTTAAGAAGGGTGTTAATCTACAATCATACCAAAATACGAATCTCTATGTTTTTCGTAATCTGGACAGATCACTGCTATTATTTTGTAAATTTATTTGTCAATGAAAATAGTGAAAAGGTCATTGTAAACATACACAATAAATTCATTAAACTTTATAAATAAGGCATTAACTTAATTAATAAAAAAAGTTATTTATTTTATTGTTCACGGAAAATGTAAAAACTGAAAGAAAAGAGCGATAGAAAGAGGGAAGCGATATAGAGAGAGTGGGGCAGCCACACTCTATACTTCTCTCTCTCTCTCTCTCTCTCTCTCTCTCTCTCTCTCTCTCTTCTGCCTCGACCGTAGGCAAGTTCGTCAGCGAGCGCATGTAATTTCAAACTTAAAGTGTTTTAGTCATTTTTTTCCGATTTATGTATTAATAATTTTAATTAATTACATTTAATATAGACGAAATTAATGTGTATAGATAATACACATAAGTAATGAAATTCCAAATTAATAATACCAAATATTAATTAATTATTAATTGTTTAAAAATAGATATGCTAATTAGGCACTCAAAAAGTTATCTCTTAATCGTTTATTTGCATTATATATACATATATTAATATTTTATATTGTATTATTGATTTAAATAACAGTAAACCGTTTTGATACACCTGACGCATTTATTTATTTAGATTTATGTATATTTATCACCAGTAAGCTGTAGACAAACGTTAATATTTTATTTCCGAAGAAAATCATCATGAATTTACCCTGATGATTCATACTAATACTAAGTTATAATCGCGCTCTGAAGTAAATACTAAATAACATTTTGATTATTTAGAATGGCCAGATCGAGTATTAAGGAGGATTTTTCATCATGTTGTTTATCATCATGTGTCGTTTTATTCTCAATATATTTTAATGTTTGTATTTCTATCACTTAATGGATGCTATGCCTTTTACAATACTGTATCCGGTTTAAGTTTGTATTATTTGACTCAATGTTGCAAGTGTAGTCGTTTACAATGACCTAAAAGGGAAATTATTTATCCGGATCTTTTAAATTTATCTTTTTCTTATTTCTTAGACATTATCAAAATCAATTACTGATAGAGGATGAATTCACCATTATTGTTCATTGTATAACGGTTACTCGTAAACGATAATTTTGACTCATTTGATATCACTGAAATAACCAAGAGCTCACAGGTGGGATCACGAGAATATTGCCGACATCAAGTATTGTGCTAAGGAACACGACACACCGACTCGTCAGATGGCGCCGTAACCTCTTCATGCCCGCGACCTCCTATCGTCATGCATTTTATACACATAGACATTATGAGACCTGTCACAGTGTTATAAACTTAAAGATGCAATCCAAAAAAAATCTTACCTGCTTTCTTTATTTAGTGAAAACATGTTTGATAATTTTGCTAAAATATCACGGTAGCTAACATATGAACGCACTATAAAAAATTAAATCGTGTTTCACCTTCACGTGGCGTACAATTTACATCTATTAATAATGGAGATTAATTATCTGTCTGTCTGAAGCCGACACTCTATTAGAGTAATATTACTAAATACTTAGTCTGCTAGCTTATTTATATACTACTACAAACACCGCCGTAAACAGTATGCGCATTTCTCAATTTACATAATTAATTGCTTTTAAACTTCTAAGTAATTAGTATTCGCAAATATACACTCATGATTTTTTTCTTCAGATGTCCACATGTATTTACTCTATTTTGCTCGCTAATAATCTTACTTATAAATAATAATTATTTCTTTTATTATATATATATATATATAGGGTGGACAAAAATAAGGGTCCTATTTTTAAAAATTCATAACTTTTTTATTTATTGATTTTTTTTTTTTTTTTAGAATAAGTAAAGGAGCCCTTCCGAAGCAAGCATGAACCGTATTAGCCCTAAGGAATGTACCCTCATTTAGAAAACATTATTTTTGCTTAAAAAACTCAAAACAGTGTAAAAAACAATACTTTAGTTTTTGTAAGTTTTAAGAAGTGTTTTTCGGCTAAAATTTGTTTTGTTTATTTCAAAAAATCACGGAAGGGTCAGTCTACACACACATAAAGATTGGTGAGTTTAACTTTTATTTTGTGGAAGTTATTCAAATTTAAAGATAGGACCCTTAGTTTGGCCCACCCTGTATATATATATATATATATATATATATATATATATATATATATATATATATACGAAATGAGTTACGCAGCGCAACCAGCGTTACTGCATTGAATCGGTTACCTCCCTCTGATAATTTAGCATGGACGCAAGACGGGCGCGTTATTTCAAATGTAAACAAAATGCTAGAATTTACCGTGTTACTTTTACTCTGAGTTTGTTTATTTTCTTAATCTTATTAGCCATTATGTTTTAAAACACAAATTTATTGAATCAAATTGTTTAACTAAAATAATAATTGATTTAAGAATTACTACTTAAAAAACACACACACACCGCACTATAATGAATTTAGTTTAGGTAAACTTTTTTTTCGAGAGCATTTAAAAAACTATTCGTGTTTACTGTATTTAATTTTTTAATAGTTTTATTTCAGGTACACCTTTTCTTCCGATTTGAAAACTTTCCAATATTATCATGTTCTTATTACCTTGAATGTGTTTATGATTTCGGTTTCACCTTCTACGCTGTAAAGCTTTTATTTACTACCTGTTTTTATTATTCCGTGTTTTACTTATAAATATAAAAGATGTGATTTTTTTTCTTTTCTGTAAACAAACACATTAACACATAGTACTGGAAAACAATATAACTGATTTTAGAATCAAATTGTTTAATTAAAATAGGTAATTTAACAAACACACACACCCACACATTCCAACGAATTTAATTTACGTACACTTTCTTTTCGATAGCATTTAAATAACTAATCGTGTTCACTGTATTTGACTTTTTGGTGCTTTTTTACTGTAGGACCCGCGCTAACTTTGACCCCGTCGTAACAGTGAGGGTCAGGGTCAAAGTGGGGGTTAGGATTATGGTTAAGCGTTAGGGTTAAGGGCATGGTCAAAGTTAGCGCGGGTCCTACAGTACAAGATTACCGATTTTTTTATTTTTGTATTTTAGGTACACATTCTTTTCAGATTTGAATAATAGTGTTCGCTGTATTTAGTTTTTTAAAATTGTTGATTATAAACAATTCATCGAATCAAATTGTTTAATTAAAATAATAATTGATTTAAAAATTACTATTAAAAAAAACACACATATTCTAATGAATTTAATTTAGGTAAACTTGTGCTCGAAAGCATTTAAATAACGACTCGTGTTCGCTGTATTTGATTTGTTTACTGTTTTATTTTAGGGACACCATTTCTCCGATTCGAAAACCTTCCAATATCTTCATTTTTTACGATTGTGCTTAGGATTTCGGCTTTACCTTTTACGCCGTAAAGCTTTCATTTACAAACTGTTTATATTATTCCGTGTTTAATTTATTAAAATAAAAGATGTGATTTTATTCTCTTTTCTTCTTTTGTCAACAGAAAAAATACCACAATTTTTTTTTCTTAACTAAAAATATTTCTAAGTATGGTGGAAGGTAAAAAAAATTGGGGGGGGGGGCAAACAAATTTTTTATTTTTTATATATTAAAAAATAATACTATTGTAAAAGTACAGAACCGGAAAAACAGAGAAGCTAAAATATAAGATTTAACATGATCTTGTTCAAATGCTTTATCGATAAAGTGGTTCTAGTTTGAATACTGATTGAATCCTGCAATTGCTACAGATTATTGCATCATCGTATGAGTAATATATGTAAATCCGTCAGTTATTGCATCAGTCTTTCTTTGTTCAGAAGAAAAGATTACGCATGTTACAGTACGCATGTGTTATCAACAGGCGTTTAGATTGGTACAGCGTTACAAAAGGTCGAGAATTGAGTCCACCCTCCGCCAATTGCATAGTGTGACGCAGAACAATACATGTTACTCTAAATGCAAATTAATAACAAAAAGTGCTTTGAGCAAAGCAGCTGAAAACGCAGTTGTTAACGTTCCGTATTGTTTAAGTCGCATCCCGCGTAAAATCAAAATAATCGTAAGTGCTGTTCGTCTTCCCACACCGAGGGTAAATATAACCTGGCATCAGTCTTCATGATATTTACATCGGGATCGTAATAATTATGTTAATATCTCGTTATACAGCCATTCCTATAACTAAGTGCATCAGTTGTATGTCTACTCATTTCTTTTCACAATCATTAGTTAATACCTGTTAATACTTCTTCTAATTCTTCTACTTACTCTTCTTCTTCTTCTCCTACTTCATATTTTATTATTATTATTTGTACTCACTAGAGATTCACACACAAATCATCATCAGTGATTGCTCACCGACAAAAGTGGTGGTATTTCCTGGAGTCTGAGTGACAACAAGCCTCACAAGATTTCTAGTATTCTTCACCTCTTTTCGATAACCACCGCAAATACACTTGCGGTATCGCAACAGCTTTTTACCATTTATTTTTCGCTGGTAAGGACCATTTGTCTTCTCTGGGATTTGAGTGGCAATAAGCTTCCTCAAGGTCCCAGCATTCTCCGCACTCTTCCAGTAGAGGTATGGTTTGTGCTGTCCCTCTTCGGTTTTCTCATCCTCCTTAACCCTCTACAAATATTTTTTATATTATATTATATTATATTATTTTTAGGGGGATGGTAGGGAACGGAAGGGGGA
Source organism: Sepiola atlantica (assembly GCA_963556195.1). Lineage (NCBI taxonomy): Eukaryota > Metazoa > Mollusca > Cephalopoda > Sepiida > Sepiolidae > Sepiola > Sepiola atlantica. The sequence goes on from OY744522.1 coordinate 78,201,816, forward strand.
GAGCTTGTGGTGTTTCTTGTAATTTATGTTTCTTGGTTCCTTTTTGTTTGGTGTCTGCTGAAACCGGTGTAATTTATTAAGGAAGTGAGATTATGAAGTGGTGTTTCTAGCAGTTTCTGTTCCTTTGTTTGTGATGTGGTGTTCTTCGTGTTTTTTTTTGTTTTCTTCCTGTTGTAAATTCTATGTGACTGGTTACCCTTTGTAGCTTATGTGGGTTGGTTTCCGCATTCAAGGATTTTATTAAGATTGCAGTTGTTTTGATCATTGCATTCTTTGTATGTTTTCGATGGCCCCTTTGATTCCAATTTCTCCCAGTCTTTTATCCAGGTTTTTTGGATTGTTCATTATGCTCCTACGATTATTGGTATTATACTGAGATTTTTCATGCTCCATATTCCATTCAGTTCTCTGGCTAGTTCTGTGTAGTTGCTTCGTTTATCTGTGTCTTTGACCTCTACTCGGCGAAGTCTACGAATTTGCAAGATGTTTCCTTCTTGTCGATTATAATAACATCAGGTCTCCTTGCTTGTATGAGTTTATCTGTGTGTATATCCATGCCTCAGATGAGTTTATGTTTGTCGTTTTCCAGTACTGTTTCTGGTGTGTGTTTTTATCAGTTGTCTATGTATTTGAAATGCAATTGTTTGCACAGTTCCTTGTGTACTGCTTTCTTTACACAGTCATGCCGGTTCTTGTATTCTTTTTAGGCGAGTTACCTACATTCACTTATCATATCATACTGTTTTGTTTATTTATTTACCCATTCTGCATTTACTGTTTTCCTGGGTTTTATCTATTTTAGCTTTAATGTAGTTTGTTCTTATCGCAATCTTCTGTGAAGCCATAAGTAAAGATTCCGTTTCTCTGTTCAAGTGTCCTTTTCTTAGCCATGTCCAGCTATTTTCGTTGGTTTCTTCTCTTGTCAGTCTTAAGAAGCGTCCATGTAGTTGTTTTTGTTCCACCTTTTCGTTTCTTGTCTTTTTGTTTCTAGTTTCGGTGCTTCCCGAGTTGTTTGTTGGGACGATGTCTCTTGCTGCGGTGATTAGCCTTTCCATGTTCTAAGTTATTTGTTTCTCCAGCTCTTTTTTAGTATTCCACACAATCTACTATACTTACTAATCCTCTTTCCCTTTTATTTCTTTTAATTTTCTAGTCCTTTGGTTAAGGTGCCTGACTTTTTCTTTAGTCCAGAGTATTTTATAACCGATACTGCTCACGTGTTTATTCCTTTTACTAGATTCCTGCTATAAACTTTCGTTTCTAAGAGTTTTCTTGTTCTTCGTAAATATTATTTTCCAATCTTCTCTTTCTTTTCTGTAGATTTGATGGTGTCTGCTTCTAGAATTCCCAAATATTTGTAACCATCTTGCTCGCCTCGAGTTACATGCTCTCTGTCGTCTGCAGTTTTCCTTTTTACATTTCTAGTTGTGTACACTTTTACATTCCGAATTCCATTTGAATGTCCCGACTGAAGATTCTGGTTGTATTTATCAGCTTTTCCAGTTCCTTTTTGATTATTATTATTATTATTATTATTATTATTATTATTATTATTATTATTATTATTATTATTATTATTAAGTCAGTACTAGTAATTGCTTACTGATGATAACCATTAGTAATCATCTGGAGTCTGACTGGCATCAAGTAACCCCATATTTCCAGCCAACTCCATCTCTTTTTGATAATCGTTGCAAATCACTTTGCGTTATCGCAAGAACCGCTTACGATTGATTTCTCGTTTACACCGCCCATTGCACTTCTCCTGAAAATCACAGTACTCTCCGCACTCTTCCAGTGGAGGTCTACTTAGTGCTTTCTCTCCTAAGTCTTTCGATTCTCTTTGACTTGTTATGATCATTTTGTGCAATGCTTACATAGACTGGTGCTACCACGTGTGTATGTGTATTGCCGTTGTGGCTGGGGGTCAGTTAATTCAATGTCTGTTAGTTTTAGTCGCTTTGTGTCGCGGGATATTCTTTCAATGATTTTGTTTGATATCAATTTAAACTTAAATGTCACTAGTTAGCGTTCGGGGGTTCTACTAATTGAAGTGATTTGTATGGTCGCGTGCGTCCCTTTAATTCCAATTCTCTTAGTCTTTTCCATTTTTTCGGGATTTTCCTAGTTCTCCTACACTTATTCGTATTATAGAGATATTATTTATGTTCCATATTTTCTTTAGTTTTCTAGCGAGTTTCCTGTAATTCCTTCGGTTTCCTGGCGCCTTGATATTCACTCTGTGGTCTGCTGGGACGAGGAAATCTAAGAGTTAGCAGCATTTTTCTTCGTGTTAAGTATCATCTCGTCTAGTCGTATTACATGGGTTTGTTTGCTTGTACTTCCATGCCCCAGATGATGTGTTTTCTAGTTGCTTATTTTCCCATTTTTTATTTTTTTGCTTTCTTTTAGTTTTGCTGTTTCATGTATTATTCTTTTTAACGGTGCTTTGCGCAGCAGTGATCAGCATTTCACTGTTTTCGTTTATATATTTTTCTAGTTTTTTTGTGTTCTCCACAGAGTCTTCTATATTTACCAGTACTCGTTCTCGTCTCGTCATTTTTGTACTCATGTGTCACCACTTATCAGAGCACAGAGCCACTCGAGGATAAGGTTGAAGACATCGTCAGTTTTACTATAATCGCATTTACACACCTCCACCAGGGGATTGAAAACAAATTGGTGGGATGGGAAAATGTATACTTAAGAGGAATTGATTATTTTACAGGAAGGCTCAGCAATTGTCCACATTAAACTTGAAGAATACCCTGTTGTAATCAGTTAAGAAGCAGACTGGTGGAACCTTGTTCCACAGTTTGGATATTCTAGAAACAAAACATTTTTCATGGAAATTTCGTTAGTTTTTTTTGGTAAGGAGAGAGAAAATATATTGATAGCTAGACACGTTCCTGCTGTGAATCTTTTATTGGGGGCTACCAGGCATTTGAGCTCAGTCGAGCACCTACCATGAATAGATCGATACAGTCATGAAACGCTAGCAACATCTCTTCTGTGTAGACTAGGATGTAAGGCGAGAAGAGACCACCCCCACTAGATTGCGAAGTCAACACAGGGGGGGGGAGTGCTCCGAGCGGCACTTTCCCATATATGACAGCAGTATTTGCATTTTCTATGTACTCATAATCTTTTGTTTACTGGTCCCCTGGTCCAGGTTCATCAGTTATTCTTTTGTCCAGCCTTGAAGAGTCCGCAATATATTACTAGGGATGGTGCCTAGATATTTATTTTCATAAGGTTCTTACTATATAATTTGTTTCTAGGAGGATTTTTGTTCATATATTTTTCCAATCTTTCATTTCATTTCTGTTGATTTGATAGCGTCGGCTTCTAGTACTTCCATATATAAATAGGTACCATGTTCTCCGGGTACCACCATCCTTACTTGGTTGGCAGTTCTATGTATTCCGCTGTCTCTGGTTTTCTCGTTTCATCTCAAATAGTGCACATTTTAATCATTCCGAATTCCATTTAAATGTCCTGCTTGGACGTTTTGTTTGTGTATATTAGCTTTTTATATCCCATTTAGTTTTTTGCTACTGGCTTAAGGTCGTCCATTTATTATATCTCCTCTGTCTGTGAACTTGTATTTGGCGTTTCACTTCCTGAGTATGTTATTTAGTGGCATCATCTCTATGAAAAACCGTAGTGGTGAAAGAGAGTTACCTTGGAAAATGCATTGCTGTATTTTTATCTTAATCAGGTAATGTTCTTAAGCTGTGATTTCGAGTCTCTATGTTTCAATTGTTTTCTCTATGCAATTGATAATGTTGTCCGATACTTTGTGCAACTTTACGTATCCAATAATACATGCTTGAGAAATTATATCATAATTCTTTCTTGTAGTCAGCCAATGCCATAGCTGTGTTCTTTTTTCTGTTTGTCATTTTCTTCATATCTATGTATAGCATATCATGTGTTCTCTATGTCACTTTCCGGTATCCTTTTGTTCCTAAGGTAGTAGTCCACGGTTAGTAAGAGAGTAGTAGAGCTGTTCTCTAAGTTGTGTCGTTAAAATCTTTCACAAGTGTGTCCTATGTACTTGTTAAGGTATTCTCTTCTTGCTGTCCTTTTGTCTTAATGTAGTTATTCTTTTAGTCATGCATGAATTCGATCATCGCCGGGCACTTTCCAGTTTGCAATTTTTCTTAGGGATATCCTGAGTGTTTTTTCATTAATTTCGATTTCTGTTCCTTCTTACAATTAACTTATGCTTTTGAAACAGCACTTCATTACCAGTCTATTTTCCTTTGTGGTCTATTTTTTCTTCTCAGTTGTCTTTGATTTATTTTCTTGTACATTATTTCGACTTACGTGTATTTGATTTGTGGTTATCCGTACCTGAAATAAGACAGGGCTGACATTTCTAGGATACTCACAAGGGGGCATTTTCCGGTTTATTATTATTTGACTCGATGGTAACTTTCACACGAGTGATTGTTCACTGACAATAACCAGTGGATTTCCCCTTGGGTGAGAGTGATAATAGGTTTTCCTAGATTTCTAGCACTCTACACTTCTTCAGATAACTTTTTAAAATTATATTGCAACAGCTGTTGATCATTGATTTCTGGCTAGCCACAACCGTTGGTATTCTCTGAAATTTGCTAGAATATAAACCTTCCGAAGGTGTCAGTACTATCACACACTTGCAGTAGAGTTCTGCTTGGTAATCTCCTTCCCCTGACTTTCCATTCTCTTTGACCTTTCAAATAAAAGTTTCTGCGGTATCAGACGCATATGATGCCACCACATATGTTCTTCTCGCTTCCATTTTTCTATGGTCGGTAGCATTTATAGGTTATGTAGATCGGTTCCCACATTCAACGACTTTCCTTAATATTTTGCCTTTTTTAATCATTGCCGTTTGTTGTATCGTTTCAATTTTTCCGTTAATTTCCAATTTTCCTAGTCATTTCTCCAGGTTTTGCGAGACCGTTACGTGTGCTCTTATAATTATTCGTATGATGATTTTCATCATATTCAATTGGCCTTTTGTTTCTTTTGAATCTTCCATGTATTTTTTTCTTTTGCTGCCTATATATATATGTCGTCACACTATGATATACGATTTGGCAGTGTTTCCCTTCCAATGACTATCATCACGTCACCTTTATTTGCTTGAATGCATTTGTTTACTTGAAGTGCAGTTCTAAGTGCAGGTGTATGATTCCCAGTGAACTGTCTTTTCCACGCAGTCGTGTCTGTTGTTGTATTCTCTTTAGGACAGATTGCTACATTCACTTATGTGACTTACCATCTCACTCTTTGCCACATAGTCTACATTTACTTAATTCCGGGGTTCTATCTAGTTTGTCTATGCTATAATTAGTTCTGATCATATTGTTCAGTGCGGTTATAGGCAAAGATGTGTGTCTCTGTTTAGCTGTCATTCTCATAGTAATATCAATATGTGTTCATGGGTCTCTTTTATGGAAAGCCCTGTGTAAAGCTGATTCTCTGTTTCCAGTGTTGTTGTTCCCTGAATTGTTTACTTTGCGCGGTGCTCATTGCTGCGATGTTCGATCATTTTTTACTCTAGGTTATGTATTTCTCAAGTTCTTCTTTTGTGTCAGCCACACAGTTTTCTATAGTTACGAGTACTTGTAATCTTTCTCTCTTTTTTACGAAGAGCCAGCCAGTATAACCCTTTTGGTATAGCGCATTGTGCATGTTCATTAGTTTTATTGTATTTTCATCCAGAGCTAAATAGAATCGGATCTGTAAAATCAATATTTCACTGAGCATGGCGCGCGAAGTAATGCGTAGACATTACTCCCTTTTTTGCAAATGTAAAAACGGGAATTCATATCTTTTTCATCGAATACAGTTTTCACACGGACAGATAATTATTTCAATAATCTAAACGAAGGGAGATTTAGTTTTTACTTACATTAGAAAAGAGGTATATAAGGTTAGCTAATGCTCTCGCTTCGCCTTTCGTTTTAAATCGCTGCCACAACAGACTGCCTTCGTATATATTTAGCATCATTAAATTTACGTGTATTACTATATACAATATATTATCATCACGGTTTCTGCGTACAAGCGTTGCCCGAAAACAGTTACTAAGCCAAGTAACAAATACAGTAATTGCCTAAATTGTAATAGTTGTTGCATAATACGGTAAAAACAATATGCCAAATATTTGCTCTATAATATCCTCTTAAACTGTAATCCTTATGAATTAGATGCAACCCCGTAGTATTCTTCATTCCATTATGATTTTCTGCGCTAATAAAAATACATAACTTAATCCTAAAACTATATAATATATTAATATGTATGCTTTGTAAGTAAAATATATCGATAAAGTCTTAGAAAAACAAACGTTGATAACTTAGTTTTAATATATATATATATATATATATATATATATATATATATATATATATATATATATATATATGTTATTTTAATATAGTTGTAATGGTTGCAAAACCTCCGAGACTATATATTGGGTACTTAAGTATGCATTGTTAGGTTTCCTTCTTATTATTTAAATACCTTTTTTGTTACCAAAAATACTAAAGTGTTTTTCATCCTGATAAAACATAAACTATACAGATAATAGTAATAACCTTTGTTACAAAAACAAAATTGCAATCTACGTCTGGGCAGCCCTCAAAACTAGTCAGTTCGCTAGGGCTAATCACCCAAGGAGGTCGGGCAGATTTCGAAAGGGTAAAGCCGTTGTCATTAGGAGCTCCTTCTTTCGAAATGGCAAATGGGACTTGTCCCACCGAAAAAAATGTTAAGATTGCTCCCTACGCAGCTTCATTATGTAAAACATGTGATATTCTAAAAGCATTTAAAGAATATCAATCTAATGAAACAAAAAGAATCTATCCGGCCCTAAATCATTCGGGGTAAGATTTGTCGTGTAGGTCACAAAATTTAGTTTACTTATTATCGTGTAGAAATTGTAATTTGTAAAAAGTAAATTGACTTACAGGAAAAGTAATTTTTCGCCGAACGACTTGAGACTAAAGTGTTATTTTTTTTATATACTTTTAATGGTTGAAAAAATTTCGAGACTATAAAACATAGTTGTCAATGTTAGTTGAAATCAATATAATTTGAAGATTGTTCCAAGAATTCAAAACCAACTACTATTCGGCGTACGATTGTTTCTAAGACTATTTAAAAATATTGTATTGTTCATTTTTTTATAATACAAAAACGTCACCTCGTCAGTGCATCCTATAACATCACACACAGAAGTGTACTGAGAAGAAAATCAGAAGATTGGAAATTACGTAAGAGAAGAATACATAAGAGAAAAATACATTAATAAAAAAATAGAAATAGAAACAATGGTAGCATTAAACAGTATAAGGAGCGACCAATTTTGTTTGATATAACAACAATTTTAGAATATAATGAAATGAAATAAAATTAAACAAAATGAAGTTACATGATGTTTATGAGAAAGGAAAATTGGAAAATCAAATAATAAATTATAATGACTGATAAATAACAATCAATAAGAATTATTTTAAATAATATTAACGGATAAGAAATCTAAGTAAAACAAATAAATACAAAAAATAGTTAAACACTAGATGAAGAAAAAATAAACACAGTAACAATTATTTTTTTTAAAATAGAGTATAGTTGGAATTATAAAAAATTGAAATAATTCGAAGATAAACAGTCTATAAGGGAGTTAATCTGGATATACCTTGAATTTAAAGTATAACTCCATAATATTATTATATTTTAAAGAAAAACACGTATTATAATTAGGTATAATGAAACTAGAAATAATGTTGGTGGATGGCTGAACTTATTCACATAAAATAATACCGGAGAAGATAGACACACGCACACACACACATATCTCTCTCTCTCTCTATCTCTCTCTCTATCTCTATCTCTCTCTCTCTCTCTCTCTCTCTATATATATATATATATATATATATATATATATATATATATATATATGTATATATATATATATATATATATATATGTATATATATATATATATATATGTATATATATATATATATATATATATATAAAATATGAAACTAAAAGAATACTTTTAGAGGATAGAACATTTAGTGAAATTGTTTAAGCTCAATATACGAGATCGAGCAATTATAAAGATAAATGAAAATAGAGAGAGAAAGATGTACGAATGACAAATCTATTTCAACTTCGATTGAACTAAACATCTTTCTATTGGATTTACCTCATTTTGAACATTTTCAACGCTGCCTTCACGAAACTCTTTTCCAATCATTAAATCTCCATTCACCGGACACCTTATCAACGGACATTCACCAACTGGACATCCTCCATATTTTGTACACGCATACTCCTACTCTCCATTACTTTATATTTTTGCAAAGTTTGAATTTTGACTTTTCCACTACAAAATTATCCATCACTGTAATTAATCTGATGATAAGATTTTAATCTTTGAAATGCCCTGGCTTAAGGAAAGACAAATACACATGTGTGTATCGAGTACATCTTGCATTGAACAATCGAAGTTGAAATAGATTTGTCATTCGTACATCTTTATCTCTCTTCCTTCATTAATCTTTATATATATATATATATATATATATATATATATATATATATATCCATATATATAAATATATATATATAGAGAGAGAGAGAGAAGGAGGGGAGAGGGGGGAGGAGAGAGAGGTGAGTATATAGACAGATATTGTTGAATAGTAATAATTTTTACGCAAGTACTTACTTGATGGTTTGTATTCGTACGAGAAATGTTGGCCGGAAAGAAGAAATAGAGGGGCATTTTATCTTGTGATAACACAAGCTAGAAAAATTACGTCACACGAGATAGAATAGTCGCGAGAGGATGAGCTAGAAGTTGGAAGTTTGAAGCGACAAATGTGATAAGAAATTACTTAATAATCGATTATAAACGAAGGGGCTAGTCTCAAATACATCCGTCGCCTCGATATTTCTTCCTCTCCCTTCTGCTAATCCGCCGCTAGCAGAGAGGAAAGCAACGACAACAGCCTAATAAAATGGCCTATCTCCAAATTACTAATCTAGTTTTTTTCTTCGTTTTATGTTATTGTGACGACTTTATTCTAGATAGAGAGAATGCACACCAGCAGCTAGGTAGTCATGCGGGGATGGTGATAGACGATCTTGGATGACGTGTTTTTAGTCTCGAAAGACGACTGTGGTTGAACGTTGAAGGAACGAGGTATTGTTTAATCGTATTGTTCATGATTTGTAGAGTTACATTCGATAACAAAAATATATTTTATTTGATCGTGACATACAAAACATTAGTCTCCACTTGAGAGGTAATACAACAATACTAGACATACCCCGGTTGAGTCACAACCACAACAACTTTTTATTCCATTTTGATTTCAGTCGAAAATTCATAGACTGTTAAGATATTATTCTTGAATCACTTTAATTATTCCTCTTTCATTCTATATTATCACTATGAGTAATATAAAAGTTAGGTTATTTTGCTATTTAATTTACATCGCGTTTACCAACTTGTTTAGATTGCAAAATAAAGCACTTAAGTCGCATTTTGTTTCGAAATGCTCATAGAGACAGTAAATATTAGAGAGTAGTTTAATCGACATAGATTTAGAGGGGCATAGAGAAAATCAGAGATTGCAGTTGGTTCACTTAATTAGAAATTACAATTGGATTTTTCGCAAACATTCCTCAATCCCAGCACTAAGCATGAAGCACACTTCTGCATCTTGTATGTTTCATTAAATTATATAGAAAGTTTGCCTTCAGAAAGCAAACGTTAATTAACTTAGCGTGTATATATATATATATATATATATATATATATATATATATATATATATATATATATATTGTTTCTCTATCTATTTATCTATCAGGTTTGTTTAGACCATCAATATCCGGTAGAAAGAAATCATATTATGAAGTATCTCGCGAGGAACCGAGAAGCCGTTAAAAAGGCCCTTAAATTCCACACTGTATAGTAATCACCCAGAAGATTTTTTAATCAAGCCTATGCATCTTTCTAAAGGAAATTCATTTTAAGGTTGAAGAAAACAATATCAAAACCATAATATTAGATGTATTCAACTGTTAATGTAATCAGCATTCTTCTCTCTGAAAGTCTTTCCACCTGTCAATTAGTTTATAGTGGCACGTTCAAATATTCCTGAGGTTTTTAACCGAAAAAGAAACTAACTTCCGACTTATTTTCCTGAATACGTCTTAATCCACTCAAATAGATATTTAAACTTCTTAAGATGGTAATCATTTGATGCGAGTTCTTGCGACTATTCTAGGTGATTAATAAACGGTCATGAATATTATTCTATACAATCTACATTCTTGTTTCTATGTTATGGTCTAGCGTTATCAAGATAGGTAATGCAAACGTATATTTCTAAACTGTGACCATTTATCAAGCCTGTGCCGGCACCCGTCTTATGACGCGGCACACCTAAATTAAACCGGCTATTTAATCCTTGAGTGCTATAGGCGAAGTGCCAGAAATAAACACACTTTAAGTGCTCAGACAGATAAAAGTCATTCGATTTAACGAATCAAATGTAATCAAAGCATGTACTAGTAGCACTCAGAAAGACACTATGAATTAAGTGTCCATCTCCACACTAGGTTCATTCAGTGGCTTTGCACTTGCTTCGGATGCTTGCTACCGCACATCGCTGCATGGACTTTTGTCCGACATCGCGGCACCCCTTCCCCACCACAGCGACGATAATCTAGCATCAGCCGTAGCAATAGCAGTCACACTGTCCTTATTAGGGCAGGCATCTGATCTACCCTACTACGATGCGAACAAACCTACACTCCTAGCTGCTTTCTGTGTCCTAATATGCTTGCCTTTTGTCTCTCCCGTAGCGCGTGCTTCATCTCACTCGTTTATGCAGCACGTGTTCTAGCTTACTCCATCCATCATTTTCCTACAGCTCCTTTTCCATCTGTTTCCAGCGATTTATGCGTGTTCTCTTTCCTACAGCAACTCCTTTCAGCGGCTCTTGCTCAATCTCCAAGAAATGTCTGCGCTACCTCATTTCAGCGATACTTGTTCCAGCTTCCTGTAGCACCTGCTTCGGTTCCTTTCCTGCAACCACTGATCCAGCTCCTGTCACTTGTTTAAGCAGTACCGTGTTCGTGTTGATCAAACTCTTGGCCACGTCCATACGAACTTGACCTACCTGAGGCGTCTTATCAAACCTCAGGGAAATCCACGTAAATCACCGTGTGAACTTATCCTATACTGTCTAGGTTCCAGTTTTCCCCGTTCCTGTCGACCCAGCATTTTCTGCCGCTCGGTTGAGTATCCAGTTTAGTGCTGTTACATAATACATTACTTAGAGAATGTGCACCATTTATCGTATGCTAGTGTATAGCCATATCGATTGTATCTTATTAGGACTTCAGAAAACTATGTTACTTTGAATATTTAGTACGGGGTTTGGATGTAGCGTGAAGTATCCTCATGTCAGGTGGGTTTGAAAAATAACTGTATAGAATGCCATCAGACAATCCAGACCAATTTCTAGAAGGAATTCAAATTATCTCCGGCTTATGTATATATATATATATATATATATATATATATATATATGAATAATGAAATGATGAATTTTATCAAATCTGTATAGTTTACAGATTTATATATATATATATATATATATATATATATATATATATATATATATATATATATATATACATATATATATATATACTAAAGGAGAAAATATTTAACACTTCTATAATCTGACGTCATATATTCTTTATTCATTAGTCGATAAAAACGGACGGACAGGCAGGTAGCTTGCAAGCCATGCAACAAATAGTTCAACGGATTTCCAAGGAATGGGAAGAGGAAGTCCCGTCGATCAATCAATTTTACAAAATTAGACAAAGGTAGATAAGAAAAATAAAACAAAGAAAAACACGTATGAAAGCAGGAAGGAAATGTTCCGTACACTTCGTTTGAAAACAAATACGAACAAATACAAAAAGTAGAAAAATCAAGTTTGTATGGCGAAACCTTTTGGCGTGAATTACACGGTCAGCTTCCAGTGGTATGAGTCGACGCCCGTTGTCTGCGAGAAGATCGCTTTGTCAGACACGGAAAGTCTGGGCATGGTCGGGGGCGGGAGATGCACGCAGACCAGTCAAAAATGAAGGTTGGCAAAGTTCAAAAGAAGATGGAAGGTTGTTAAAATAGAAGAAATGAGAGAAAAATAGGTAAACCGGGTATATTAGTTAAGAAGATGAAGGAAAAGGACAAGAACAAGTGAAGAGAAGAAGGAGGGGAAAAACGGTATACTATGAAAATAATGTAAATAATTCTGTTAGCCTTCTTCATTCTGATGAGACAATGGATACCCCAAGGAACTGTGTCTATTCCCGATGCTGATAAAAACCTTAGTATCCATCAAATTCTATTTCCTCTCAAAAACGATCGCACACAAAACTGTAGTTGATGTTGAATTCTTAGAAGAGCAATAAATTAATATGTTATAATTTTTTTATCGCAGAACTATAATATATATATATATATATATGTATATATATACATACATATATATACACATATATATATATACATATATATACATACATATATATATATATACACATACATATATATACATACATATATATATACACATACATATATATACATATATATACATATATATATATATATATATATATATATATATATATATATATATATATATATATACACATACATATATATATACATATATATACATACATATGACAAATTCCCCGAATATCTTAGCACTAAGATAAACGAACCTTAAATCCTCAATTTCTTCTCACCACTTTGACATGACAGATTACCTTCCAATCTATCGTAAGGACTCCGACAAATATATGCATGGCTAGGGGTTCATGTTCGGAACACCCTCCCCTTCACTAGAGCACATATGCTAGAATAGGATAATCAAGCATACATGTGCTTTAGATTGACCTTACATAACATAGTTAGTTACTTATCTTTTCTTATACCGTTCTCTTTCGACCCACGACTGTACCCTGCTTGACTCTGTCTCTGAAAGCTTAGATAGAGCACTCTCACTCGGCTCGAATGCCTAAATATATGTATTTGGATATTTTAAGTCACAGCACCGTGACTGGTTAGGATTTTCAGAGTTTCTGATGCAGCTGGAAATTTCATGTTTAATTTCTCCTCAGCTCACAACGTCTCACAGGCTGTTACTTTTCCGACCCGCCTTTCTGATCGTGCGACCAGCAAACCTCACTTCTCCACCTATTTTGACGTCACTACCAGAGGCTTGTGTGACGATTGGCCATATCACGCTCGGAAACTCTGATCACGTTGTAGGAATGATACTTATCACCTTAAACACTCGTGCAAAAGCTCATGAGCCGTTGCTCAAAACGACGAGAAACTATGAGAAGGCTGATTTTGAATCCCTCAGGGACGATATCAGCGACGCCCCATGGGGTGGAACCTTCTCACTCCCTGCTGATCATTGTGCAAATGAGCTAACTGAATGGGTCAAAGCAGGCATTGAGGTTCATGTCCTCACGCGAAACTTCTTCAGCAAACCCCACGCTCCTCAATGGTTTACCTCAGAATGTGCAGCTGATATTGCTGAGAGCAGAATAAAATTCCGATAATTCGGCCGACATAAGTCAACTACGAATAGACAGAACTTAATAGAGTCAAGAAATGATTGCAAAGTAGTGCTAGATAAAGCAAAAAGAAGGTATACAGAGATAACTGAAAAACGCATTCAGTCACAGATACTAGGTACTCGTGATTTCTGGAAAATCTACAATAGTGTGATGAACAATGGACAATCGACATTTCCCTCGCTATTTAATCACAACGATGTTGTTTGCAAGGAACTGAGAATGCTGAACTACTTGCCCAGAGGTTCGCCTTAAACCCCACTTTAGACTCAGCAAACAACCTCCTCCCTAAATTCCCATTGCGGACTGAAGCCACACTTGAGAAACTGGTCATCACCCCATCGCAGGTCGAAGTCATCATTAAAAAACCTTGACACCTCCAAAGCATGTGGGCCTGATCTTATACCAGTAATAGTAATAAATAAATGCTCTGCTGAGCTGGACCATGTCTTCTCCAAACTATACAACAAAGGCCTGAATCTTGTTTCCCTGAAAGTTGGAAAATTCAAAATTTCTGGGTATAGTACTGATCCTCTAAACTACCGCTCAATCAGTCTACTCCCGATCTTTGCTAAAATATTTGAATCATTAATCAATCTAGCTATAGTCCGGCATCTAGTTTATGCTAAACTTCTTTCTGATCATCAATACGCATATATCATACACTGGAAAAGGTAGATAAGCTATGGGGGAAGCGCTTGACATATCCAAGGCCTTTGACTAGGTCTGTCATGAAGGGCAATTCCTAAAACTCCACTCATGTTGTATTACTGGAAAAATATTTAATATAAATAAATATTTCTTAACAAAAAGAAAGATTTAGGTTGTCCTCGATGGCCGTTCATCTACACAACATGACATAAATGCTGGTGTACCCCAGGGATCCATCCTTAGACCTCTACTGTTCCTGATTTTCATAAATGACCTCCCCGATGTCATTGAGGAATATTTTCAGACAACACCACGCTCTACTTACGTCATGTGGGCAAAACCGACGCGCAAATATCTGAGGCAATGGTTGCATCCTTAGAAAATGATATCCAGTCCGAAAGACAATGCTACTTTCCTTAAATAACTACAAGAAACCTCTTCAACCACCGATTGTTATGGCAAGTAACACCCTACCTGAGAGTTCATCATTCGAACTCCTTGGCCTAACTTTCACAGACAACATGAATTAGAATAAATACATTGAAGACATTGCCAGGGCTGCTGCAAAGTATGTGGGTTACTTCTACCGTGCTAGTAAACTTCTCAAACCTGACCTTATCTGATATTTCTACAAAGCCACATCCGAGTATTGTTGCCACATCTTGGCTGGGGCATCATTCACTAGTCTCTCTCTCTCTCTCTCTCTCTCTCTCTCTTAGAAAATTTCCAGAAAAGAATCGCCAACTCAACAGGTTCCTCACTATCCACCAAGCTGCAGACCCTGTCCCATCACCGCAACGCCTCTTCCTTGTGCCTGGTTTACAAGTAATTCAAGGGATTGTGCTCTGATGAACTTGCTGTACTGGTGCCCCCACGACACAAATTCACTAGACCAACCCGACAATCTGCCAAATCCCATACATTTACTGTGGATGTCTCCAGATTACGAAGAGCTTTCTGCTCCAAAAGCTTATTTTTGTCGTGCTCGTGGACTCTGGAACTCTTCACCTGTTCCATGTTTTCATGATGGTACTGATATGCAGACATTTAAAACTAATTTCGTTGCACAGCTCCCAATTTAGGTTGACCCCCCCCCCCCAAAAAAAAAACTCACACCTTTTTTCTCAGCAGCCCCTCATGTCTACAGTGGTTGCATGCCTTGCTTGGGGTTAACTATGTCATAAAAAAACTTACAACTTAAACTTGAAATGTATATATATATATATATATATATATATATATATATATATATATATATATATATAACATTACGTATCATTTCAAATATTGTATTAAATGTAATTCACCGATTCTTATTTAAAGTTTCTTTAAGTTTTCGTATATATATAAAGTTAAAATATCTAAGGAATAGCTTACCGAAGTAACCTTTTTTATATCACAATTTTTAAATGGTCTTACACTAGCATATATTTAATGTAATTCAGTAAGATTAGCGTTATTAAACATGAAATTAAATTTTTAAAACACAGTTTTTAATACAAATACATTATTTTCCTGAAATTATATTTTCTGCAACTACGTCCGCAAAACAAGTCGGGGAAGAGAACCACAATTGGTTGACTTTGTGAATTCCGGTTCAATTCATCGCTAAAAAAACATCTACAAGAAAACATCACAAAATGAAAAGAATAAAAAACGCAACAAAAAGAAAACAACAGAACGCTTAATAAAATAGCAAAAGGAGAATGATGTCTAAATAAATGAGAAGAAATATAAAAATATATTTGTTTTTTTAAATAAAACACTATAATTAACCATTAGGTATTCATATCATAAGACTGACATAGATATGTTTACGTTTTCTGCGATTACTTCGCTGAGTCAAAGTGCACACAGGATTGTTCCATCTGGATTATTTTTATTGTAACACTTATACTCTGACCGATGAGTCATTCCACCTGTAATCAGGGTTTAAAACAGTCTTGAAAATACAGCACCTGGTCTTCGAAAATAGCCACCGATTATGTACTGACCGGGCTCTAAGTCTCTGAACTTTGTTTATCTTACGGGGACGAGTGTGTAATTGGGTCTAAAGATTCCCCTGTTTTACTAGTAGGTTTTCATTATAGTCGTAAAAAAGGAGACTACATATGTGACAAATTATAGAATATAATTATTCTCCACAATATAAAGAAATGATAAGGAGACGATTCAATTATTTGCAACTAAGGAAATCAGAAAACAGAACAAATTGAAAAATACTATGACGACATGAATAAAACCAAGACGACACTCAAACTATTTAAAATGAATATACTAATATCAATGAAGAAGAAATAAAAGAGAAAAAATAGACATAACCGAAAGTAAAGAAATATATATCAGTATATCAAGAATAAATGGCGTAAAAAATGATATGTAGAGGGTGGTCGGATAGTATTGTTATTCATGTCAATTAGAAATGATAAGGATACGATGAGATTATTTTAACTTAATGAAAATAGAAAACAGAACAAATTGAAAAATACTATAACGACATGAATAAAAGCAAGACGAAACTGAATCCATTCAAATTGAATATACTAATGTCAATAAAAAAGAAATAGACAAAAGAAAAATAGAAGTACCCGAAATTAAAGAAATATATATTAGTATATGAATAGATGTAGAGTGGATGGAAAATAATAACAGGAAGAAGGAGAAGGCGAACAATAGATGGTATAAGAAAACCATATGTAGAGGGTGGTCCGAAATTATTATCTATGTAAAAATAGTAGTAGAAATATTCGAATGCTCCTGCCAAAAGGGTGATAAAAAAATTGGGTTAACCCTATTGAAAAGACTGCATCAAGAGTTTTAGTTCTCATACCAAAAGAGTGGTCTGAATATTTTGAGGAAAAAGGGTCTAAAATTCTTGCTAACGTTATCAAATATGTAGTTCAAAATTCTGCTTAACTTTACCGAAGAGATCTGTCCGAAATTCTTGTTACCACTATCAAGAAAAGTGATCTTAACGTCCTGTTTCCTCTCAGAAAGAGAGTGATCACAAAGCCTTGTTACCTCTAAGAAACCGGAGTTCAAAATTCTGGTTAGAAAAAATAAGGACAACAAAAGGGAACTCCTCAAGGCACAGCTTCATAAAATACCAAGCATTGCATGTCGTCGCATCATTTCATGCCGCGAAAATTGTGTTCATACAGACTTTTTTAGTGGTTAGTAACATATATTGTAGAAGGAGAAATTAGTCTTCGATTCTCCTAATACTAATTTCGGATCATTCAAGTTCATATTTCTGCTATTTTGACAATTCGTCATAATCCTATTTCCTACATGCCCTTTCCCCAATTTATTTCGAATTTAATTTAACTGTAAATGTTTGAGTTTTTTCTTTTGTTTACAAAAACACCTAAAATATCTCCAAAAATGATTATTTCAAACTTCAACCGTTTCCTGATAATTGGCTTGGAAAGTTCGAATAAATGTTCGAGGGAAACATTATTAGTTGCAAAAAAATAATTTGAGGATTATGGAGATCCAAGTTTACAAATCGATGTCACTGGGTGCTAAAAGATTGCAAATTACCGCTTGCAGCGATGATTGCAGCGTTTTTTGAAAAGAAAGCATTTATTGGCATTTTTCTAATAGACTTTGAGGTTGTAAGTAATGAGATGGGTTTGTGGCAGATATGTGTGTGTATGTATGTATGTATGTATATATATATATATATATATATATATATATATATATGTATTTATATATATGTATGTATATATATATACATATATATATGTGTGCATATATATATATATATATATATCTGTGAGTGTGTATGCATATATATATATATATATATATTATCAATATATGTATATATTTATGCATATATATGTTGGTGTATATATATATATATATATATATATATATATATATATATATATATATATATATATAAATATATATATTCTAACAAATCTATAGGAGAAAATATGGGAATATAAAGTAATATCCCTGAAAGTGTGTAACATAGGTTTCGTTGTAGATATGCACACAAAATAATAAATTGATGTAAACACAGAAAACATAGACAACACGCATAGACTACGTAGAAAAAACGATAACAACGAAACAGCATCGTAACAGATATAGAGCATGGTTAATTCGAAGATATGTAGACGAGGAAAAACAAGTCTCCGAATTGCTACATAATTACAATGAAAAGGGCAAGCGCAGCTAATTGTTATTCATGCCTTCTCTGCAACACATGTAATTACTAAGTGGAAAGATTCTCCTTCTCTTATTCTGTCACGTAATTGTATAACTCACACAGTCTATATATGGCTGTTGGTATAATTAAAACGATTGACATTTTATTTTGAAGTTTGTTAAGTATACATATATATATATATATATATATATATATATATATGTATATGATTATTTTATTATTTTATACAGACATGTACATGAGCCGTGACACTGGCATGTCGATGTTATTATCAACAACTAATCTGAGCTTTTCCTCAGATCATATTTGGAAAGAATGAATTGAAAAGTAAGAAACAGAAACACTATTCAAATTTAAGATTGGAAGGGCACATGGTAAAATTTTAAACAATAAAATACAGGAAATAAACATTTGTGAACTCATGTTGAAGATAAAAAGGTCAATTTCCCGTGGCACATTTTCAAAGCTTTCCTATGTCGAGACAATATCCGGTAAGCAGTTGATATGTATTAAGAGTTAGTGAAACGTCGTCAATTTTATGCGAAATGTAGGATGGGAAAACAAACAACTGTCTTTAACTGGCTTAATTCGGGGTCAAATGTGATGGTGCGGGACGTTTAGGTAAATGTTTACCTAATTAGATTGATTTTTCACTTTTTGTTTATTACTTTGAGCTATAAAGACCTGGTCGTTATAGATAGTAACAATAATAACAATAATTATCATAATAACATTAGGAAAACAAACTAAAATTAACTAAAATTAACTAAAAATGAACAAAAAATTATATATAATTTAAGTATGGAAACACAACAACAACAATAATAATAATAATAATAATAATAATAATAATAATAATATTAATAATAATAATATTTAGACAAAATTAGGTTGATTTTTCACTTTTTATTTTTTAATTAATTTGAACTAAGCACAACTGCTCGCTTTCGTTTATAATAATAACAATAATACTCGTAGAATATACTAAAATAAACTTAAGTTAAGTAGACATAAACTAAAATTAACTGACATAATATAAGGATGGTAAAAACAACAACAACACATAATAATAATAATAATAATAATAATAATAATAATAATAATAATAATAATAATAATAATAATAATAATAATAATAAAATGGATAAATAATAAAAAAATACTAGTAATAGTAATACTGGAATAGAATAAAGACCATAAACATAAGATTGAAGTAATGGTGACTGTTTATGTATAAATAAAAATAATTATATATAACATCTCTATTTAATATTGAGCACACTTTATAAGCCCCGTAAACATTCTTTGGATTTTTATCTTGTGGATGTTCACTTTACCTGGATTTATATATATATACATATATATATATATATATATATATATATATATATATATATATATATATATATATATATATATATATATATATACACGTTATAATTATTACAGAAGGATGTATATAGAGAGATAGAAGTAAAGAAGGAGAGCTGAATTTGAAAATTACATAGATAAATACATAAATATACATAAAAAACATTCTGAAGAGTAATGTAGTTATTTAATTTCATACATAATATATACCTAAAACATACATATAATATATGCGGAGATAGATCGATTGATATATTGATACATTTAGTTTAACATTGATACATAGTGAAACACATTCATATAGTAACATTTAAATATGTATATATATACACACTACACACACCCACACACAAATATATATATATATGTATAGTGGCTGTACGGTCGGATATGGCTCTTCAAGCCTCTCAGACTTTCACAGATATTACCACAGATGAGGCAGATTTTGTGTAATGAGGGGATGTAATAAATAAAGCCACCTCTTGTCCCTGCTTGATTTTGCAAAACATGTACTCGTTGCTTATTCAACAATCCTGCACGTGACATAGTTACCAAGTTGCACGCTTAGTATCTTAGGTGTGCCATGTTTCTCCCATGTACTGGAAATGTCACGTCCCGTTTCTTCCTCGTTGCTCTCTTCTACTACATCCTATTCTTTTCAAAAAGCTTGTTGCCTTCAGAAAACGCGTTCCCCAACCTTGTCCTTCATACAGCTACCCCCTCACATCCTCCAACATCAATTCTAAAGAACTTCAAATCGTCTTTGAGACAATCTTTGAATCGCTTACGAGGTATATGATGTGGGCGAGTATTCCAAGTTTGTTCCTCATAGATCACCTGCTTGGGCAGCCTGTCATCATTAAGACGAATCAGATGACCAGCCCAGCGTAGTCTGCGTTTCCTTATACAAGACTCGATGCTTGGAACAGCAGCTAGTTCCAGCATATCGGTGTCAGGGGTAAAGCTATCCCAACGAATGTTAGCAAGTGTCTAAAGCAATTCTGATGTAAACGCCCCAGCAGCAGAATATGAGATGTGTAAGTGGTGCATGTCTCACAAGCATACGACAATATATACTGATACCACACAGGCCTCATACATAGAGATCTTAGTTTCCAGCTTGACATCACGTGGTATTCACACCCGCTTCTCCAAATGACCAAAAATGCACACCAGCCTGTTCACTACGTCCATCTATCTCAACATCCAACGACCCTTCTTCAAACCCCCACTATCCATATACATAGAACGACCCACAACAGACAGTCTGTGTCCTTCAACATAAATATCCGACAAATGTGACCAACAAGTAAAATAAACAGAGAATTTCAATCGTATGCAACAAATGCTCCCAGACTACAATATATATATATATATATATATATATATATATATATATATATATATATATATATATATATATATATGAGGGGGGGGGAGAGAGGGTGGAGTAATCAAAGTAAAGTAAACATCCACAGGATCGGAATCCAAAGAATTTCAACCGGGTTCATAAAATGTGCTCACTATCAAATAGAGCTTTTATATATATGATTATTTTTATTAATACATACATTATGAAATCGGCGACACTGGCACATCGATGTTATAGATCTACAGCTGTTAAAAACTGAGATATAATCAGACAGAATAAGAATCCGTTCCTTACCTCAGATCATATTTGAGAAGAACCTTACATATTTAAATATTTTACTAAATACATGCATAAAAAGATTACATTTATTTCTCTATTGTAGCGATTTCCTCCAATATTTATGTACGAAATTATTTGTAATATGCATTACAATAAGAACAAAGGGTTTACATCATTATTGCTCGTAACGTGTTGAGTAAAATGAGTTGTAAATAGTAAATTGAATAAGAAGCCTTATCATTTACATCATGAACAAGGATATTTTGTATATATATATATATATATATATATATATATATATATATATATATATATATATATATAGTCTAAAGAAGCTTTAAGTCATTTTAACAAAAATAAAAAAAAGATGTAAAATGTGGTTTAAATTCCCAGAGAAACTAACTAAATCCAAGATATTGCAGACTTAACATTCGTTGAAAAATTCATAAAAAAAACAAAATTAAAAAAATAAGTAAATAAAATAAAAAGGGGAGGTTAAGTATCTAACAGTGAAACAAAAACAGGAGACCTTAAGCGTCTAATATTAACACGGGGATCATCATGAGGATATATATATATATATATATATATATATATATATATATATATATATATATATATATATATATATATTGAATTGGTAGAACAGATAGCTAGAGACAACGGTGTTAATATCATGAAGCACTATTCCTTGATTAACAATTCATAAATAAACTCATTTGAGATAAGGCTTAGAAATACTTTAAGGAATTGTAACTTGTGGAGTTACTGATATTCGGTGATAAACAGCCCACGAAATTAATTATACATGTAAATAAGTGTTATAGGAGAAATAGCAAGAGTGCTAAATTACTTTTGCCAGAGCATATATGTATATATTGATTTAATGGACTCTATACATTATTTTGATCATCCATCGCTACATTGGAAACTTCATCCACAGGGTTAAAGAAACTAAAAGTGATTCGTTTATCAGCTAATATAATGATAGTGTCTATAAATCTCTCTTTATATGAAGTTAGGTATGTGTCTACATTTATATATTACTATGCACAGGATACTCTCGTTATGGATTTTATAAATATATATATTTAGGAAACACGGTGGGTAACATGGGTGCATTACTTCGTTTGAGAATGTTAACATTTAAAAGGTGTATAAATATTAAGTTCGGTGTGTATATATGTTTATACATATATACATTGCTTGGTATAGGATAAACTCCTTAACTAAAGAACAGACTATTATACATTTTGGAATGTAAATACTCGGCAACATGATGAATAATATGGGCACATTATTGTTTTGTACACTGTACAATTTAGCAGATGAGCCTACCAAAACTCGCACTCTCTCCCTCAAAAGTATTTAAATAAGTTAGATAATTTAATAGATATAATAATTGACTAAAGCAAAATTTGAATTATATAAAGTAATTTATTTTTTTCTAAATGATCGGTACGCGCACATGACGGACAATGATAAGCATGTGCTTTGTAAAATCCTAAACTATTGAACTCATCATTATGTATTATGGCGTTTGCATTCGAAGCCACAGAGTGAGTAACGTGGGCACATTATGTTTACTTGTATTTTTTACCATTTAGATGGATGCACCGACACCGTATCATACCCATCAAAAGGGGAAAAGATTAAAATTTAAAATTAATGCTATATTTATTGTTCATGCTCGTACCAGGACGGATATTTTTCTAGTATTATCTAAACTATAACTTTCATCAACTAAAACAGAAAATCTCAACCAATATTTCAAATAGTTAACGTTGCAACTACCTATCCAGTATTTTTTTCATTCTCGCATTGTCTGATATATTTCCCGATTTCAGTTTGTCCCATCTAATATCTATTTTATTTGTATATATTTTACATCACACCCCCATTCATATCTGAGGAAATATTTTGAAAATAAAAGCTAAATATACTCTGTCTTTCCGTATTTGTTTAATTCTACTGCTTTTGTGTATCCGCTTTTCCTATTCATCTCTAGAAATATGTACGTGTATATGTGGTAACCTGATTCTCTGAAATTTACAATAAAGGAAAATCTCATATAGGTGAGATGTCTCTCATGTTAAAGGGACGAAAGGAATATTTGCGGGGAAATATGCAACCTGACACCCGATAAACAGATGGGTTAAATAAGGCAAAGAGATAAGGAATAAACAGCGCATGCTCCTGTGAGCCTCAAGGGCCGGAAGTGAGAAGATTAACTTTAATTGTTTACTTCCTTAAAAAATGTCTCTAACTTAATTCAACTCACTGGAGAATACCTTATGTGCTCGTCGGCATAAATACCTAAAGAGCGTATATTTACATGCCTCTTACTGCATCTAATTATAGTGAGGAATCCAGCTCTCCTCAAAAGAAGACACCCTTAATCGGTGCAAAATTTGTCGCAATTAGAAATCTCGACATTTCTTGCCAAAGGCAACCATGATAGCTAAACCCCTCCAAAAAGAAGGAGGTAATGCCTTGGAGTAAGACCTAGAATACTATATCCAAATGCTATCTCCCCGATTTCTTAAAAGTGTGTTAGCGGATTTTACTCGTTCTTGAGTAAAACACTGACTAATATAAGTTTTCTTTAAATTTAAAACGAACTAAAAAAAGCCTAAGCAACATACGATGTAATAATTTTGCTATTTAAAACAATACTTTCTAATTGTTTATTATTGTAATACATATGACAAATAATGTTGTACAAACTGAGTATAAACTTTATTATTGAAAGCGTTACGATTCGACATATTTCGACTATATATGTTAGTGAGAATTACTTAGCGTGTTGATTCAACACCACATTAACTGTAATACACACTAAACACCAGGAACAATATTAGCTAAAGCGGCATAAGTAAACAGTAAGTTAAAAAAGGGATATATATATATAACACTAACTGATATATATATATATATATGTGTGTGTGTGTGTGTGTGTGTGTGTGTTTTATTAAAATAATTGTAACACACCTACTTTTGAAATATTAACTGTCAGAAAATGTGATTTTAATAACTAATGCCAATAAGTGATTTATTTTATTATTAAAGTTAAATTAAAACATCACACATATCGATGAGCATTGCCCAGTCAGGCATGGACAATGTGATGGCGTTGGTAGACGTCAAACCGATTGCATTGTTTGAATGTCGTTAGTTTTCTCAACCCAGGGTTTTTAACCCACCTAATGGACTGGTATTGTCCTGGCCTTTGGGTCTGGATTTACGCCGGTCTATTGGGGGTTGTCTGGTCCTGTGCAGTTCTAGGAGGTGCACCCTCCCAGGCTTTGCCTCCCCTCTTTGGGGAGGAGTAAGTTTATTGCTTACTGTCTGAGGCGCCCCTACCGAGGAATGCCGACAGGGCTGCCCAGGCAATTTTCAAATGGTCAGATGGCTCACCTCTCGAGCGCTGGCTTATCAAATCCCACTTTCCCGACCTTGTGTCACATTTTACCTTGTGGGAGGTAGATAAATAGTAGTTTTCTCAGAGCTCGCGTTGCTTCTCAGTTTTAATTTGTATTCAAATGGAAATAAGCGTTAATGAGTAATCCATGCTTTAATGACGATCGGAAACCCCACAAAACTGCAACAATATGTCACGTTAATACACGCTTATTATGTGTTATATATATATATATATATATATATATATATATATATATATATATATGAATGATAGTATGAAAATGTATGTATGGCAAATAAGCTACACAGAAACGCTCATGTTTTATTTCCGAAAAAAATAGCAAAGCTATATTTCATTTAGAGCTTAGTAGAAGTATGAAAGTCCACTTATGTCATCTAAGCTACACAAAAACGTTCGTACTTAATCATCATGCTAAATGCATTAAGCCTAAAATACATGTACGGCAAGTAAGCTACACTGAAACGTTCACGTTTCATTCGCGAATAAAATCATTTTTCTTACTAGTAAGACCTAATCACGTATTGAGCATTTTGGTTTAGGGTTCTTTATAGACAAAATTAAAGGAAAATTAGTGACATTTATGTTATATTCTTTTATACTTATGGTCTATCCGATTTGATGGTTGGTTGTGGTGTGATGTGTCTAATTTGATTTCCGTGTTTATATTTTAACAATAATTAGAGAAACACAATAATAAGTACGTAAGAACAATGCACGTATGAAATAAAAAGAGATAAAAAAATGGCGCTAATTCTGCTTTAATTTTGTCTATAAAATAATTAAACATTCAGCCCCCCTCCCCCCCCCAAAAAAAAATTGTTTAATTTTCTTCCATTTTAATCATATCGCAAACATTGCAGAATAATATATATTCGGAGTCAGCTATCTTCTTACACACAAAAGTCTAACAATTTTTTGAAACTTCATGTATGTTTGTAACATCAGGCATGCATAACAGATTGCTCATCAAATGTATAGGTTGCGTCCATGCGGAGATTAAACTATATATGTGTATGAACATTAATTAATGATAAATTATATATATATATATATATATATATATATATATATATATATATATATATATATATATATACATAGCTTGTACAGTCGACACTACGCAATTCGTTTGAAATTCACCCAAAAAATAAAGGGTGAAAAAAGGGAAAGCAATCAAGATAGCGAGCGACTGAATATGTCGGTCAATCAGTCTGGAACACATCCGGCTCATACAAATTAGACTATATCACCCTTTCACACCCTCTCTTCACTATAACGTCGCGTGATTTCAACTTACCTAATTCTATTATCAAATAAAAATGAAACTTTATTTTGAGTTAAATTACTAAAATATTTTTCTATAAGTAAAACAATTTAATGGTCATCTCTATAAAATTTTAATTATAAAATTTAAATATATTTAATCTGAACTTAATATTCATATTAAAAAATTTAATTCGAAATTATTAAAAACAAACAAACTTATATTTATATCATTGGCAATCGGAAGGTGGTAAATCTACAGAACAACATTATCATAATATGATATTTTAACTACTTCAAATCAACTACTTTTTTTCAACCTTGCATTTAAATAAGTGGAGCGAAAACATAAATTCCTTACTGTATTATAACTTATTAATTTAATTACAGAACCCTGATGAACGCAACCCATTTTATAATTAATTGTTTAGTTCACTTACAATCTAGTCCGCTTTAAAAGCGTAGAGCTCATACATATAAATCTAATTGTATTATTACTTTTTAATGTTTAAGTAAACCTATACACTTATTGGTCAATTTTAAAACTACTACACTACATTTACTTATCAGATTATGAAATGTGTTGTGTTTATTAGGGAGTGTAATAAAATTAAAAATTGTTTATTATTTTAGATGATTAAAAAAAAGAGACTTTTATCATAACCTGACAAATAGAAGTCAATCTAGAAATACCGTGCAGTTTAGTATTACTAATTAAAGAATTATTAAAGAATACATATATATATATATATATATATATATATATATATATATATATATATACCAGGTATGAAAGGAAAATAAAAGTTTTTATATAATGTTGTACAACTTTATTTATAATATCAATAATAATAACAAGAAAATATATAGTTATCTATAAAATAAATAAATAGAATAAATAATACTAAAATAAATACAAAAATATAAAAAATAATGGGCTAATTTGATTCATTTCAGCGTACTTTATATATATATATATATATATATATATATATATATATATATATATATATATATATATATACATATGGGAGCTTGTATCCATATTCTAAACCCCTTTTAAATACTCCAAAGAACCTGAAATGTAGGGAATATTTATAAATTGACTTCAACATTTCAAAAAAAGCATTTAACACCTTTTTTATCCTTTTGAATTTAACTAAATTAAAGTAAATATAGTCAACATTACGACCCTCTTACGTCTTGAAGCTGTTTTATAAAATGTTTAATTTAAGAGTACTTCTTGTACACCCCCCCACACACACACACATATATATATATATATATATATATATATATATATATATATATATATATTTGTTATTGTTTATTATCTATGTACGTATACGTTTCGTCCTTTTTCAATCGGGACTCTTAAGCATAGAGATATTACTATTCACTACCGGTCACACGATTCGAAACCCTGGATTACAAGTATTTTTCAACCCAAATCCAACGTTGCTAACCGATTGGCCAATTCTGAATAGCTTATAAACAATGATAATTTTAACACATTTAAAGCGGCGAGACGTACAGGCATTCTACTTCTATAAGGGAATGAATGATGCCTATAAAGCAAGTGACGTCATGCTGTGTTAGTACTACCATTTACAGTGCTCTACTTTTTAATTTATATATATATATATATATATATATATATATATATATATAAGTCACGACTTCTCGGGTCTGAACATTACACAGTGTTTCATGCTGGGCGAAAGCCTTGTCAGAAATTTCCTGTGTAGCTTCTGTTTTATTTTGTTTTATTTTTAAATGTTAAACTTTAAGAATTATATTAGCTCTGTTATCAATTTATGTTATGACACTGACCACTATATAACAAACGTTTACATATATACGATTTAATTAGTTATGGAAATGTGGTTTACTATTTTCATCATGTATTTTGTGAAATTATATTGAGTCAGGCATAGACAGCTGTTTCGCCATATCACGACTCTACGGTGTTGCTAGATATAGCGTGTTTTTGAGTCAATTACATTTCAAAAGCCAATATCTTTTTGATGTTTCTTACAAAGCATTTTTCAAAACAAAAAGCCTCTAGTGTAAACCAAACAAGATCATTATGTCAATATTATATCTGTTAATCTCAAATACGTCAGAAAAAGTACAGAAAAAGTTCTCAATTTGAAAAATACAACGTATTTTGACATAGAAGACAAACGTTCAGAAGAAAAACCTTGAGGTCCGCCATCTTGGATTGACACTTCAAATCAAGCAGCCTATTCCAGCAATGGAAATTTAGTTAAAGTATTCTATTTTAGCAAGTCATACTTATTGTTTATCTAAAAATACTTAAAGTTAGAAATGATTCTCATTGAAAAATGTACTTTTTTAGTATTGTGAGTATATATTTACTTCGCTGGAATAATCAAATAATTGCGTCGTTAATATGACTTTTGTATTCCATTTAAATGTGTTTTTTTCTCTAATTCACGACAATGTTGGTTACTATTTATTATAAGGTACATTTTCGAACCTTTATAATGTTGCGTTCTTCACAGTGGGTATAACTTTAAAATATAAAGATTCTAAATTTACGGATGCCGCCAAAAGTCGACATGGTGTATGTGATATTTGTAACGAAATCAATATATTTTAGATATTTTCCTTGTCGGGTACAAATTACCTACTAAAAAGTACCATTTAGGTGTCAGATAGATATTTTGTATGAAGCATATTTATAGTATTACTTCTAAAGACTGCCTCAACTAAGTTTTAGTCGTGTGTCTTCATAATTAATGCCTCAGATTTATTTCCTTCATGTTGTAGTCTGATCTTCAATTTTATAGGAAATAATCTGAGTAAAACGCTTACACATAATCATCACTGTGAGGTCACCAATTTTTACATACATATTTTCATTTTCTATAAAGCATATTTCCAGAATTGAAGTCTAGTGACTTAATGTTTAATAGGAATGCAACATTATTTTGATGGCTAAACATACTTACATTTAAACATTCCTTTGCGCGTTACACACATACAAGTAATACATCACTCCAGTTCACTTTATAACGATCAATTGTCTACACTATCGAACACTTTCGATTTAAACCAGTCTTTTAAGGAGAAATCTATTGATCGTCAAACCAGTTTATAAACGGCAATACAGTGGTGAATTGCAACCATTTATCTCTATTATTTTGGCTTTGAAGTAATTTAAGCAAACAATGTAGGCTATTTACAAGAAATATGATTATCATTATTTACATAGTCTTGGGTCTTTCTCGGACTATTGTCCTCGTTATCGTTAACATATGTAATATGTATTATAAAACCTTTCGGCCTATGTTCCATCTGACTTATTTAAGATATATTGTTGATTTACGATGATGTTGATTAATGCTTTTTTCCATATTTATTGGTGTCATAACCTATAATTTATTTTAGAATTATCAAGGTGGATACTTATATTTCGACTACATATCGGTTCATATATTCGCCGACTGGCTCAAGATGTATCTTTCATTTTATGTGGTATTAGTTGCTTTTTTTGTTATAGTTTTGTGAGATGTGTATTTGTTAACTGTTCTATTCACTAAGCAAAAGAAGAAAAGACTCATTTTGCAATTATGATGCATTTATAGTATATCATTATTACAATAAAAAGGTAGTCTTAATGTCTATTTTTTAAGATTCCTGTGATAAAAGTATACTCCACATAGTCATGAATCTGGCTGAACCAATTTAACACACTATAATCTGAAAAAAAGTTATCATTTGTAAATGCGACGGTTATATGAGAAAAGCAGAGAAAAGATAATTCCCATATATTTGTTTGTCTTTTGGTATATATATATATGTGTATATATATATATATATATATATATATATATATATATATATATATATATATAAAGCTGTCCTATGGGTTAGTATATTAAGCCTCCTAATCGGACAAATGACGTTTAATTTAGATTTATAACTCTATATAATTTATATTAGACCAAACCTTTCTATTTAGATTGAATCGGAAATCTCAAATTTACAAAACAATACTATCTTTGGCTGTATGTCTGTATATATGTCTGTCTCTTCTTTTCTCACACACACATCTATATATATATATATATATATATATATATATATATATATATATATATATATATATATATGGTCATCCACATACATACTGTTTCAGTGTATCACAGCTTTTCAGGACGGCTGTATGTGAAATACATAAAAGCAGCGTTATGCTTTTAAAATCCCTCATTCTTGATCAAATTGTAGAAGGATGACGGCGTTTGAAACCTGTCAAGTTTTTAAGACTATTGGTCACGAATTTCTGCACACATTCAAAGTATTCCCGATGTTTAAACACCATCGCTTAGTTTGATGCTGTCTTTCTTGCAGTCTGATTCCCTCACAGTCTGTAGACAAGGGACACTTAGGTAAGCCGTTCTGAGCCAAATACAACAATATTTATAGCACCAATAAGATTTATATAAGTACAAGAGCTCGCATGTATATCAAAAACGATTTAAATGTGTTATGAATCGGTAAGAAGATAGAGTTGGCCAGAAATGATATCTGTTGTGAGAAGTCCTACGAAGTTAATGATAAAAAGCGAAAGTATTAAGTTCTGTTATTTGTGTGGATGGAGTGCGAAACTGGAAAATACGCGAGGATTATTCCATTGATAATGTTTCTTTGTAGAACGGATCAAATAGTATTTTCGTAGTTCTATCAAATTAAAGAGAGAACCAAGGAACTAGTGCACAAACTTTACACATTTTAGAAAGTAAAATAAGAGTAGAGAAATAATTAGTTGTATGTTAGAAGTAAACCTTAACTGAATTTATTACGTATTTTATCAGAGTCTTACAACTAAGAGGAAGTGTATTGTTTTCATTCTGTATTTTATTGAGTCCAATAAAATGGAGAGAAAAATAGATAGAAAAGAAAGCAGGTAGATTCATTAAAGAACGTACATATGGGCAAACTAAAAAACGTATAAACTAATCACCCTTTTCACCTATTGCCAAAAGAAGTATATCTATTTTCGTAATTTAAAAATTGCGAATAATGAAACTCACTCTAGAGACCCTGACTACATGAAATCATCAGACTACATCTAGTGTTTCATCAGTATGCATTGCACAACTTACACAATTAATGTGTTGCCTAGAAACATAAGTATTAATTGAGACTGGTTCTATACTTAAGAGGTACCTGATTACGTTACTCCATTTGTTGCTTTAATAAATTTTGTGTCGTAGATATATATTGTTCAATACTAATAAGAATTACTTGCTGAATAGTAAGGTCGAAAAAGAATCGTATGATAACGCATAATAGCTGGGACATTCATATTCGTGTAACATTATTGTATATATATATATATAGACAGTCAAAATATGTTTTCTGGATTCAGTCCGAATATTATTGTATTCGAATAACAACTATGTAACTTAAATTACAATTGATGTCTATTCAGCTGTCGGCCTCGGCAAAAGCGATGGTTTAAAGCCAGTGAACCTCTCATGGTACACCACTTTCCCCGAACCTTTCAAACCGTCAAGAATTACTATATCTGGTGCCAATGCCGACACCACAGCTCGGTTCTCCGAAACTGTGTAAAACGAGAAACAGCTTACTATAAGCTCGTTTCATTGTGTCACCATTCTTAATCGAGAGTCAGTGGTCCTCGGTCCCGATATTTTATGATTCATGTAAGGCATTTAACGGATGATAATCATATGAGGCAACACCATGCCCATTATGATGTCATCCTACAACATCTAAAGGTCTTAATGAAGAAAACAAAACAACTTTGCTTTCATGTAGAGGCATATGAATAGAGACTTATAAAAATACATTCAAATTTTTAACAAATTTTGTTCGATTGTCACTGCGACAAGATTTGACTAATCAGATTCGGCCAATGGATTTATAACGCAAGGTAAGAATAGAGACTAATAGATGACACCACGTGATGCTATATTTCATCATTAATATATGATTCAGCTGAAAATCGGGGCTAAGCAAATTGTTATAGTAACTTACCTATAACGGATTCTGGACTATTCCATTCACCGTTAATACCGGAAAAACATGCTCCTCAGTGTGGAATCCAGCCAGTTGTGTTTCTTTGTTGTATTATATGTTCTTCAATATACTTGTTTTCTCTAAATCCAGAGTTCGCGTGTTAGTTATGACCTTTTTACAGGGCCACAACAACTGGCGAAGATGTGTTCGAACTTACACGGGACCGCACAACAACACGCGAACAACCTTAAATATGGCATCACTACAACTGGCGACGAGGTATTCAAACTTACACGGGACCCCACAACATCTATCGTAAAACCTTAGATATTACTTCGCAACAACTGGTATTCGATTATACACGGGACACAAAAACAACATTAAGAGATTTTCTTGAGAACCTTCAAAAGAATTCCACAACAACTGACGATGTGGGATTCCGAACTTACATCATCACATTTAGCTGAAAACATGCTTGCAGAAATGAATTCTTGAGAACCTTTAAATGGATGCCACAACTAGCGACAAACTATACAAAAAAAACACATTAAAACAGAACAAACGTGGAGAAATCGATGACAAATTTACCTGACAGTGCCCTAGTTCTAAAAACGTGATTTACCGGTAGAAAAAAACACGTAAAAGACCAACGTAGTTTTCTCTCATTGACGAAAAGTCAGTGATTTTTTTTATTGCTATCAATTTTTAATGATAAGAGCATTGATGATATTTTTTTCTCTCCAAAAGTAATAAGTCCAACTGCCGAAAGAAAATAAAAACGAATTTTCATTTGTTTTCTGTTAAAGCGCACACCGCCAATTCTACAGTAAGGTAAAAGGCGTACTTAAATACTAAAAAAAGAAAAAGTATTATACTCTTTTTCAACTATGATTACGTTTAGCAAACGTGATATAGAAGAAAGAATATCTAAAAAGTTGTATCCTAAAAGTGATCAGTTTCCAACATGGGAGATTTTATAGCTACTTAAACAGGAGTTTCAAATGCTACAGAAACTAGTGAAAAAAAGAAGCCGACGAAATCATACGGAATACTGACGAAAGATTTCAAAAGCTTCTACTATAACAAAAGAAAAGAGAGCGATGAACAGATTAGGGTAATGCGGCAAACAATATCGGTTAGGGGTCAAAGTAAAGAAAACGATAATGGTTTCTCGCAGAATGCTGTTTGAATTGCAATTGACAATGTCACTTATTTCCCAGCCGATGATAACACTTTCGCTTCGTGTTTTAAAAGATAGGATCTATACAAAATAGATTGTTTGAATTGGGCAGACTTTAAGAATGTTCGCCTACTGCTTCGAAAATCAAGCATCACCATACATACCAAGTTCGTGGAATTCATGTTGCTCCGAAAAAACGAGCGATCATTTTTTTCTGAAGCTTTTAATCTTTTGACTGAATTATTTAGTCCCAAGATTTGTTTGTTTCACAAACGCTGGAAGTGTTTGAACCTGGGCAAAAAACGATCACGAAGATTATTCAACGTTCGCATCAATCGTCAATAAGCACTCTGACGATTTCACATTATACAAAAACAAAGCATTTAAATTTCGACTAAGAATTGCTATCAATGAAAGACGTTGAAATCAGGCGTAACGTTCTAAATAAATTAGAAAGTGAACCGAATTTTACACTAAGGAAATTAGCTGAAAATTGACAGAGATGTATAAGTGTTAAACAAATTCGAAGAGCATTGAAGAGTCGGGAATTGCACACATTAGAAAGATACGTCAAAACTAGACACTCACGTATCTTTTCTAAATATTCAAAACAAACAAAGAGATGTTCACGCATCTACACAAACAAGCAAGCCGTATAAAACAGGATGAGTTACCATCGAGCCTCTGTTTCTGTTGGGGAAACCTTTATGGGTAACAGATTGCCCATGTCTTTTAAAAACCTGTCTAATTTGTAAAAATGTTGGATACAAGATTTCACATTGCAGAACGAATTACAGAAATAAAACGTGGGTTAAATCGACAAAAATGAACGAACACTGCGGCAAAATTATAAGACGATACTTTCATGTAACAATCCTAAATAAAAGTATGAAATTACAATTGGATTCTGGTTTATACGTGTCGATTATAAACATGCATACATGGAGAAGGTTAGGAAAACCGACTATACTAAGAACCAATGGAACAGCCAGAACAGTAACTGGTGAAAAATAATATTCGAGAGTGAAATGATTACCGACGTTACTTCAAACAGATATACGAAAACAAGTAAAAATATTCGTATAAAAAACACCAATAATTTGTTTGGCGTAGACTTAATACAGCGGTTGAATCTGTAGTAGTTACCAACCAATATTTTAGCCAGAAACGAAAAAATCTTGACGATTGAGTCAGAAAAAAGAAAAAAAGGGAAATTGTTTCAACCATTAAAAATCTTTTGAATAAATCGTCGACAGAAATTAAATCACAAAATTCACACTCATAATAGCTAACACTCAGCTGTAAAGAAATTAAGTTAAATTCTTTGGTAAACCAATTAGAGGTTTAAGAGAGTGAATTAATGGTTCCAGACCTGGAATCGCTTACGTTTTAACTCAAAAATGTTTTTTTTTTAACTAAAGACTATGAAATATAAGGCATCTTGATTTTTTTATCTTAAAGCAAATACATGTTTTCAAAATTTAAAGATGTGCTCTAAAATCAGAAGGTTAGAATTAAAATAACTGGATGATATCAGATCTGGATTTGATAGAGGCCCTCAGTTGTCTCATAAGAGACACCTACACCAAATTAGGGAACGACTATCAAAAGACACCGACGGCACGCCCCAGGAAGATGTGTTAATTACCAGCTACAACACTTTCGACATACAACTACCTCAAGCAGCCTCCGAATAGCGTAAATTAAAAACGGAAACGATACTATGACTACCGATGAGGTAAGGCTTTGAAGGGAGGAGTATGGTACCTTACTAATAACACACAAATGACTCTTTCATTCACCAATACTGGGAGTACCTGCCTCTAAGTGTTGAATCTACCCCAGTCTATACTAGCAGTCAAGACCGACATAAAACCATTCTTACGTATTCTGTTTTATTATACTTTTCTTCAACATGCTTGTTTTCTCTAAACCTCGAGTTCGTGTTTTCATTCCGGCCCTTCACAGGGCCACAACAAACATAAAAGGTCGTTTTGTAAAATAATAATTAAAAAGAGTCATTTAGACCCTTAGAGGTTCTTCACCTAGAATATTACATGAAACAACTCAAGTTAAAGGAACGGGATCCAATTAGTTGAGTAAATAAAATATGTAGAACAAGTAAATTCGTCGTTTAATCCTTTCTTCCACGTATGAGCTGTCTCTGAATTTTTGACAGACCCGAGCAGAGAGAGGCAATCTAGAATTTTGGTTCCTGCCAAAGTGCTCTACAACCATTTTTGTAAATAATTGGCGAACTTTTCTAACTGTTCTAATATTGTCAATTGGTGAATATATTGTTGGTACTGAAAATATTGTAGTTTCTCTCCTTAGTTCCTTGAAAGTCTGAAAATAGCCAAGAACATTCACAGACGCTTCGCTATCTTCCCCAGATTGTAATAAACTACAACATAGACGAGATAGATGGCTCTCGTTATAGAATCTTCTTTCACTTTCTCTAAATAAGAATCTCTCCTGCGAAGATTCTAATTTTCTCTACATGTCTCTCTTTAATGTCCCAAACTCTCAACGTCATATATATCTTTCTTAGGCTAAAGGTCACATATTTAAAATTATATATTTTAAAACAATCTTTAGTAACCATAACCTAAATGTTACATTTAACTTCATTTTGCATCAAATAAGATTTGCTCGACTCGTTTTTTAAACGGTGAAAATGTTTTCTCGACTTGAATATAGGGTTGGCGAATAAGTTGAGAACGGTTGTTTTTAAATTAAAAAGTCTATGGGAAGCGAAACATTTGGCGAGTGCTTGAGAACAATTTCTAATTGTTAAACTAACATTTACTTATATTTATGATTTTTGTTAATTTCATTATGATTTGTTTCTATTTCGAACATCTGAAATTTAATATAAATTAAACGTTTTTCATATAATCGGGTAGTTTACGCTGTCAAATCTCTCGTCAGATTTGTAAATTTATTAGATTTGTACATTTCCTCAAAGTACCGTCCGAAGTTGGTGTTCGCGTTTCTAAAAAACAAATTGAAGCTGGAAAAAGTAGAGCGCCATAATCGATTCGTTCAGTTTGGTGAGGAGAGATTAAACCAGCTTATCCACGATAATCCAAGTCAGATGGTCAGAGAATTGTCGGAAGAAAACAATTGCTATCACAAAAGTGTGATAACTCACTTTGATTCCAAGGAGAAAGTTTAGAAGTTTTTTTTCATCGGTGTCACTCAAAAGTGACAATCACATGAAACAGCACGCAATTTCAGCCAGTTTTCATGCCTAGGACAAATGTATATTGTTATGTTTATTACTTTTATTTAAATATCTCTGTAAATGTTTATTTTTCTTTAATTGCAATCACTTATCATGTAGTCATAACCTGCGTTTAATATTGCATTTTCACTGGCGATACAAAGAATGTCATAACGTCATCTGAAGCAGCTGGAAGAATTGTTTATCCCCAATAAGCAAACGATGAAGTGACGAGAATGGGATGTTTTCTTTACTTTACATTACACTACAATGGTTTGAAATAGAACTAAACTGTTTAAATATAGAAGATCTATAAATATACGTAAATGTTAAAACAATAAGCAATAGTTATCCTGAAAGATTCGAAAAATGTTTGGCTTCTCGAACAATTTTCATTTCTAAATGTATTCGTCTATTATTCCCCAACCCAACAATTGAATTTTCTTTTTATTTCATTTACTTTTCCTCATCTCATTTCTTAGAATTACTTTTATTTAATACTTTCTACTTTTCCACTAATTCCATTTCGAATTGTCTTTCAAGTATGTATTTTGTTTGTTTATCCAAATGATTTATATTCCAGTGTAATATCTATATCTGTCCCTATCCCCTTTTTCAATGTATATATGTATTTATCTATTTCACTCCCAATACTTATCTCCATTTCTCTCTATCTCGCTATTTCTCTCTCTCTCTCTCTCTCTCTCTCTATATATATATATATATATATATATATATACAAATATATATATATACATATATATATATAAATATATATATATATGTATATATATATATATATATTTATTTAATGTATATATATGTATATACAGGGTGATTCATAAATCACGTAGCTATTTATTTTTTAACTTCTAAAGTAAAATAATACGGTAATACAAAACAGAAAGTTTATTCAACAAATTCATTTATGGGAGTTTAAAGTAACAGCAATGTTTTAAAATGTCCACCTTCGTTCTGCATGCATAGCTCCATTCTTTTTTGTAAGGAATTTGCGACTCTTTGTAGCATATTTGATTAATTTTAACAAACTGGGCATGATTTTTGATTTGAGGTCGTCGATGTTAGTTATTGGCGTGGCAAATACTTGGTCACGTAAATATCCCCACAAAAAATAGTCCAACAGCGTCAAATCAGGGCTTCGCGGAGACTAATTGACCCCATCATCGATTTGGAAACTTCTCATTAAGAAATTTTCGGACATTGAGTCCCCAATGCGGAGGAGCGTCGTCTTGATGGAAGATGCATTTTGAGTATATTCTTCGCTGTTTTAATTGAGGGATTAACAATTCTTGCAGCATTGACAGGTAGTTTTCTTTATTGACATTCGTATAAAAAAATAAGGACCAATGAGATGGTTACTTGTCAAAGCAGCCCATACAGTTACCTTAGGAGATTGAAAAGGTCTTGGCATTGTCAGATCGGGGGTTTTCATAACCTCAAACACGACAGTTGTTTGTTCACAGTTCCTTGGACGAAGAAACTTGCCTCGTCGCTAACACAACCTTGGAAAGATGAGAAGAGTTCGACGATATTCGATGAAGTGTTTCTTCACACATTGCCAGTCTCACTGCTTTGTCTACCTCTGTTATTGCTTGCACTGTTTGGACATGAACATTCTTAAGCCAAACAGCTTGAGGGGTTCGTTGAACGCAGCTATATAATGTTGATAACATTTGAGCAGCCTGGCGAATTGATGTTGAAGGTTTTGTTTCAAACAAGGTTTGGATTTCTTCTTCTTTTGCATCATTACGTTTCGGAACACCTGGTTTTTGAGCATCTTTGACGCTTCCAGTTTCCTTGAAGTTTTAAAAAATTGAGCGCATGGTGTTGTGCGAAGGAGGCTTTCTGTTCACATCACGTTTCCATTGCCTTTCAACAAGTGTGGGAGATTCATCAAATTTGGCCATATGAATAACAATAAAAATTCGCTCTTCAATTGTTAATGACATATTGCCAGAAAAAAAGCACATATGATGATTTACACAAATTTAAATAAATAAAAAAATCAATATATATATAAACAAATATATAAACGAACAAATTTAAAATAACAAATATCAGTAATTAGAGAGTAAGATAACAATTATCAAAAGTCCATAGTATGTTTGTGCTTCATATGGCAATCATTTTAAATAGCTAAATGACTTAAGAATCACCCTATATATATATATATATATATATATATATATATATATATATATATATATATATATATATATATAAGTGTTTAAAGTTCATTTTTTTAAAAGCATCTATTGTTAAATTTATTAAGGAATAGGTATAATAAATACCTTTCTAAGCAATAAGATGCGATATCAATTTTTTTTTCCATAAAAAAAGAAAAACATTAAATCGAAACCGATTTTTTTTTTCGTTTTCTTTTTTTTATTAAAACTAGCATTTTTTTTTTGTTAGTTTAAAGTGATACAGATATTTCGCCAAAACCTGGCATCATCGGTGTGTTAATATATCCTTATGTCATCAGATTTGTATTTTTTTTATCTCTTAACGGCTTGTTGTTATACAGTCGAATGGGCAAGATGTAGTTTCCCATCATCAAATATGAAGAACGTGATGCAACACGTGATTTGTATAAGTGTTTAAAGTTCATATTTTTATTTTTTTTAAAGCATAAAAAAAAGAAAACGAAAAAAAAAATCGGTTTCGATTTAATGTTTTTCTTTTTTTATGGAAAAAAAAATTGATATCGCATCTTAATGCTTATAAAGGTATTTATTATACCTATTCCTTATTAAATTTAACAATAGATGCTTTAAAAAAATATGAACTTTAAACACTTATACAAATCACGTGTTGCATCACGTTCTTCATATTTGATGATGGGAAACTACATCTTGCCCATTCGGCTGTATAACAACAAACCGTTAAGAGATTAAAAAAATACAAATCTGATGACATAAGGATATATTAACACACCGATGATGCCAGGTTTTGGCGAAATATCTGTATCACTTAAAACTAACAAAAAAAAATGCTAGTTTTAATAAAAAAAAGAAAACGAAAAAAAAAATCGGTTTCGATTTAATGTTTTTCTTTTTTTTATGGAAAAAAAAATTGATATCGCATCTTAATGCTTATAAAGGTATTTATTATACCTATTCCTTATTATATATATATATATATATATATATATATATATATATATATATATATATATATATATATATATATATATATATATACATGAAATAAATATAAGTATCCCACAATCTCTCTCTTTCTGTATTTATTTCTTTATTTTCCACTCCTTCTGTATCCTTCCATTTCTCTCTCCTACATTACTTTAATTCTTTCAATCTCTCTGTCGCTCATTCACCTATCATTTATCTCCATACCGTCCTCCTCCTTTCTCCATCATTTATCGTCAAGTTTTCTTTCTCTTAGTACGCGCCTCCTTCTCTCTGCCAAGATCTCTCTGCATTCCCCCCGTCCCCTTCTCTTCTACCCACTTAATATATGTCGCTCTAACTATATAACTGTCTTAATCTCTTATTTCCCTCTTTATATGTTCTACTTTCCTTATTGCCCATTCCCCGATGCATCATCACTCAATCATTCCCTCTCTCTTTCTTTCTATTCTTCAATATCTTACACTCTATGCCCTCTAATCTATTTCCATTTTCTCACACCACGTGTTTCTCCATTTCACTCGGTTTCCATATCTCCCTCTCACTGTTCTATTTTGACCCCTCTTTCTTACTATAAACTAAATAATGAGTTGTTAGCGTGTCCTGGTCAAAGACTCATCCTTTCCACTGATAGCCACCTCCCCGTCATCCAAAATAACAAATGGACTCGCTGATGGTCATTGGGGCCATTTTTTGTCTTCTAGAAATATTTGTTCATTTCCTTTATATCATATTACGAATATAGTCAACCAGGCGTCATCAATCACACTTTTAAATATTCTGCTTGTACCAAACATATATATATATATATATATATATATATATATATAGAGAGAGAGAGAGAGAGAGAGAGAGAGAGAGAGATTGTTAATCGGTTCTCGCTAGTTTTAGTCACGCTGATGGACCGCACACAGCGAATAATGTAACTCTAGTTAATTATTTGTATATATATAAGCTTAGCTATGTTTATATTTCATATATTTCTATATAACGGATTCTCTCCCCAGATTTATTCAAACAATTTGAGTGTGTTTGAAGCATTTACAACGTTTATAGAGGGCAAAATAGGGACCCCCCCTTTTGTAACATTCAAATATACCAGAATTGTATTGAATTTCATCCATAATCATGACACAAAAATTAAGTAAAATTCCCTGGATTTGTATTTTTTCCTTATTTTTTGAGATTTGTTTGAATCAATATGATGTAATAGATTTCGATCAAAATTAAAATAAGTATTCTAAACATAATGTTTAGTATCTCATTATATCTTGATTTTAATCTTAGTAATAGAAAATCCTAGTGGTTTCGACCTGTTTACCCCCTTCCGTTAGACGGATGTTTATGTAGTTATTTAT
Source organism: Sepiola atlantica (assembly GCA_963556195.1). Taxonomy (NCBI): domain Eukaryota; kingdom Metazoa; phylum Mollusca; class Cephalopoda; order Sepiida; family Sepiolidae; genus Sepiola; species Sepiola atlantica. The sequence goes on from OY744522.1 coordinate 78,243,030, forward strand.
AAAAATAAAAAAACATCGCATATGACTCTCACAAAGAAAGAAATTGAAATTTGGTGAATAGTTGTCTTATTCGTATAGTCACAATTTCACAATAATCGAAAATATATGAATTTTTACGTAGGGCTTCAACTCCTTTTCATTCCTTAGCGTCAAACAAAATATAGCCCACATTTGGACCTCTTATGCCTAGCAGGTCTGTTTCAAAATGTATAATTCTCGGTGTATTAGTTAAGGAGTGAAATATGACAAACACATATATAAATATACAAAAATAGTTATTACTTTATAAAGATGGAGATCATATGATCACACTAATTGCTATTGCATTGTTGTTTGAATTTACAGAATTAAATTCTTTTAATATTGTTTTTTTATAGTTCTCATGATGATACAGTGTTTATGATATTAATTGCTATCTAATAAGAATAGTAAACAAATGATAATTTAATGTAATCATTAACGGGGAGGTTTACATTCATGTCTGTCGTTTATTGAACGATATTGAGTAGAGAAAGTGAAATTTAGTTTTAAAAGGAATTTGAAAAGTGAATTTAATTATCATGATCGTCGCTTAGTTATTACTTGAATTAATGAATTACCATAAACAGATGATAAGTTGGCTTACCATTTTATCATTAAGATAATATATAATAACATGAAAATCAACTTCTAAACATCAAAGCAGAACCAAATGAAAACAACAAACCCTGCACACACACGTTACAGTCAATGCAAACTCTCTGTGAACCTGCAGGAAAGTGCGTAGATAAGCCACACTAATATACATATCTATCTGAAAGAATATCAAACTCTATATATAGGTAATGTCTCGTCTTGTTTATATTACGATTAATCGATGGTTCATATCGACTATTTAATAGGTTAGTTTTGTCGGTGGATTTCCTAAAAAGGTGTTTTTATTCAGACAAAGAAAGCACTAATCAGTTGATAATCTTCAAACTTTACATTTCTTAATATTCTATTTTTTTAGTTTTCTATTTTACAATTTGAAGTTTAGTTCCTAGAACTTGTTTCAAAAAGATGATCAATTGCGTGGTTTTAATAGGTCATTGCAAACAGTGTCACGCCCTGGGCGATGGCCAGTAGACTTGAAACACAGCCTTCAGTTGCGGTGTGTATTTCTGTTTATACATAATGCATTGACAAGGGGTTTTCTTAAAGTGAGTTCACCCCAAACAAGCCAAGTTGCCACTGTAGGCGTAAAGGGCTACTGAGAATTAGGGTGACATTTTAGCAGATCATCCTCAATTGAGAGCTGTGCAGCAAGATGTTTGTTCACATTAGTATTACTTTTGCATGTTGGTACGGTTGGGAGAACGGGAAAGGTAGATGAAATTCCATAGGCTGGCAGCACTAGTTGGTCGAGTGTATTTACGTCGGAGGGGCACTAGAGCAGCAAGTTCATCGAAGCACATTCGATTGAAGTACTTGTAAAATTACATTGTTGCGATCGGACAGGGGCTGGAGCTTGGTGGATAGTGAGGGACATATCAAATTAGAAACTCTTTTTTGGATCTTGTCTAAGAGGAAGGATCAAGTTAACGGTGCACCAGCCCAGATGTGACAACAATCTTCCATGCCTTGTAGAGATATAATATACTGTCAGGTGTGAGCAGTTTTCTAGCACGGTAGACGGACCCCACTTTATTTTCAGCATTCTTGGTCATATCTTCTATATATGTGTTCCTATCCATTTCATATGTGAATTTTATGCCAATGAGTTTGAACGTTGAGTGGTATTTGCCATCGCGATCGGTTGTTGAAGAGGTTTCTTGTAGTTGTTGAAGGAAAATAGCTTTGTCTTAGCAGCATTAAATGTTACCATCCATTTGTGACAACATTCCTTACAGAGTGGAGGTCACTTTCTAAGGATTCACTGATTGACTCGAATATATGCGTCTCCGTTTTACCCTTATGACGAGAGTAGAGGGTAGTGTCGTCGGCAAATATACCTATCTCAGACACAATGCTATCAGGGAGGTCGTTTATGAAAATCATGTACTATAAAGGTCCATGGATCGATCCCTGAGGCACACCTGCATTTATATTATGTTGTTTGGATGAACGGTTATTAGGGACAACCTGGATGTGTTTATTAGATGGGAAGGATCTAGTTATATTAAAAATTTGTCCAGTAATACCATATTAATTCTTTGGGCATGACAAGATTTTTATGCCAGACCTCATCTAAGTATTTTGATATATTAAACGCTTCACCGATTTTGTCCAGTGTATCGTATATGCGTTCAGAGATGACCGTTAGAATATCCGCAGTAGACCTTGATTTCCTAAATCTTTACTGATGAAGAAAGAAGATTAGTATCAACAAAGTGCCGGACTATTGCTAGATTTATTAAAGATTTAAATATGTTTGCGAAGAGCTGGAGTAGGCTGATGGGGCAATAATTGTAAAGGTCAGTTCTATCTCCAGAATTCTTACAGACTGGCACCGTCGATGCAATTTTCTAGCTATCATGGAAAAAAGATTCAACAAGACATTTGCTGTAGAGTTTGGAGAGCAGAGCATTTCTTCAATACTATTACTGGTATGAGATAAGGCCCACATAATTTAGAGGTGTCGAGTTTTTTTATGATGCCCATGGCATGAGATGGGATGCTTACCAGGGCATCGTGTGTGGCGTATGTCTGCAGTGGGACAAAGTAGAGTTTACGCTGAAACGCTGCTCAAGTTGCTCAGTTCAAACGACAGCATTCTAGTTGGGTAGCGGGGGAATTGTTGATTGCCCATTGTTCACCCCACTATTGTAGATTTTCTAAGAAATCACGAGAAGCTAGTTTCTTCGACTGAATTCATTTCCTAGTTATCTCTGTATACCTTCTCTCTTTTTTACAACTATCACAGTCTTACAATTATTTTTTACTCTGAAAATGTCTGTCTATTCGTAGTAGACTGAGACATAGCAACTGCGCATTTCGAGGTGAATCATTGTGGAGAGTAGGGCTTGCTGTTAAATTTTCTCATGTGAACATGTGCATCTATGCCTGCTTTGACCCATTCAGTTTTCTTCATTTGCACATTGATAAGCAAGGAGAGAGAAAAATTCCATTCCATAGGGCGTCTTTTATGTGGTTTCTGATGGAATCAAAATCAGCCTGCTTGAATTATTTCGTCGTTTTTAGCAACGGGTATTCAGCTTTGGGACGATGTTTTAGGGTGATATCACTCATAACCACTAGGTGATCAGCGTTCCCGAGCGGGTTATGAGCATGCATCACACAAGCCCCGGTCAGTGAGGGCAGGAACTGGTCACGAAGTTAGGTGTGATGGTTCAGACGATCAGTGAGAGAGAGTGAGCTATACAAAAACTATACGTATAGTTACCAGCTGCGTTTGTATAGCTGGAGAATCTAAGACAGTCACGTTGATGTGCATAAAAATGAAAGTGCTATATCTATGCTTTCAGCGATATAGTTAAGAAGGTATTGGGTCTAAGGAGAACGGCATCAAGGTAACTAACAGTGTGATGTAGGCTAAATCTAAAGCGCATACTAGCGTCATCATCATTTCTAGCCTGTGTTCTCTAGTCTAGAGGAGGGTGTTCCGAGCATAAACTTTTAACCCCTGCATATGTTTGTCGAAGTCTTTACGGTAGAGTGTGACGTAATAAGTCATGTGAAAATGGTGTGAAGACATTGAGGATTGAAGGTTTGTTTGACTTGGCGCTAGGATATCCGAGGAGTTTACTAAGAGAAACATTTCTTCGTCGTTGATGTTGGTACCAACCCCCCGGATATTTATGAATGCTAGCCCCAAGAGCAAAGTCGAATATGTATTTTGGTGGGGGTCATGTTTAGGCTTGGTTGTTTTGTTTTAAAGCATATCAATCTTTTCCGGGTTCTTGAATGCCGAATTCGGTCATTTGATGAAAGGTTTCATGCTCCAAGTTCTTTATATTGTTCAAGTTCATGGTGTTTGGTTTGGTTGTTTTGTTTTACGGCATATTAGCTTTCTTCGGGTTATTTGATGCCGACTCCGGTTATTTTAGTGAAGATTTTCATGCTTCAAGTTCTTTATAAATTCAAGTAGTTATTCATGGTGTTCGGTTGAGTGAAAGGCGGAACTACGAGTGGGTGATAAATGGAAGAGGTGAGGGAGGGAACTTGTAGTTTTCTTTGTTTTAGATTTTGCAAAAACTAATTGAGTTTTGCAAAAATAAAAAAAAAATAAAACATCAAAGTTAGGTGCATTTAGGGCCAGGAAGTTTATATCTTCAGACAGCCTGATCTGGTCGAACCAGACAAGTTAGCATTTATTATAATTTATTTAGATAATAATAAATCAATACAAATTTGTGATGCCGAGGTTCATGATATAAACACGATTGTATTAGTGTTGCCATTTAATTTTTACTTTTAACGCATATTATGTATATATATATATATACAGAAAGGGGGGGAGAGAGAGAAAGAGGGCCATGTGTGGTTGCTTGTTTTGATGCTTATATATATATATATATATATATATATATATATATATGTATGTATGTACATGTATTTACATATATATATATATATATATATATATAATATATATATAGTGTATGATCTTAGGTATGTAATAAATATTATATATATTTTTATCGTTATTTTTATTTACGCTTTTAGATATATAATAAATGATTTTGCAATATTTTTATGACTAGCCTGACCATTCTTTTGTTCCTCTTCCCGGTTGGTCTTATGCCAATGTAAAAGCAAAGCCGGTGCATTAATTAGGCTTTGCGTCAAGACGTTTTTTGTTTTATACACATAATAAATATAATGAGTAGAAAATAAGTATTAAAAAATAATTAACCCTATTTTATGGGGATTAAGATGCGCTTTTCTTTCAACAAATACATTAACACATGACGGTATTCTGAAATGGTTACAAAACAAACACCTTTTGTTTTAACATTGGGATTTCAGTTTTGGAGATAAACGATAAATTCATGATATTCATATAATACGTATATAACTCTAATATAGAAGTTAAGTACAGTGTTTGTGTCTTCTCATTTAAAACATTAGACCGAGTTGAATATACTGAATATATTCACTACTATATTGTGCCGGCAACAATATTTGTATCGTACATGAAAATGAATCTACTGTAAACCCTGTCCCCTTCAATATTATTTTTAAAGGAGTAAATTATTAAATACAGAAATATTTATATACTGCATTTAAAAACAATCAAATATGGTAATGTATTATATATCTAAAAGCGTAAATAGAAATAACGATAAAAATATATATAATATTTATTACATACCTAAGATCATACACTATATATCATATATATATATATATATGTGTGTAAATACATGTACATACATACATATATATATATATATATATATATATGTTATATGATATTAAGAGAAAAACTCATTCTAACAGCTGCCAGTATCCGATATTTCTACAAAATACTATTTGTCTATGCATGGAGTATCGTTGCCACATCTATGCTGATGCATTGGACAGGGTTACCATAGAGTTTCTAACCTAATAGGTCCCACATTGCTTATCAATTCCCAGCCCCTGTCTCATCGTCTGCGCTTATTTCACAAGTACTTCACCAGGAAGTACTTGCTGCACTTGTACCCCCTCAACGTAAATAACCCGAGCAACACGACGAGCTGCAGAAAAAAAACACAGCTATCCACTGTAGAGGTTTCCATATGTTGGAATAGTTTTTACTCTAACAGCTTCTTACCTCAAACCGTTTGCCGTTGGAATCCCCTCCCTGTCCTCTGCATTCCAACTGTCAAACATGCAGACATGTAAGTGTACTGTGAACAAGCATCTTGCTACACAACTTTTCACATTGGATAGCCAATCAATGTGGCCATTAATTCACAGTAGCCCTTTACACTTGTGTCCATGCATCTTGTTTGGGGTGATTTTAAGTAACAACGAAGTAAAAATCAAATATATAAACGTACTAGCATATGTAGTTGCTTAGCACAATATCATACATACTAACGCGACCTGTGGATTTTTCACATTTATATCCTTCATCTGTTGTATATTGCTGGCGTGTAGTCTATGGACGTCCAGCGTTAACGAAGACCTCACCTTATCTTTGTATCATCTTTGTTCAAAATGAAATATACTATCTAACTTCTCTAGTAAATGTAATTTCGGAATAGAGCTGGTTATATGGGAGTATTTCACCCCAAACAAGGGGGCCGCCACAGTAGACTTAATGGGTTACTGAGAATTACGGGTGTGGGTTTTGAGTGTCACCCCTAGTTAGGAGCAGTGTTGCGAGGTGTATGTTTATATTAGATTTAACCTCTGCATGTCGGTACTGTCGGGGAAACAGGGAGCAGGGAGGGTGTATAAGAGGCCAGCAGCACGAGGGAAGAAGCTATTAGAGTAGAAAGCTCTCCGGTATCTGGGGATCTCCACAGTAAATGCATGAGATTTAGCTGATGTGTCTAGGGAATTTACCTCGAGGAGGTACCAGAATAGCCAGTTCATCGGAGCACAATCCATTGAAGTATTTGTAAAAAAAAGCACAAGGATGCAACATTGCAGCGATGGGAAAGGGCCTGGCGCTTGGTTGACAGTGAGGGGCTTATTAAGTTGGCGACTTTTTTTATCTTGTCTAGGAGGGAGAGACTAGTGGATGATGCACCACCCACGATGTGGCAACAATACTCCATGCATAGGCGGATGGTGGCTTTGTAGAAATACAGGATAATGTCATGTGTGAGGAGTTTACTAGCACAGTAGAGGGATCCCACCGTCTTTGCTACAGCCTTGGCAATGTCTTCAATGTATTTATTTCAATTCATGTTACCTGTGAAGGTTAGGCCGAGGAGTTTGAATGTTGAACTTTAAGGTAGTGTGTTATTTGCCATGACAATAGGTGGTTGGAGAGGTTTCTTGTAGTTATTGAAGGAAAGGAGCTTTGTCTTTGCGGCATTAACAGTTACCAACCATTTATGACTCCAATCAACTACAGCCTGGAGGTCATTTTCTAAGGATTCAGCCAGTGTCCCTGATATGGTCGTGTCCGTCTTGCCCACATGACGAGAGTAAAGCGTAGTGTCGTCA
>OY744522.1:78255118-78292618 GCA_963556195.1 Sepiola atlantica
TCAACTTTATTGGGTGTTAACCAATCAGAAACAAGTTCCCATGAATCCGAGCACATGTTCATGAATCTTTCTTTAGAACGCTCATCCGCACCGTCGAAGCCGCACGGTCGGCGAGAAGGCCAAGTTTCCTGACGATCGTTGTCTTTCAAAACAACTACACACAGTCTTCCTTTTCGGGAAAACAAACGCCGCCTTTAGTCTCTAGCTATTGGGATCGTTATGTGGACTTAACTTCCTAATGTGGAAACTTTCCTGGCCATGGAATTACTTCCTAATAATAATACGAACTATGCAAGTCTCACGAACTAGAAATGTTCCCCTATCTATGCACATACGGTTAAAGTAACATTCTCCTCTTACACACTTATAATCACAGTTTCTTACCCCAGACTAACAGACTGAGGATATGCTTTTCCGCGTTTAAATTATTGACTGATAACATTTTCTTTGTCTTGCCGCAAGGACTTTCAATATCACACTTTCTCTGTCAAGACAAATGAACATTCAATTACTTTATTTAATCACTTCTTTATTATCACTCTTCATTTACCTGTCGAACGAATAACTCAAATAACGTTGATAAATATACGTTAGAGTAAGACTTTACCTTTCCACTAAATGTCTTATTTTACAGATTTGCTAAGAATTCCAAAGCCAGCAATGACCTTCTACTATAGTTTAAATGCTTAAAAATTCCTTTCATGTTTGAAATGATCATGGAGTAATTCATTTTGAAAACTATTAATCGAACATTAAATTAATGACTTGACTAAAAAATGAACCAAAATACAGGTGGTAGATGAAATTTCGTTATTAAATTACTTTTAAATTGAATTTTTGAAATTGCGTTTTATTTTATGCTTTTTCAGGTTTTTTTTTACAATAAACACTGTATTCATAGTTCATAAATAAAAAAAATGGGTTACGAAATACAAGTGGTAGATGAAGTTTCGTTATTAAATTACTTTTAAATTGAATTTTTGAAATTGCGTTTTATTTTATGCTTTTTCAGTTTTTTTACGATAAACACTGCATTCATAGTTCATAAATAAAAAAATAGGTTACGAAATACGGGTGGTAGATTAAATTTCGTTATTAAATTACGTTTAAATTGAATTTTTGAAATTGCTTTTTTTTTCATGCTTTTTCAGGGTTTTTTACAATAAACACTGTATTCATATTTCATTACTAAAAGAATAGTATATGAAAGACACATAAGCATACCCACATGAAGTTGTATAATCTATATAATAATTCGCTATGACATTTAATATTCAGACGTACGTTATAACCATTCAGACACATTCGCGAAATTCGAAAAGTAACCGAGACAGAGCTGATGTCGTTGTCTGCCAAAAAATAAAATGTTTTTTATTTCTAAATAAATTGTTCTAAAATCAAATAAACCATCATAAATACAATTATGTGGTCTCTTCACCCTGACCTTAATGGTTGTACTAAATATACATTCCTTTAATTTCAATACTTCAAATTGTTACAATTTTAAAAAGTAAGTTATTTTTTAAAATTATTTAGCTTATTATATCATATAAACAATTACAAACGTAAACCTATTCGTTTTAATATATTTTATTGACTAGTATTTATACGGTAAGAAGAAGAGGAAAAAGGTAAGTAAGAATCTTGGAAGCTTTGCTCAATTCTGCTAGTAAGCTTATTAATATATAATGTTTTGCTACAAAAGTATATTTTCATTGAAATTAAAAATCAAAATTACTTTCAAAGTATTAGAAATGTTTATTATTTTTGTTAGAATAAACAAGCGTAATCCAGATAGATTTTACTAAAACTGTGTATTTGCATACATTCCACAGATATAATATAACATAAATAAATGCATATACACATCTCAATTACTTTCTATATATTTGAACCTATTATTTAAACATCTCATCATATCCTATTATTTATGTTAATGGGCTTCTCAATTATCTTTTTTGTTTGGTTTCTGATACAGCTTATAGTAATTTTAAACCGTGTTCATGATAAAATGTACGGAACAACTTTGATATTTAACTAAGTAATTAGGTTTTCGAAATGCTTTAAAATAATTCATTGTAAGAAATAATCAATTTATTGAGTTGAATATAAAAAAGATACATGATTTAAGCAGCCGTGCAAAAAAAAAGGTATTGACGCGCTCATTTCATTTCAGATAATGTGTTTTTATACACAGATGAGTAGAGTACGTGAGTAAACCGGAAGTTGTCACTCGGAAGCCTCGTTCTTACTCTAGCTCAGTATTTCACAGTTTTCCAAATGGTTTTTAGCATCAAAACATTTTTTCAAACAACATAAAAATGTTTACAATCTAAAGAAAAAATAATTTACAAACATGTCGTTTCAATTATTTTTCAGACAATGTTTTTTTACTAAAATTTGTCAGACAAAATAAAAATCTGTATTTATTTCCTCACTACTGGCAAACTATTGCGGTGTCTGTAAAGTTTGAAGTGTGTTCTGACAGTTCTTTATTTAAAGGTTTTATATAAAAACTAGAATGTATATACTACTGATATAAATAACGGCGTATTTATCGATAACCGTGTTGTGTTTACCTCCTCCAGATATGGCTGAAAAAAAGTTGCGTAAATATTGATCGTTTACGATGTATTGTTTACCATAGAAAATTGTGTTTCAATATAAATAACTAAATAATTTTGTATCATATGAATTATTCGTATTAAATTATCATGTTAGTTTGTATATCAACAACGTTTTGGCCGATGTAACATTCGATCTGCTTTAGATTTATCTTTTTTAACTTAGTTATCTTTATGCCGGAATCGGGAATGTATACGGGAGTTTATTCAGTTCACTGGAGTAGATTCAATCAGCAATGACATTAGACGAAATGTTAATGTTATGTTATCCTTAGTGGTTAACCCTTGTTTTAAGGATTGAACCTTTAACCACAGGAGACTGTCGCTTAAAACTGATTCCTAACTAAAGGCTTTACATGTTTACCGGTTGAAATCTTGTGAATATAACAGCAAGGCAGGAATAGTAGTCCAACTGATGAAAACTATCAATCCTTATCTAAAACATACCACAGCATAAAAAAATATCCGTAGGTTTCGGAATTTTGTAGATGTAGATTGATAATTTCTATTATTTGTATTATTCGGATTAATGTTCTCATTAAGTACCCAACGGATAGCGTGCGAAGTAATAATCTGTTCAAAGTGACACTCTCCTGGGGGTTGGAGGCTTAATACCCAGTACAGGCGATACTAAGAATATATTTAATAATTACTTTAGAGATCTAACCGGTCATGGCTGACGGAACGAGAATAATCTACCCGCGTGGATTCTGTACAGATTTCTGAGTTTGACATGAAGAGTGTCCAGTTTGACAAGACATTACCGAAACAGGTAGGAAGTTCATCAACCGAAATGTTGTGTGAATAATCTCCAAGATGAGAACCATAGTCAGAATGATATACATATTATCAAAATTCTTGATTAGTGGTAAAAAAGGCATAGTAAACCCAATCTTTGTAAACGTTTCTCAATGTCCATAATAATAAACAAATATTGCATTTTGTGTATGCACATGTTTTCTTCGTTTTAAAGTTGAACATGTTAAAGATACGTGTGAATTAATCTGTGAAGGGTACAATTAATGTTTTGCGTGGGAATAAAAAGTTCGAAGAGATTTCCAAAGCTAAAGAGCAAATATGTCATATGAACATATGCAAGACGATGAGGATGGCTAAGAATGTTAACATATATATATATATATATATATATATATATATATATATATATATATATATATATATATATATATATATATATATATATATATATAGATATAATTAAATAACAAACATTAGACAGAACCATAAAAACAAAAAAGTGTTTACTAAGTAAGACAACGATTTATATAGAAAAATGTTAAGTTTGTGGACATTATTTAACCTACGCTCATGTGATAACCATTGGGTTTCGTATGAAATGTTTATCTGGGAGAAAAATATTTTTTTACTGACTGAGTGTTTCAAAATGACTTACATGGCACACGGTTGTTTCTGCGTTTTAATATGTTGTAAGCCACTAAGATGTTAAAGCGTAGTGTCTAGGGATATTCTGTGAATAACAAGATTGGAAACGACTGATGTTAACGTTAAGGAGTGAGCCGATTTATGCATCTATATATTGATTCCCTCCGAGCAAAATAGTATCATAGACGAGTGCTTTTCAGTTGATCGATAATCATAGTGATTGAATTGCCGATTTGTATTTTTCATTTTTTTCTAGTTAATAACAGAATGCGTCGAGCAATATCTGTACAAAATTTATTCTAGCCTCTGAAGTAGTCACTTCCAGTGTTGTCCCCGTATAGGCTATACTTATTCTAACTAGTTTCATGGGTAATGGAATTTGTCCTTGTTGATTTAATAATATATATTTTCATTATTAAATATCGAAGCGATTTCCTGATACATGATATTAGGAAGAACATCCAGTATTTTCACAGTGAGTATTAAGAGTCAGATTCTTAAATGCGCTTGAGCGGAAATAGATAGTTTGCAAAGATGGGCTGAAGGTGTGATGGTAGCTAGTAATTAGTGGTATATTTTCCATGAAGCAGGTGTCAAGGAGGAATGTCTCTATAACGGAACGAGATAAAACAGTATACATGCGAAAGTAAAAAGTATTTATTTTCATTTACCTTCTCTGAAGTAAGTTAGAGACATGGTCAAAGTCTGTTTATTTACCATCTCTCCAGGAGGCTAGATATAAGGTCAGGCGTGGAAAGCCAGCGCACTAGGATTAGCGCGTTCTAGCCTAGAAAAATGCATGAGTAGGCCAGTTGGAAACTCCCTTTTATGAGTGTTGCAAGCTATTAGCAATAGACTAACTCCTTCTCAAATCGGTTAAGCCTGGCAGGGTTGATCTTCTCAGACTTAACAGAACCAAACCTCAGCCTGCCACAAATAGTCACTGCCGAACTTTTATTGACGACGTCTCCATGACTGGTAAGAACACACCTACTCAGCTATGCTGGTTAAGTCGGAGGTATACATGTAGGAAGAGAAACATAAGATGTGTTTTCGATTCAACACTTTAGTGATGTATACATTTTGTTGTTCAGTGTTGTGCTTAGGAAAAAAAAGAATGCTCAATTCATTCCAATGCTACGCCTGGTATATATATATATATATATATATATATATATATATATATATATATATATATATATATAGTTTTCAGGTTCGATTATTTTCGATAGGATTCCGAATCAGAGATCTCTATGTCCGTTCAAACAGAGCATGAATACGTTATGAGGTTTAAAAAGACTAAATATACATTCGGATTGTACACATTATAAGTTATTTCGACCGTAACTAGGTCTCCTCGGATGTGTTTCTAATCACGATTCAATCGTGATTGGAAACGTGATTGGAAACACATCCGAAAAGACCTAGTTAAGGTCGAAATACCTTATAATGTGTACAATCCGAATGTATATTTAGTCTTTTTAAACCTCATAATATATATATATATATATATATATATATATATATATATATATATTCAATACGTATTTGCATATGTCTGTATGTTCGTGTCAGTTCGCTAAGTTGTGTTGCAGTAGTGTTATAATACATAGGGATATCCTTTAATTTTAAAATGATTGTGTTTATACTTTATACATTTGAAGATAAATATGTGTACTTTATATAAAATCCATGTGACTTGTACATATTTGTGTGTTTATTTAATAGTTACATTTCGTTGTTGTTAAGTTATCTGCACTATTAGTAAGCTCGTTGTTTCCACTAAATTGTTAAACGAGATGTTTCCCGACCCAGTCTAAATTTGCTATTCCTATTACATTTAAGAAAATGGATATTCAGATTTTAATGTTCACTAAAGTTTTCAAATACCGAAACGTGTGTGCGATTACAACTTTTTAAACATACCAGATGCCAATTATCAAACTCTTCGTACATTTTAAGTAAGAAAAAACACTTACATATCGTTAAGTCTTTAAGTGTCAGCCAATGGGATAGGCAGCCTGAAGTCAGAAATTTATTTTCGTCTGCGTTGTACTATAAATCCGAAGCAACATGGCGATTGGGAAAGGTTGGAGCAAAATAATTAACGATGTACTTTTAATTGTTATTGCTAGATAGTAAGAGCGAAAGTGAGATGAATGAACGTTGAATAAGTATTAGACATTTTTGGAAGCTAAAACGATATCTTTTTTTAAAATAAATTATTTATTTATTTGAAACATATGAACGAACACGCTTTCAACCTAATAGATATCTTTAAATCGATGAAATTTTCTAGAACTAAAATCATGCAATAGATTTTGATGAACTCGTTTGGCTTCCTACAATTTCTAATAATAATAATTCAAATACAAAACGATATTCCAAAGTGTCAATATATTATTAATTAGATAATATCACGTAGCAAAGTGTGGCACAGAAGCAGACATCTTGACTTTCAGTTATCAACACCGCAACAGACAACTGTGAACGAAATATTGTAATATCTTCGACGTAGAAATGATTAACAAAATAAGAATAAATATCACCGTATTAAATAGACCTAATATGTTTATAGCTTGTTCGTTCATATATGTAAGGTTATTAAATAATTAATATTATTACGAAACATATCATTCTTGGGTTCCTACAATTTCTAATAAACACACACACACGTATATATATATATATATATATATATATATATATATATATATATATATATATATATATATATATATATATTTCCTGGAACAATGCCAACAACGTTCTCTGCGCGTTCTCCAGCCGTTTTCTTTTTTATTCTCTTTCTCCAGCTTTTTTGTTCATTTGCTATTGACGACGATGAAAACACGTTTGTGAAACCTATGGAACATTTATTTTCATTTTTTTATTTTATGAAAAAGGACTATCAGAAAAATGTAAAAAATAAAAAAGGTATAATTAAACGGACAAATTCTGTTATTTTTAACAATTTTTGCATATATATATATATATATATATTTATATGATGGATTAAATTAAAGATAATTGAATTATCGTTTAATAATGACCTATCGTGATAATATAAATCTCAATAAATTGAATAGAGAAATCTATTCTAGAGATGAAAGATGAGAATAAAAAATTGTAAAGATACAATATTTATTAGAACATCAAATGTTGAGAGCAAGGAGCTTCATATCTTAATCCATGGATTTTCAAAATAAACTATGTTCATCAAGGGATAGAGAAAAGCCGAGAATGTAATTGTAAATATTATCGGCAGCATTTAACTTTGAACATTTTACATGAAATGAAACAAAATAAAGTCTAAAAGGTAAAGTCTTATCTTTAGATGGGAGTGTAAAGTCAGTGTGGACGATGTCCAAAAACACGTCAAAATAAAAACAGCTGTTATGCTGGAAATAAATGTTTGAAAAATAATAATACTCAAATTGTTTAGGAATCCAAATATTTTTGTTAAGAGGCTGATACTCAGACGGCAATTGGTACCGTCTAGTTTATCCTGTCTGTGCATTAGTTGGTGCTGGAATTATCATGGAGTATATATATATATATATATATATATATATATATATATATATATATATATATACATATAAATATATATATATATATATATATATATATATATATATATATATATATATATATATATATATGTATGAAGTTAAGCATGTTTTTATGTTTATATATTTATATGTACAGGATTAAATCACTAATTTTAGATCGTAAAAAGTATTTGAACACAAATGTGGATACTATTAGTTTAATTTACTTTCATGCAAATAAAGTAAATAGAGGGTTATACAAAGAACGCAATTTGGAAAAAATAGTCACGTGTAATAAATAGTAGATAGGGAGAAAGAAAGAAATGTTAAAAAAGAAGAAGAAGAAGAAGAAGAAGAAGAAGAAGAAGAAGAAGAAGAAAGAAAGAAAAAATCGGCAGTTAGCTTATAAACGCCGATTGGAAACGCTGTAAGTTAATACAGTCGGGAAAAAAGATTAGTAGTAATTTAAGATATATTACGAAGGGAATTACACAAAAACGAGGGGGAAGAGGAAGAGGAGGAGGAAGAAAAATGACTAAAAGTTGTAGAAGTTATCCATTATCAAATTGATTTAAAATCGATCTGGCAGAAGATGTAGCAATTTTATAGAATCCCGGTCTTTGAATAATTGTGTTATCATGACGTAGGATGAAACAAGATTCTATGAGACGACGGAGTTTAGTGTCGTGCATATGATTTATTGAAATCGCTCTATGTGTATTGAAGTGATGACCAAAAGAAACCATGTGGGTGCATAACGCGTTTGAGGTTTCACAGTTTATATATATATATATATATATATATATATATATATATATATATATATATATATATATATTTATATATATATATATATATATATAAAGTGTATATTTCTTAATTCTTATTTATTTTATTAAAATGTAGTAGTATAGGGTATAATTATTCCTAAAATTAATTAATTTAATTTTTATTTATTTTATGTAAAATTAATTAAGTTTCATGTAATTATAAGTGATATTTAAGCACAGAATAAAGGCATCGAGGTGTGGAGTGGATTGGTTCTGGGCAGGTAGATGGTAGGCGTCGTAGGATCGGGCTGGGAAGGAAGGAGAGGTAGGGTCAGGCTGGGTAGGAAGGAGAGGCAAGGAGTGTAAACATGGAGGGATCAGAGAATGAATGGAGAATAAAGTTCAAACTTGTAATTTAAAGAGGGGCTATGGTTAGAGATAAGAATTGCTTCCGAAATCCAAAGTTGACCGACATTGCGAACTGAGTTTAGGATGCGGACATTAATAGAGCGATGTGTGTTGCCACATGATATGTGTTTGTGAAAGGAAGAAATGTTAGTGTTCAAATGTTCTTTGATGCGTTAGTGCAGAGGCCTGACTGTGCTACCGATATAGAACTTCCGGCACTTAGTGCGTTGTAGGCTCTACACCGTATAGGTGCGGAAGCAGACCAAAGTTGGGGATTTGGCAATTAACTAGAGAGCAGGGTTCCGGGGTGTAGTGGCTTTTGTGGCCAAATGTTGTCGGAGAAAAGTGCCTGTGTGGGAGAGTTGTATATCGAGGTTCTCACTACGCATGGTTTTGCGGATAGCGGAAGTGATTCGGTCGCTAAAAAAAGGGAGCTTAAGGAAGCAGGTGTTGGTGAGAGTGTGGTGTTTACGTCTTCTGGTTATATTGAGGCTGGATATGGTAGTGAGGGGGATACCGTTGGTTAAGAGGGTCTGGTGGAAGGCTTTGGTGTGTGTTGTTTTGTCGGTAGTGGATGAGCATTTGTATTGTATGCGGGTGATTTCGGTGTACGCGTAACTAATTTTAGATTTGAAAAGTAGGGTGGATTTTTAGTGGATGAAAAGGTTCCTGCAGGCGGATTTTCTATAGAAGGTGGTGTGAAGTGATCCATCGTCATTTATGCTAAGTTTAAAGTCTAGGAATGAGAGAGAGCCTGATGTGTTGGGATATTCGATGGTGTATGCAATGTGGGGGTCAGTATTATTACAGGTGTTTAATATGGAAGTATCTTCTTCTCGAGATGAAGTGAGAATCAGAATGTCGTCAATGTATCCCGAGAAGAATATGTGGGAATGGCAGGTGCTAAGAGTTTGTTTTCCAGTCTGTTCATGTAGGATATGGCGAGAAGGCCGAAAAGACTGGAACCCATGGGTAAGCCAGACACTTGTTTGTAAGTGTCCTGCTGGAACCTGAAATAAGTGTTATCCACAATGATGCGTAGGAGTTGATGTATGTCTGTCGGGGTAAGCCCAAAACAGTCAAGGTTATTAGAATAGATGTTGTCGGTTATGAGGTTGATGGCGAGGTGTGCGGGAATGGAAGTGTAAAGGGAGACAACGTCAAAGCTGAAGATGTAGTTATTGAGGCGAAGTTGTTGGGGTTGAAGTAAGTGGAGTCTGTTTAGTACCTGGGCACAGCTACTGACATGTGCCGGGAAGGTAGTGAGTAGAGGTTTGAGTAAATGGGAGAGAAGCCAGGAGATCTTGTAAAGATGTCCCTCAGTACAAAAGACTATGGGTCTGATCTGTGTGTGGTTGCTAGTTTGTGGGTTTTAATAAGGTGGTAAAAGGTGGGGAGTCTGCTGTTCCTAGTGATGAGAGTGAGCCTGTATGCCTTGGGAAGATTACGTCTAGCGCAAATTTGGGACCAAGCGTTGTTAATAGAGGTGTGTATGTGGGTAGCTAATATGTTATTAGCGAGTATGTACAGGACGGTATTGCTGAGGTGTTCAAGGGCGAGACTGTTGTAAGATTCTTGGAGATGATGCAGAACTCCTTGCCTTTGTCAGAAGATAGGTAGACCATGTGTTTTTCCCTAAAGCCTTTGAGGGGGAGGCGTTGGGAATGGGAGATGTGTAGAATAGAGAAAATCTCATGTTTAAGTCTTACTAGCTTTAGGAGTAATGGGTGGTTGTCGGGAGGCAGGTGTAGGGGGCGGTCAGGTTGATAAACGGGAAAGGGGTTGGAAGAAAAGTTAGGGAATTGGGGGGATGGGGTCATTAAGTGAGGCTTGGTGGGTGGTTAAACATATTATAGAGGTTAAAATACATATTGTATCTTTGGTTTCAAGCTGAGAGAGTGGGCACAGGCAAAATAAATACTAGGTTTTCTTGTGTTTTAATTATAAACAACTGACTGGCTTTCTTCAGCTATATTTGATCTAGTATAGCCGAAGAAAGCCAGTCAGCAGTGAATAATATAAACTCCTGAACACCCAGTATTTCTAGACTAGTCCCATTATGTAGTTTGAAACTTAAGTTACTATCTTAATCTGCACTTCTGTAATATTATTAATAAATATTACGCTCTTATTAGTAAATAATCGAGAACATTGACGAATTTTTCTATTAAATAAAATCAAGAATTATATATATATCTAAATATATATATATATATATATATATATATATATATATAGTATGCAAATAATTAATTTCATTCAAATGACTAGTAACAAAATATTAAGATTGATGTACTTTCTCCCGTACTAAAATGCAAGATATCTCGCTAGTAATTCAGTACAGTCACATACAAACTATAATAGACTGTAAGGACGGAATGAAAAATAAATCGTGTTCTTTTTGTAAATGGGAACATTTGATAAATGACAGAAAGTGTTTCTGGCTATAGCCTACTTTTAACAATAATGGCGAAAATGTTACCCATCACCCAATGAGAAAATCAGAAGATTAATTAATTTTGTGTTACTTTAATCTTATTAATTTCGGAATAATATTTCATCGTCAGAGTTGACCAGTATTTTGTCATTTTTACAAAACATAAAAATAAACATACTTTTTTTATATAATGTCCTTGTTAATTAGTGTTATGGCGCTTATGAATTCAAATTCTGGTTGTGGAACGAAGAAAGCATTGGCATGCTCGAAGTTTAGAAAGTTGGGGTGTTCATTTAAAATCATTGATGGGTCAGTATTATTAAAATTGAAAATAGAAGCTTTTATCAGTGCATGATTAATTTTTTTTTACTTTAATCTTATTGATTTCGGAATAATATTCTATCATCAGAGTTGATCAGTATTGTGTAATTTTTTACAACAAAAAAAATGAACAAACTTTTGCTCTTTTTTATATATGATGTTGTTAATGGGTGTTATCCGCGGAGATGTACTTTGAGGTTATGAAATCAAATTTTGGTTGTAGAACGAAGGAAGCATTGGCATACTCGAAGTTTAGAAAGCATTAATTGGTCAGTATTATAAAAATAGAAAATAGAAGCAAGTCAGAAGTCCTTCTGTGTGTGACTAGGTTCGAAAAATTCACTATTTGTAAATTGTAAATTTTTGTAGTATACTCTTCTCTAGCTTAGATATTTTTCTTTATATATTTCAAAGTCCCAGGTCAAAGCTACAGGTTGTGTTCGATGGAGTTTACGTTACAAAACGTCTCACTAGGGTTCAAGCAGTCACCGCTTCTCTCGATTAATGTTTCAAATCACCTTGCATTCTCGCATCGGACGTTTACCATTGTGTTAACGCTGATAACGGCCGTTGACTTTGTATGGAATCTCAGTGGCAAATAGTATCGTTCTCAGGTCTTGCAAATCTCTTTGACAGTTCACGATCATGTTTGTTATACCAGGCAATGTTGCAACAACTTAGTTTATTGAGTGATGGGGCTGGTATCAGATTATAAGAGTTGTTGTTGTTGTTGTTGCTGTTTTTGTTGTTCCTGTTGCTGTTGTAGTTGTTGTTGTTATTATTATTACTAATCGTACCGCGCAATATTTTTATAATAACGGTTTCTTACATATATATATATATACATATATACATATATATATATACATATATATATATATATATATATATACATATATATATATACATATATATATATATATATACACACACACACATATATATATATATATATATATATATATATATATATATATGTTTATATGCGTACGTGTATATGTGTATGTAAGATATGATGTGTTTACTGTACACCTGACTATGTTTAAAAATCAATATTTTCAGTAACTGACATCTCTTCACAATACGTAAAGCCTGGATTAGATGTTTACTTGAGATTATTTGTTTGAGACGATCGTCGCTACAACGAGTGCGGATCAGATTTTTCGATGTGACCTACATTGAAAAGTTGAATATTTCCGATTGCGCCTCATTTCATTCGCCCGCCCCCGTACATGGCGTACGTTTCACAGTCCTTCCATCACTTTCGGCAAGATGACACTCGCGTCGTGTCGACACATCTCTGCTTCCAGCAGACTGTAGGAACTTACTTTCAACATGATACTTTCTGTAATTAAATCAACTAAGACGTCGAGAAACATATATCTTGTCCAGATGTAATTGCTTTCTCGGTGCCAGTTTATATATAAAGTTTATTAACGTTTTTTGTTCATATTTAATGGTTCAAATTGTCTATATTATATATTATTGTTCCATGTGATTTGATGGATTTCCTTATCAGAATTTGTTTTTGTTACCGTCGGTTGGTCGGTCAGTCATGCGGCAGTTAAGTATATAGCGCATACGCTTAAAATAGCATTGTAATCGCTGAACGCGCAGATGAAGAAGATGTATATTAAAACCATCTTTTCTTGTTTCCCATATGAATGATTTCAATGTTTTTTTGCAAATATATAATAGTTTCATTTGTCGTATACATATGCAATAAGTCAACCTTTTTTCTCTATGCGATGGTTTAAGAGTGTCTGTCGATAAGCAAAGGTTTCGATGCCCATGGCAATATATAATGGTATCAAAGTGTAAACATATAGTTTATGGGAGTCAGTATAGACAAGGCTTGAAGCCACTCAGTGTGAGTTACTAAAAAAAAAGAAAGCTAATTAACAAAAACACAGATGCCTATTTACATTAACTTTGAAAAGACAAAACCTATTAATAGGAGAAAAACAGAAAGCAGTAAAAGTGTTCTACAAACCTGCAGTTCTTTGAAAAAAAGTTACTAGAATAAGGTTTATAATAACCTGGTTCTATTTATCTTCCTCCCACAAGGTAAGATGTGACACAAGGTCGGGAAAGTGGGAAAAAACCAGCGCTCGAGAATTTGAGCACTCTGGCTGTTTAAAAATTGCCTGGGCAGCCCCGTCGGCATTCCCCGGTAGGGGCGCCTCAGGCGATTAGCAATAAACTAACCCCCTCTCAAAGGATGAGAAGGCAAAGCCTCGGAGGGTACATCCCCTAGAACTTCACAGGACGGACAACCGATGGACCGGCGTAAATCCAGACCCGAAGTCCCGGACAAATGGGTCGAACAAACTGGAACAAAGTAAGCAGGGAATCAATCAGAGAAGTCTGAAAAACACGTGTCATACTAGTGGTTATACAAGAGACTAAGACTAGCAACATGACGTCTGTGAGTAAAGAGCGAAACAAAGGGTAAGACCAACAAAATTACAGATACACTTCTGAAACTTATGGAGAACTCTCGAGTAGAACAAAGATTCACCAGCCTTAATATGACAACAGTACCTCATACAACGTTTAATAGTCGATTTGTAGAGATAGAGTATAGCCTTAGAGAATATACAATGATGTGAATGACTTTGTGTGTATGTAATCATGTCAATATTCATATGTAACATTGAATTGTGGAAAGGCGAAACAAAAGAAAAACTCGTTTCCAACAATATATATATATATATATATATATATGTATCAGTGTATAATATATACACTATGTATTTATTTGATTTGTTCATCAGTTTGTCTAAGATTTTCACAGACAAGTAATTATAACTGTAAGTTAAATAAAATAATTCTAATGAACGGAAAATAAAATGCGAATTGAATCAGCTTACGTGATGTATTCTAATCGCACAAAAACTTTATCATGTAAGCGATTATCACAATGTATGAGAAGTATTATTTCCTGATATGAAAATGTCACAGTGCGACAATTTAAGTTCTAAAGAATTGTTTCCAGATTAGGTTGTCTTAATTCAATATTTGTAAATATACATAGTATTGTAATTATTGTAAAACCTACCTATATGCTGGCTTATAGTACTTTAGTCTGATTGATGGCAAGTTAATCAGCATTATACGCTGATAGTAATGTTGCCAATATAAGATTTTTACAGTAGATTGATATTTATACGAATACAATTTCCAACAATATATGAATAACTAGTTACAGCGGTCATGGCCGTATTTGTATATAACAGCGGGGATGAAATTAATTTAAAAATAAAAGAGTAACAAAATCGATAAAAAACACCTCGCGGTAAAGATGGTTGTTCGTTTGTGTTTCATCAGAGAACCGTTATTTTTATTCTGTTTTGTAGCACGCATGCGCAGTCACAATAGTCTACGAACGCTAACAAGAGAAACACTATGACCGACTGAGAGAATACAGAATGAGAGAAAAAGTAAGTTCCAGATTTTACATTTTAGAGAGGCTGACTGATTCCATTTTCTGCTCTATTTGTCTTAGACAATAACAAAATGGCAAGTTGATGGAAAATGTTCAGACGAGAAACCTTCGCTTAAAGTCTGATATAATGAGAAACAGAAAATTGTATTAAGTCAGATGTATAAAAAAATGGAGGCTGTGTGGATGAGAACTGCTGAGATGGACTTTTATTGACATAGCTGTGTTTGTGCAGAAACGCGAAAGTTATGCTCAGATAAGTATGCATGACACACACACACACACCCATATATATATATATATATATATATATATATATATATATATATATATATATATATATATATATTTATATATATATATATATATATATATATATTATGATAGTGTTCTACATAGATATATTATATGTAATATAACACCACGGTTTTACTTATCTAAATATATATATATATATATATATATATATATATATATATATATATGCATACGTATACATACATATATATCCATATATATATATATATATATATATATATATATATATATATATATATATATATATATGTATCGTGTGGATTAAGGCAGCATTTTCTCATTCATGCAAACATTGTTAAAAATAACAGAATTCCTCTGTTCAATAATACCTGTTTTATTTTTGAAATTTTTCTCATGGTCATTTTTTTATTAAAATCAAAACAATTAATAAATGTTCCATAGGTGTCATCGGTTTCAGGAACGTTTTCGATTTTTCGTCGAATCATCGTCACGTGTCAAAACCAAATGAACAACAAAACTGCAGAAAGAAGAGAATTTAAAAAAGACGCTGTGGAAACGCGCATATAACGTTTTCCACATTGTTCCAAGAAATCGTCGGCGATTTAAAATTCAGCAACGCTTGATGGCATCACAGACAAAATCGCATTACGTTAAGCATTTTAAAACGTTCCCACTGGTTTAATAGGTGATGTTTTTAATTTTAGGCTGTGTGTGTTTTATGTATAGATAGCTTCGAATATTTTAATTTTTTTTTATTAAATTGGTTTCAGAATGTATAATGTTAGTGTTCTTAACTAAAATGTGTCTTCAATATGTTATTTTGAACACTGCAAAAGTAGTGACATTCCATGAATAATGGCAGTATACTGAAATCATATGCCCTTAATAGGGTTAAGATGAAAATTCATATACACTAAATGTACAAAACCAAGGAAATTCCCAAATTTTTACACTTTTATTGTCATTAAGGGTATGCGAGCACAACAGGGCTATGCATTTTACTGGTAGGAATTTTTCTTCAGCGCACCTCACACACTTCATCCACTCATGCATATAGATTTATACTGTAGTGATGTGATAATGAAAGGGTTTGGTTGATATGTAGTCATCCCCTTAATTAATGACAATAAAAGTGTAAAAATTTGGGAATTTTCTTTCTTTTGTACATTTAGTGTATATGAATTTTCATCTTAACCCTATTAAGGGAATCTGATTTCAGTATACTGGCATTTATCATGGAATATATTATATATATATATATATATATATATATATATATATAGGTGAATAGTAACGGATTAAAGGTGTATCTTTGAATCTCACACTATGATCGTCTGACATTGTGATTTACCTGCGCTGATGCGATCCCTAAGCCCGAAACGACGTCGTAGTAGGTTAAGATATTAAAAATAATGTAATATTATTATAAACTTCTTCCATGTGAAATTTAAAGAAATGATTAAAAATAAACATTCAACTTAAAGCTTCAGTGCGATGCTCCAACTCTGTCGTTGAGTGCTATCGAATGTTTAGGTGTCTATACTCGCCGCTTTCGGTATAAATATCACTCAATTTCTCCGTTATAACGTGGAATCTCTCGTGGCTTAATGGGACAAGGTTAACAGTTCCGGATTCAAGGTGTATCTGTTCGCACTCTATGACCGTCTGAGATTGTTATTTCCGTGCGCTGATCCAAGCTATGAGCTCGAAACGACGTCGTACGTAGGGAAAACTTTTAAAATAATTTAATATAATTATTTATCCTTTATATGTAAAATTGAAAGTTGAGCCCTGTCGAAAATGTTAAAAATAAACATTCACCTAAAAGCTTCTGTCGTTTATCACTATCGAATGTTTAGGTGTCTAGACTCGCCACCTTCAGTATACATATCACTTAATTTCTCCGTTATTACGTCGCAATCACTCATTGCTTAATCGGTCTAAGTGAACGGTTACGGGTTCAAAATGTATCTGTGAACCCGGTTCGAGCCTTATGATCGTTTGATAATGTTAAGTAGTTAAATACTACATATTAAGTGTCGGCATATTTTTTCCTTGTTTTTCTTAAAGATTCTTAATGAGTCCTCGAGTTTCAGGCATGGACTAGCGAATGAATTTTTTGTATTTTTTGTGTCTCCTAACTAGAAAATATATCAGGCATCTAGAACGGATCTAGGAGTAAATCTGCAGACACACGTCATCTGTAATATTTGACGCAAGTGTCGCATAGGTTCATAATGAAACGTCCCTAGACAGCTGTAGTGATCGAGCTTACGTATATCTGTTTTTCTTCATTGTCGGAAACACAGTCTCTCAAGGGTCATTCAAATTCATATACAAGTTTGGTCTCATCCAATATTTTAGCCGGAGGTAAGACTTGCTTGAACAAGACAACCTAGCCGTCCACATGGAGTCACTGGCTCTGTCCGATAAAATGACAACTATCAAGGTCACAGGGATCCGACATATCTAAATCCGACCGGGATTGACGCTGAGATTCACCACGGCTTGCAATACCTGGATATCCTGCAGCAGTATAAGGACATAACACAGCCGCTTAACAGTACTGATATAGGTGAACATGAAGCACAGAACCACATTAAGATCATTGGGCAGCCAACATATGCCCGTCCATACCGATTACTTACACACAAACTGGCTCATCCGAAAATAACATTTGATGAAATAAGAACGTAAAACTTTTTCATGCCTCAACACTTCAACTCGTATCTAAACCCAGCGGAGAAGATTACGGAATATGCGTAGACTACAGGAAGCCTACAGGCGCTACTGTACCCGACCTACATCTTGTATAGCACAAAAATAATTGAACCTATGGTCCTAAGTGGCACGCACCTTTCTACAGATCGACCATGACCGATGTATACTACCAGATGGTTAGTTGTCTCCTAGACAGCAACTACAAGCTCTTAACTGCCCTTCTAACATTGTAACGGATCATACACCTTCAAACAGTTAATAGACGAGGTGTTGCGTGAGTTACTATATGTATTCCGTAGATCCTCGACATCCCGTTGGCGAGCAGAGATACTGCTACAAACAAGCAGCATTTGAAGCAAGTATTCCTCCATTTAGCTTACTACGTTCTTTGAGTTAATTTATACAAATGTGAATTCGACCAACAATACATAGAATTTCTACTTTTCAGACGACAATGGAATCATCACATATCCCGAAAAGATAAGCGCAATGCGCTCAAGGAAGACCTAGGTTACACTTAAGCAGAGCGGATTTTCGGATTTACTTTGATAGCACCACACCTGATTCCACACCAACGACTCATTTCACGCATGTGCTACGTCATACAATGTCACAGTTAAAATATACGCCATCTATGCAGTCACCAACAAATATATATGTTCCGCGTCAACTTCGAGACTAACATTTTTGTTGTTGCCTAAAACGATGCCGTAACGAAACACATAAGTATCAATTGAAGTAACCGGACGGACATCATCTTCATCTATCTAATCAAGTTGGCTTTTCTAGGAAAAATAGCTCGTTTGAACAGCACCCGAAGCCCGAGAAATCTAAACAACAGTAGAGACGCAACCTTCCTCAACAAGACTAGAGTCACCACCAGAAACACCAAAACCTCCAGTAAAGCAGACCCGGTCAGGGAGAACACTTTCGCTTTCCTTGAGGAGTTCAATACCTATATCTATTTTTATTGTGCGCTGACTTCACTTTTGTTTAGATAAACTTAGAGATTGTAATGAGCTAAACAGTGAAGTACATTATTCAATTGCTGCTAAAATAATGTGTAATTTCCACAGACAGCCACACGCGAACGAGGACACATGAATGAACACGAATAGCGTTATACGTCGTGGTTGTAATATTTACGCCACTCTTATTAGCGCGCGAATGCCGAATAAAAACTGGTTAACCAGGCGTGAGTGACGTATTTAAAGGTAGTGCACATTATTTAGTGCTGATTATACTTTTTTCGAATTAGAATTAAGGTTTAATAAACAAACTAAACACGTGGAAAACGGAGACCAGGGGCACGACATTATTTGTTACCTACCTAAAAAACAGTATCACTTTGAAAAAAGCATAAATAGTGAAGAATAAATATGATAATTCTGTACTCATTTATTTTGGTTAAAATAATAAAATGTGGCGGCTGCTCGGATTCGAATAGCTATTGCTGTAGCAACGTATATTTATATGTAATTTTAGGCGCTGGTGTACTGAGAGGAGGAAGAGTACATATGAAGTATGAGGGAAGACTCTTCCTACTTCCTTTATTCATGATGGAAATCAAATATTGTTCAGGATTATATATGACAATCCAAAACATCGAATCAAAGTAATATTCTTGTTTCTAAAAACACGGACGAATTTGTGCAGTATTCGAATAAAATCATTTCTTTATATTAAGCTTTGTTTTGGTTAATAAGCGATTCTAGTCAACACTAATTCGAGATAGGAAACTCCTCTCTATATATCTCTCGCTTTCTATCTCTCTCTTTCTCTCTCTGTATATATATATATATATATATATATATATATATATGTATAGAGAGAGAGAGAGAGAGGGAGAGAGAGAGAGAGAGCTAGCGTTATGTATGTGTTTGTGTTATTTAATTATGTATTTGTTAGAGGTTCTGACTGTTCTCCACCTAATCTATTTTAAAAGAATATTTCCTGCCTCTATTTGTATGTGTGTAGACAATTGAAAAACGTTCATGTAGCTAACTTAAAAAAAGTGCGTCTGTAAGTATTGGTTTATGCCTGGCTGTTTATTCTTAATTGTCTATATTCCACTTTGTAAGGCGTGCCAAATTCAAGTCAAAGCTAAAACAATGTGTAATTACCACAGACACACACACGCGCACAAACACAGAAATTAACACGCACGGCGTCTTACGTACTGGTTGTAGTGTGTACGCCACTCATATTAGAACCGACTAACGAACAATGGCCAGTCGACGTGAGAAACGGTAAGTTGTATTCGTAAGTAGTTGTATGACGTCCATCCAAATTTTGTTAGGTTTTTAGGATTTCTTTTTTTTATATGTGTATATATTATTATTCGCCTATCTGTTGTTTGATGAGGCTTGCTTTTTGCTTGTTTTCAACAACCAGCCTCCAGGGATGTACCTTCACATTCATCAGTTTTCAGTCAACGAAACTATTTCTTTGCAATAAGCCTATTTAGTTCGCCTTCATTTGTCAATATCTTCTTTTTGATAGTGTATGTTTTCCTATTAGTTTCCCGTTTATTCCTGTCTTTCCTGACTGATTAGAAAATATCTGTCTATAATACAGACGGATCGGTTGTTTTGTTCAGTCTCATTTCTTATTTCTTTTTTGATTAGGCTATACTTTTGTTCATCCATATTTATTTCATCACGTTTTTGCACTTTTGTTCATCCATATTTATTAGTTTGCAATTTTGTAATTATTTTCTTGTTTCTCTTTGAGATGCTCTTCCGTATTTCGGTGTTCCTTTTCTTTTTGCTAATTTTGATCTCTTAATTATTTTCTTTTATTTATTTCCTTCCGTTTTATTATTCTGTTTCTACTTTACTCAGATAATACGAGGGTATATGCTCTGTAATGTCTGAGTTAATTTGTATTAGTATATTACTGAAATTGTGAAATTAAAACTAATAATTTGATTATTCGGATAACTATTCTTATCGTGGATTTTATATTTACAACATTTAGGTTGAAGAAACCCTCGATCATTTTCAGATGAATCTTTTCGAACTTGGGAACTTTCTAATCGAAATTTGAAAGATGTTCATGTCGAACAATGGCACCTGTACATAATTTCGAACTGAAAATGTAATTTAATCCACAAGGGTTTATTGGTCGCATTCTCTAGGCCATTGCCGAATAGAAGTGTTAATTTGTTATTCTTTGTTATTCTCATATGTAATAAGGATTGCATCTTCAACATCCAGAAGACTGTTACTTAGAACTGGTTATCAGACTACGCGTTTTTACCATTACGTTATGTGTGTACTTGAAGAAGTCCTGAGTTTACATTTACTGAGACTTTTTAACATAAATATATAAAAACAATAATAGTCTAAAAACTTTAAATAAATTTTATCTTTTCGATGTTCGCCTTACTCGCATTATTTCTATTTTTCGTCATTTCTTTCTTCTTTCTTTATGTCTCATTTTTTCATTGTTGCTTTCATTTACATTTATTCTAACTTAATTTTTTTTATGAACACCTACCCAGAGTTTCCCGGGGCTATTTATACTTTCATTTTTGCTTCGTTACCTTTTAAACTATGCCGTTATTTATGGTCATTTATTTCCGATTTATGCATTGAGAAAGATGGTGGCTTGTTCTAGTAGCATCACAATACTACAGCCATACTAAGCCTTATGTAATAACGTGATCGATTGTGAAAGGAGATTTTGAAAAAATCAGTGATTTCATTAGACTATGGGCTAACTAACTGGTGACCCTGCAAGTCTATATTCAAAAAGATTACATAAAAAGAAAATGATTATAAACCATCCTTAACATGTGTGATGCAATAACCAAGCCGTAAGTTATTTAAGACTAAATTGTCTCAATAGATGAGTTAGTGTGGTTCACGGCATATCAACAGTTGTCGGTGATTTCATTCCCAACTCACTCATTTTGTAAAAAGGCTTTTGTGGTTAAAGTTCTTTATATCTAAAACAATTAATAGATTAAATTATTTTGAAGGGATATTTTATGTAAATATATACTCGGTAAACAAATGAAGGAGTAAAAGGTCAACCAGTCCTAGTCGTAGAAATAGCAAATAAGAGTAAACACTCTATAAAGATCCGAAATTTTAACCTAACAACATACTCTAGTTTAAGGTCATCCCAATAACCGCTATAGGATTGACATGGCTCCTAATTCCATATTTTAATTGTGCAATTCCATGTGCGCAAACACACAAGCAACGATCCATAAACACTCTAAAATACAATTACATTTTCGTTCGAAAACGGGCTCCCAGCAGACATTGATGAAAAGCGAAAATAGTGGTCAAGTGATGTGCTTAAAATAACGTCCACACCCTAAAATCAGTTTTAGTTTTTGATCACTAATGATAAAAAGAGAAGTTTAACATTACCGACAGTAGAGAAAGAGACAGACAAGCTAACACGCACTACTCTCAATTTTCCCATGGTAAGGCAAGAGAGCAAATAAATATTCGAAATTTACTCACACACTAACAAGTAACAGAACACACTTACACACTCAATGACACACCTACGCGCACTGTAAAAAGAATATACACATTCTGGCAGAGTACATACATAGAAATGCACACTATAAACACGAGAACATTTAACTCTTCTAACTAATACTTCATGCACACTAAATCATGTTTAATCATCTGTAAATTTATAAATACACTAGCAAGACCCATGCCCGGCGTTGCCCGGGATAGATATATATAACATTCAAAATCGTATAAGTATTAAAGTATGACTTCGTCAACAAGCAGTTAGAAAATTCTGTAAGTAATTAAGGTGATTAAACTAGGATTTATCAATGTTTTGAATAAAACAAAAAAGATTTCTCTATTTTGGGTGGCTACTCCCCCTAAGATTGTAAGTAGCGGGTTATTCGTAAAAATAAAACCTACCCCCCCCCCTCAAAAAAGCAAATGTGATTCAAAAATATGCGTGAAGGTTTCCAAGGTGAGTGGAGAATAATCCTTCTAGACTGAGGCAATTTTTATCTTAATAAAGAGTGCCCTATTTTGGTGGGAGATTTTATTAACAAAAGTTAAAAATCGACCTTTCGTCTAACTCTTTCTTTAATTTAAAAATATGGCGATTGATGTAAAGTATTTGAACCCATTTTAACATAATATGGTTGGGCCTTTGTTAAGTATAGTCAATATTCATCGAACAATTTAAATAAGAAAATATACCATACAAATCGAACTGAACCTGAAAATCATATGTGAAAAATAGCACGGTCCTGGGATGTTTTGTAATATCTAGCTTAATGTGCTCGTGTAAACGTCGGTTTGGTATAGATGGACAGAAGTGATACGTTTTACTGATGGATTTTAATGGTAGCTGAGTGCGTAATAAAGAAAGTGACTTTACGGGCTACCGTACACGCGTTGTAAACTATGGATTGAAGTCTGCTATTAGTGCGACAATGTCATGTGATAGAAAATAATGTTGAAGTTTTTTTAAATGTCATGATAGTGATGGTTGTATGTACGAAATAATAATCGAAGATAATAAATGATGATGGTAAAATGTGGTGTAATTGAAAGTAGGATTGCGTCAAACTTGTAAGTAGTAGATGCAGGACGCTATTTTGAATTGAGTTTGGTTAGAAGTTCAGGTGTTTGTTTATTGATTCTGATAATCTAGAATGTGAATAGACTAAGGTGGAAAAGTAAGAAAACCTTAAGCCCACACTGATTCTGTTATTAATGTATTTTTTACGAATGGAGCGCTTCTTGTTCAGTTTATGATATCTATATGATATAAGTAGTGTGGATTGAACATTTTAAATTGAAATAATAACACAATGTAACACATGTTTTGTTTATTTGTATTTTTTAATGTTTTTATATGTATTTTTTGCTACTGAATTCAAAAATAACATTCGTTTTGGCATAACATCGATTCTTTTTTCTTAATTTAATATTTTCGCGTGTTATACACAACCTTTCTCTACAGCAGTATGTTGTGTAGATAATTACACATCATTTAGTACTTTTTTCATATATTGAATGGTATTTAGTAAATACAATGTTAGTTAGAACAAAACAAATCATACAACTTGGCAATGTAAATGTTTTGATAACTCTTTTCTTAAACTTAGAAGTGCTTTGGCGATCGAGATTCTCTAAAGTGCACATTTTATTCTTTTCTGACAAGATACCATATATAATCTCCCATCATCACAGTATCCCATCGCTCTTGATATCTTCTTTCCATTGTAGTGATGTCGTGATGAAATCACCCACCATGTTTCTCACTGATATCACCCAAGTTTTCGGGGAAGATATCTAGATGAGAATGCAAAAAATGAACTTTAAGGATCATTTTTTTGCATTCTAATCTCATTCTCATACGACAACCCAGTTTCCTGAAGTTCTCAATAAGCTTCGATACCAGTTGTTTGTAATAAGGATCCTTGTGATTTCCTAAGAATCCACAAACTATATCACGAAATGCGCACCAAGCTTCTTTTTCAACTTTTGTCATCGCTCTCCGACTTCAACATTGCATTTACTTTGGGTCCAACAAATATACCACCTTTGAGCTTAGCATCTGATAGCTTTGGAAACATGAGACGAATTTCTTGAAAAGCTTCTCCTCCAAAATCTAAGGCAATCACAAACTATTTTACTAATCCTAGTAGAGTGCCACTCAATGGAGTGCCACTCAGTCGGGTGACACTCAGTCGAGTGCCACTTAGTTGAGTGACACTCAGTCGAGTGGCAGTTATCATAGAAATTGTAGCATGACAGCTCAGTCACCTGGTCACCGAAAATAGAGTCTGTATACAATTTGGACCTGCCTTTTTTTCAATATAATAACCACACACATAACAAAATGTATCTGGAGAATGTGTACATCCTCTAGAAGCCATATTAATAAGAACAGAACTTAGTAATTGATCTGAAAGAGAACATTAGATATACATTTAGTAGCGAAACATATAGCATTTTCCAATATATGATGACATTGAAAAGCGATGTATTTCTATAACGGTCGATGATACAGAAAAAATAATAACATTTTTGGAATCAGCAGAGAAAACTGATTGAAAAACAGTAAAAAGAAATACAATAAACAAAACTTTTGTGAAAAATCGTTACGTTGTGTAATCAGTGTTGCGAATAATAGTTCCTTATTTATTATTATCTACGGTGTATAAGAGTTGCGTGCCAGGAGTAAAATGTAAGGGGGGAATTAGTATGCTACCCTCTGTTTGTATTACGTTTTTTGACAGGTGAAAACAACTCTATTATAAATATATATATAGAATAGATTAAAAAAATGTTCGTAAACTGTTTTTTCTTTTCTTTTTTACGTAAACATTCAGGTTTTTATCCGTTTTCAACATATTTTAGATTTTAACTATTATTCTAGGTATTTGCACATTAGAAAGACGCGACTACGATATGTACCCTATTTAAAGCAGACCCCACGCTAGACAGTTTGAGTTTATTATAAGATTAGACAGTAGAATAGTCAGAATATTTTTAAAAAAATGATAAATGCAGAAAAAGCTAATAAATTTAGATTTCCTGGTGGTAGGGTGGTATGCGTTTTGGCTGAATACCTTATCTAAAGGTATCTAAAACTAATTTATTGTTGTGCACACACCAGGAGGTAATATTCTTTATTACACATTATCAATTTTTTATCTATGTATCTAGGAGATAATGATACAAATCTTTGAAATAGAAAGCGACAACACCACAGAACGATGAGCTCGATGCTAGGATCCAATGAACAAAACAGTATCCATCGCCATAGCAATAGGAATATGCCTTCATTCGTACATACTTGAAATCAGGCATCTGCCTGGGGCTTCAGCTACTTTTCAATATTATAATGTATCTCATTCTTTGGCTAATATAATTCCACGTTGTATTTGCGTAATTACAAACTTTCTATATCTTCATAACATCTGTATATGTTTTTTTATCATTTCCAGACGCATTAATATTCGAAGGAAAGTCTCACGTTTTCTTTTTCCTTTTTGTCAGTGTTCTTTATTTCTTTCTTATATTTATTCGTTCATTAAGGATGAATCCAATTTGTTATGTTCTAAATATCGATCTATGGTTTTTCCCTTCACAGGGGAATTCTATTGATTTATTTATTTCATCTTTGTTTAAATAATAATCATAAGGTATTATTGTTATTTTGCCTGGCTTGTTCATCTGGGCTAATTGCTTCGTACATATCTTTCAAACAATTCATTGTAACGATTCAGCTGTTTAGTTGAGCCTACGTATTAACCAGCATTTTAAGATAACTTAAAAGAAGAGATACACAGACACACACACATATATATATATATATATATATATATATATATATATATATATATATATATATATATATATATATATAGTAATAAGTTATGACGATATATGTATGGCAATAAACTACACAGAGGCGTCCAAGTTTCATTTCCGATAGAAATCGTCAGAGTAAAGAGCATGGAATCCGTGTTACTGTCGTCCGGGGCGACAAAAAATAATTACCAGTTTTGCAACAATTGTATGTCCCATTATAGAGATAAAAATCAAGATATAATGACACTAAAAGAAGCGACATCTCTTATATTTTCCTTTAGTCCTCACATTCTATAAGCGATGGTTCTGTCAAAGGGGGAAGAATTGATATTTGTTGGGTCGGAATTTAGTACTTATTGGTGGCTAGTTTCTGATCTTGTAGTAGTATTTTCTTAACTCCTTACATCAAGTAGATGCATGCCTTGTCTGGAGCGATTTCGATAAAAAATATGTATATAATCCTTACATGATATTTATATTAAAGAATATGTAGAATCCTAGGCTTAAATTTAAGCAGTCTTAAGAAAGAATTGCAATTCTGCAAATCTTGCTTCATTGGTGTCTATGGATATAATTCAAAGTAAACGTCAAATACATGAATTTTAAAATGCGAAGTTGTGCCATATTATTCGCTCTAAAAGCCCTTTAAATACTAAAACCAACATTTGGTTAATATTTAATTACTGGTGTCTAAAACCAATTTTTAAAATATCACTACAATCTGAGGTATCCGAATTTTCACGAAGAGCATCACCATTGTTTTACCTCCTTCTCATCAAGCTAAATAAAACGAAATATAGGATTTACAATCATCAGTTAATAAGTTTAGGATCAAGTTGTGTACATACAACTATATAAACATATACCTATACTTAACTTTACATAAATACTAGAGGAATATCCGTCCCAGGACGGATAAAATGAATTCCCTGAACAGAATAGTTTTTAAGCACTTTTATGTCTCCCTGCGAATATTCAAATTAAGCTTAAGGGGTCTTAAGAAGAAATACAAATTCTTAATGGGTGTTTAATTATTATGGACCTAATTCAATGCAAATGTGATATATTTGAATTTTCAAATGGGGTGTGTGTACATTATGCTCTATAAAACGTTTCAGAATACCCCAAAGTTAACGTTAATTTGGAGAAAATCTCATTGATATAGACTACTTATCATTAAGATTTCACAGAAATCAGAGGTATTTGAATTTTAACAAAGGGATTCATAATAATCGGTTAATTAGTTTAAGAATTAATAATGAACACACACATATATAAACATATATTAGAAAAAGAGTGTTCTTGTTTGAAAAGCATTGTCAATATCTAGGACTAAAGGGGAAAGTGAGTAACCTTCATAACTAGGTTATGCCTACCAACACTAAGTAAGTTCAAATAGAAATAAGACAAAACATATAAAAAGAATACTGCACGAACCCAATGTAACTGAAACTATCCAAACCTCCATAATCTGACCGCAACTACACCTACGCACACACATGTGGTGCAAAAGTCTCAGTTGGTACCACACAAAATGGTTGAAACGATCAAGGAGGATGAAAAGACAAAGGAAGGAGTGCACCAACAAGACATTCACGGTGCGTAGAGTAATGGAATTTTCAGAAGCTTATTGTAACTCAAATACCAAGGAAGGTTAACGGTCGTTGTCAGTGAGAGATCAAGGGTGAACGGATGTTGCGATAACACGAAATGTTTTGCGAACGCACGATCCGAATTTGCGCACCTCCAAAGGTCCTTGTAAAGGCGTCGGGATATTTCAATATAAAATAAGGGCCGTGTCTACAAATCGATCGTCCGTATGATCCTCATGAATTGTTGCGAAACGTGGCCAAGGACGCTTTCCGATCGGTAAATTTTTTAAATCTTCGAAAATGACTGTCTCTGCCGAATCATAGGTTGCCAGCGGGTTTACCGTGTCCCGACTGCTGTCTTTTCACAAACGCCTAAACCTGAAGTCTCCGCCGTCCATCTCGTTAGAGCAACGTCCAGAACGTGTATTAATCTTCGACATAATCCCCCTTACCTCTCTGAGTAGATAGCGCAAGTGCTCGATGAACACCTGAGGACATGAGCGACAACCATTGGGGAGGACTTTACTGAGATCTCAGATAAACAACTGGTCGGATTTCGACGGTGGGGTGCGATTGGCTAAACATCCTCTGCAACCTCTTCTAGGACCGCCGTGTATGTGTGTGGATTGCCATGGTTCAGAACGTAGTGCAGGCCAGGGAAGAAGCAGGCTCTACCCGACCGAGGTGAACGACATTGCAAGTATAATTAAGGACACCACATGTAATTTTCGGTAAACAATCAGTAATAACGACTTTAATGAAAAATATTTATGTGTAAATAACAATAATAACAATAACAATAATAACAATACTACTACTACTACTAATAATAATAATAATAGTAATAATAATAATAATAATAATAATAGGAAATAACAATAATAATAATAATAATAATAATAATAGAAAAGTATAATAATAATAAATACTGAAAACGAAAGAATAAAGCCTATATAAAGTGCATTACACGAGCCCAAGGGAATTAAACTAGTCCGAAATCCAATAAACTGACCCCACACACTAAATAATTTTACGTATATACACACATACATTTTGTGATGCCAACAACGGCTTGTACTAGACTATTCGCAGCATTATTGTAAATAAATATGAATAAACAGATGAGGGAGGGCACCATCCAGAGGAGTGCGGAGAGTGTTGGAACATTTGAGTAGCTTATTTCCACTCATATTCTAGAGACGCTCAATGGTTGTTTGAAGCAATAAATGAATTCTAAACAGCTGTTGCGATAACGCGAAGTGACTTACTCTACTCGGAAGAGGTGGTGAGTAGGAAAACATTGGGGGGGGGGGGCTTGTTTTGACTCGGACTTCAGGGAAAACCACTTGTTATTGTTAGTGATCAGTCAGTTAGAATGATTTGTGTGACAACTAGTAAATAATAATAATAATAATAATAATAATAATAATAATAATAATAATAATAATAATAATAATGATAATAATAATAATAATAATAATAATAATAATAATAATAATAATAATAATAATAATAAAGAAAGGTGGTTGAGGTCTACTTAGTGTTGAAGATGTTGTGAATATAGAAGAAGGTTTTCTATATAAATATATTTCTGAAAGTAATCAGATTATTCGTCGTGAAGTGAAAAGAGAGGAAATACTGGTGTGAAAAAGAATCAAAGGTAACAAGAGAGAAGGTTCAGATATGTGAAAAGTAACAACACAGTGTATTCTTTACGAATACTGCATTCAGAGATAATGACAGCTGGAATTGGTTGGTTAGGGGTGTTCTCAATAGATCTACCGAGAGCACTTTAATGGCAGCCCAGAAACAAACCATGCGCACTAGGTCCATAAAACATTACATAGCCAAAACTGCATAATCACTGATGTGCCGATTCTGTAAAGACAGGGAAGACACCTTAGCACATATTGTACATGTATGCCCAATGTTAGATCAACACAAATATAACACATGGAGACACGACAAAGTATCTCAGGTAGTACACTGGAATATATGCAAACTTTATTAATTGGACCACAATGAGAAGTGATACAGGAGAACGACAATGTCAAACTTCTTTGGGGCCCATACAGACTGATAAGGTTCTTGAACATTCCAACCCCGACTTAATCTTTCTAAACAAAAAATAAAACAAGATAACTTGGTTAAGCATTGATATAGCCTTCCCTTTCGATACCAGAATGCAGGAGAAAGAACACTAAATAAATAAATATCAAGCTCTAAAAGCGGACGTAGTTAGACTATGGAAATGCAAATAAGTAAAGGTGATTACCGTTGTAATTTGAACGCTTGGAATTATTAGGAAAGGCCACCATAAATGACTTAAACAGATTGACGAGACAATTGATTTTCCAATTCTACAAAACGCTGGCCTGTTTGGAACAGCGAAAGTGTTAAAGGACAGCTTGAATGGCTAAAGTCAAAGAAAATTGACTTGATGTCCAAACATGAACACTCCAGCTAAAAACATCCAAAAGTTAATACTACTATGAAATAATAATAATAATAATAATAATAATAAAGAAGAAGAAGAAGAAGAAGAAGAAAAAGAAGAAGAAGAAGAAATAGAAGACAAAATAGGAGGAGAAGGAAGAAGAAGAAGAAGAAGAAGAAGAAAAAGAAGAAGAAGAAGAACTGCCATGATGCAATTCAACAACATACTTATGAAGTGAAATGCTGGATACAAAACTAAAGATATTTACAAGAGAATAGACCAACTCATTCATATAGCTGAGCTGATGCTATTTACAAAAAGACACGGATTTGAATAACTAATAAATACAACCACAATATTCAGATAGAAAGGGGGAACGCTAACGTAAGGGGATGCAACTACTAAGCCATGGGTAGACGCGAGCAACATGATTCATACAAATTACTGGAATTTCTGGACGCATACCCAACTAGATTAATAGAAATGAAAGAGAACATCGGAAAAGAATAATTCAGAACATGATACACATATTGGAGGCCGGCAAGAGTGGAGAAAGATGGCTGTATTATATCGACAAAATAAAAATAATAGCTTGTTAAAACTGAAGTGACTGCAAATTAGAACGTTTTAAATAGAGATTAATGTTAAGTTTTCCGATAATTTTTTCAGAGATTTTCATAAAGTATGAAACCTAAAATGGGGTATGTCAAAATTTAAACCCAATAAGATAATTAGTTTTAAAATGTCAGTTATTTAAGTGAAGCAACTGTTTCAAATTTTAAACAATAGACATGGCTGAATTGTGTGTGCTGATAAAGCATTGTTTTCGGATGTAAAAAAATACTAGTAAAGCAAATCACTGGCTTGATAAGTATAATTCAGATACTGCTCCGTCGGCTACAACTATTAAGATATGGTATTCTGTCTTAAAGTGAGGTCGTACGGTGCTGAATGTTCAGGTCGTCCAAATCCGGCTATTCTCTTGGAAAAAAATAAACAAACTCTACTAACTTGTTTTGGTCGAGCGTGGAATTAAGGCGCAAAGGACCTGCATGAAAAGCTATTAATGAGAAAGCTGTGTTAAGGGTGGGTGTTGCGTTTTCTCATAGTCGATAAAAAAACAACAACGCGTCGCCGAAACTAACCGTTGTCTGCAACTGTTTCAACGCAATAGAACGGCACTTGTGCGTCTATATGTGAACACACACATATATATATATATATATATATATATATATATATATATATATATATATATATATATATATATAGTATGGGTCTACCACTTCACTCCGGACTCATATTGAATTTCTGTCGAAAGCACAGCAGCAGGTGAAACCGTTCGGAGCGGCCAAAGGCGCAAAAAATCAGTAGGCAATATTTTGGCCTCCTTATTTTCATATGCTCAAGGTATTTTGCTAATCGATTCAGTTGAAAAAGAAAGAACCATGAATAAAGAATATTATATAGCATTATTGAAAGCCAATATCGCTCAAAACACGGCAGGAAATCAAATAGAAAGGAGTCCTTCTTCATTGTGTCACAAGTCACGATAAAAAAACTACCTAAATTGCACTTCAAATTCCTTCCCCAACAACCTTATTCTCCAGATCTACGCTCCCAGCGACTACTATCAAAGTTTGCAGTTCATCTGATGAATTCATTCGATACAATGAAACATAACTGTCTACAATTGGTGAACTTACAATAAGTATATGTTATAGTGCTCTAAGCTCTACGTATATCATTACAACTAAAGGTAAACTATATACGTAATAGGTTTTCTTATAATTATCGTCTATCTCTCTATCTCTCTCTCTCTCTCTCTCTCTATATATATATATATATATATA
Organism: Sepiola atlantica; assembly: GCA_963556195.1. Lineage (NCBI taxonomy): Eukaryota > Metazoa > Mollusca > Cephalopoda > Sepiida > Sepiolidae > Sepiola > Sepiola atlantica. The sequence continues at coordinate 78,287,288 of OY744522.1, forward strand.
TATATATATATATATATGTGTGTGTGTGTGACATTGTAATACATATACATATATTTACGCCTAATACATTAAATAAGATAGTTTTTTTTATCTGTGTGCAATAGTTTCAATTATTCTAACAAAAAATACAATTATAATTATAATAACATCAGCTTTTGATAAACAATATTAAAAGGCTTATCAAATTATCATGAAATGTTTGAACACATTGGAATCAATATATTGCCAATTAAAACTATATTTCCTTGACAATAATGTTTTAATTCCAGTTTACATCCTGATACTTCCATAATGAACAATAATTCTTTTTCATACTGTCATAATTATTTATATACTTCCATCTCTGTGAAATTAGAAAAGCGAATTAAGTCACGCGATCTATTTCAAATTTAATACTATTTTCCATTTATTTGTATAATAGGATTGAAAATACACATGTTTAACATTCATCCAGAAAGTATCCAAAATTATTTGAGAGCTAAAGTAATAAAAAACAGGCTAACGAAAGTGTCAACAACAATACGAACACATTTAATTACATTACAGTCTGACTTCCGTGAGTTCATGAGAGGTTAGGTTCGAATGATTTTCGTTTAAAATTAAAGGATATATCTTATTTAATGACGTATGATCTAATATATTGGTAGGAAATAAATAATATATATATATATATATATATATATATGTATTTTGTTTCATGTTTCTACATAAAATGTTATGAAGAGATATAATCTTTACGTATCATTTTTCAGTATTTACTTCAACAGTGCTCAATACGTCCTAGGTAGTAAGTTATGAAATTATAATTATAGCAATCCAGCTACATAGAGGCTTCCCCGTTTACTCCCCGTAAGGAATCGTCAAACTAAACTGCAATATATATATATATATATATATATATATATATATATATATATATATATATATATATATATATATATATATATATTCTAGACATGAAAGATGAGAATAAAATAATGTAAAAATACAATATTTATTAGAACATCTAAAGTTCAAAGCCAGGAGCATAATATTCTGTATCCATGGATTTTACAAGATAAACTCGTTTCATCAGAGGATAGAAATAACCGACAATGTAATTGTAAATATTATCGGCAACGTTTCATTTGGAAAAATGTATACACAAAAGAAAAAGCAAGGGATAAAGAGTGTTTATGTTGAGATGAGAACGTAGAGTAAGCGCGGACGCTGTCAAAAACCTGTCAAAAATATAACAGCTGTTATATTGGAAATGAATGTTTGAAAAAGAATACTCAAATTGTTTAGGCGTCCAAATGTTGTTGTTAGGAAGCTGATTTTTATACGGTTGTTGGTAAAGTCCAATGCATTCTGTCTGTGCAGTATTGCGATAGTGGAATTATCCGTTTCACAGGGTTCAGAATGAAGTGTGTCTCTCAGTGTTCGATGTATATCAAAGTGTGCATTACGAATACCTCTAGTTCCCTGCTTGATCAGTGTTTAGGTTACAAAATGGATTTAGAGCCGATATATTTCAAGCCAACGTTAAGTGAAATTATTGCTTTTAGACGATGGTAAAAATGACTATTTTTGTCTGCTGGGACAGGAATATTAGCTGTAGGTTAGGATCAAGGCAACAGATGCGGCAGGGTGTAGCGAATCAAGGAGAGGTGGACTAGTATGTATACATACTTACATATATATATATATATATATATATATAGACCCATATATACACACATATACATACATATATATATGTATATACGTATATAAAATACACATAAATACAACTGTATAAACATACCTTTTTAAATTTTCCTTTTAAGTAGCGAAAGGAAGGAGGGTTAGTGTATACGTGATGGAGGCATAAGTGGCCAGCGTAGAGCTGTACGCTATTTATGGTTGGGAAAGGAAGTTGTTTATATTTTGCCGAGGTGAATAACTTTATATAGGGGCTGGGGGGAAGATTAAAAAGATATGAAATGAATTTGATGAAAATGAGTGGTTGACTTGCGCTCTGCGTTTAGAGGTCAAACGCTAGAATTATTATTTTTGAAATTATTTTAAAAAATGTTTTTAAAATATCTATTTTAGAGAAAGATTTGTTTTTAAAACTCTTCTTCTTAAGAATTAAATTTTCATATGAATTTATTTTTTAAAAATTCATTTGAAAAGATAGATAATAGGTAGGGTGTGTAAATCTTCTTTATAGTTTAGGTAGGTTTACTTAATGTGTTTTCCGCGGAGTAATAAAGTCAGATTATAATTGTATTAGTCGTGGAATTATGTATCAAAGATGTAAAAGATAGTAAAATGTGTTTTGAGTGATTAAAAAGTGAACACTGATATATACATCACATACGCATGCACGTGGATACATATATATGGAGTGTCCTTTCGGGCAATCTCTGACACAGGCAGGTACGCATATACACACATTCGCACATACACACAAATACACACATACACAACATATATACATATACATACATACGCACAGTCATACTTATATATATATATATATATATATATATACACATAGACACACACACACATATATATATACACGCATACACACACACACACACACACACACACATATATATATATATATATATATATATATATATATTGATTCCTTACACCCTGCCGCCTCTGTTGCGCAGATCTCCACCCACACCAACAACTAATATTTCAATCCCAGCAGACAAAAATAGCAATTTTTACCATCGTCTACAAGCAATAATTTCACTTAACGTTGGCTTGAACAATATCGGCTCCAAATCCATTTTGTAACCTATCTAAACACTGATCAAGCAGGGAACTAGAGGTTTTCGTAATGCACACTTTGATATACATCGAACACCGAGAGACACACTTCATTCTGAACCCTGTGAAACGGATAATTCCACCATCGCAATACTGCACAGACAGGATGTATTGAACTTTACCAACAACCGTCTAAAAATCAGTTTTCTAACAACAACATTTAGACGCCTAAACAATTTGAGAATTCTTTTTCAAACATTCATTTCCAATATAACAGCTGTTATATTTTTCACATATTTTTGACAGCGTCCACCCTTACTCGGCGTTCTCATCTACAAAAAAACAAACTGTTTATCGCTTGGTTTTTCTTTAGTGTATATTTGTTCTCCAAATGAAACGTTGCCGATAATATTTACAATTACATTGTCGGTTTTTTCTATCCTCTGATGAAAAGAGTTTATCTTTGAGAATCCATGGATTAAAGTAATAAAGCTCCCTGCTTTGAACTTCTGATGTTCTGATAAAAATTATAAGTTTACATTTGTTATTCTTATTATTCATCTCTAGTATTGATTGCTCTATTCAACATATTGAGCTTCATATTATCATGATAAATTATTAAACGATAATTCAATTATCTTAAATTTAATTCAACATATATATATATATATATATATATATATATATATATATATATATATATATATGTGTGTGTGTGTGTGTGTGGATGTTTGTAAGTGTATATGAATGTGTGTATGTATATTAATACATATATAGAGAAGGAGAAAAGGAGCGGAAGGGAGATAGATACTTATAGAATGTAACATATACATAAACATTTGTATTTCATTCTCAATGATAATCATTCGGCAAAATACACGTATTTGCATGATAAGATCGTTTTCATAGTTAGGTATGGCACACTTTAATTTTTAACTAATGCTCTAATTTACCAGAACTTCACTCCATATTCGATTCTATATCTAAGAAGTTTGTTTATTTTATGTTTGCTAATACTTTGTCTTTAAGGCTTAATGTCTTCATAATAATATATATATATATAGATAATTATTTTTAAATGTTCACCATTGACAAATAGTTACGCATTGTAGACACTCCATAATGTATGTGTCTTATATCACTGTTGTTAAAAATATTCATCAGAGTTTTCAGAATATATAGGTCAACAAGGTATGATGCTGTCTAAATAGTATATATACACACACACACACATACACACACACACACATATATATATATATATATATATATATATACATATATATATATATGTACATATATATATATATACATATATATGTATATATATAGGTATATATATATATATATGTATACATATATATATATATATAAATACATAAATTAATTAGTAAATAAAAGAATAAAGATATATATATATATATATATATATGTATATGTATATACACATATGCAAATAATTAGATATACCAAAAATAAAACCATAAATACGGCTCTTTACAAACAACAACAACACACAACCTCCTGAAAGCGCTAGAGAAATGGCCCAAGACACAACATTAGGCGCCATGATCCATCAATCAATACCAGAAACCCGACGTATCGCTCGCCGAGTTGAGAAACTGACCAAAAAGATCATAAAGAGGGAGAACTCCGTGGTCTTCAACGACACATGTCTAATAAACGACTTGCTGCCGAAATATACATATATATATATATATATATATATATATATATATATATATATATATATATATATATATATAAAATGCCTGAGTTAAACATTACGTTAATCGGCTTGTATATGGTCTATATAACTAAAATTATATATATTATCATTTTGGTATTTATTCTATATCATTTAAATATTATAACTAAATGTATTTAAATTGTACTTACGTTCTTTGTGCATAATTTAAATAACGCATAATTACAAATAAGTTACTAATTATTAAGAATCAACAGCATTGCTGATCTAAAATATTATAGCTAAATTGCTTGAAATACTTGGTTCTTATGTCCCTAAAAAGACAGAATATTAAACGCCCTTGTGGCCAAGTCCATGCTATCAGCCCAATTCTTAAGACACAAAACATTGTATGTAGAAAATTTCATTGAATTTAGCACCGAAGTATTTATTCACAGTCACATATAATCTACTAGAAGATCATATATACTAATAAGTCAAGTTGTCTAACAGTTACACAACATTTCATTTATATTAACTAATTTTCCAAAAAGATGTTCACATTATTAAAGCGCAGTCCGTGAGTGTCTTGAGGAATTATTTCCTGTAAGGTAGATTTTCTGAAGATGTCTAATTTCCCAGTAGGTCTGTCTCACTTGATTCACACAATCCTTTTTTATTTAGAGGGCGCTCAAAGCAATAGTTTGTTTTATTTGAAAACTGACTGTAAATAAGAGTTTCTACGAAATTAATACGGAGAAAGAATATCGAGAAATGATAGTCTATATGTGAGCGGTAGCATTCAAAGCTGTGTAAATTGTGATTGACAACAGCTTAATCGCTAGAGTTGCTAAAAATCAAGCGCCTTTGTATTATTGTACTACAAATGATTG
>OY744522.1:78297618-78320118 GCA_963556195.1 Sepiola atlantica
TACTACTATTTCGATTGGTTCACTCCCTGAGTGATTAAGATGCAGACAATTGCATTATTAGTTGCCCTTAACTTTATAGGACGTATTTTACGTTAATATATATACTTTTATTAATTTTATACGTACATATATATATATATAATATATATATATATATAAATATATATATATATATATATATATATATATAATGTACGTGTGGGTATATGTGAGTGTGTTGTTGTTGAATTATTCTCTTTCTGGCTTCTTTTGTTATAATATCCTCAGTCTATAAAACATTGTATTCTCATTTATTCCCCAAAAGATTCTCGCCCAATTAATTTTTACATTCCAGCTACCATCTTGAATCTCTGGCTATTCTCTGCCAATTTCATCGCTGTATTTTTTTCTTTTCTTTATGTTCTTTTATTGAAACAAAAAGTATCTTCTCATCTAGTCATAAAATGTATTAAGCGTAACTTTTGTACAGAATATCCTATAGTCTTTGAAAATTTGAGTTCAACTTCACACTTCCACTTAAGTCTTTCTATCTATCTATCTATCTATCTATCTATCTATCTATCTATCTATCTATGTATTTATATTTTATGTTATTTTCATTTAAAATATCAATTTTATAATATAAAGCAATCGTAAGAGCTTAACAGTGTGAGGCTAGAGCTATAGTATAAAATAATTTTATTTATTTTTACACCATGTTAGAAAGAACAAATTCACACCATTTCACAAAAAATGTTTTTATTTCCAGTATACAATTGTTTCAGCTAACTGCCAATTTATTTATAAAATGCTTCTGTATCCTATGCATTAATTTCATGTGCTCGTATATAAACAAAGAAACAACAAAGAACACACGAAAAAAGAAGTAAAAGAAAAAAGGAAAGTTTTATGCAAGTAAATCCTGGATTAAAGTCCGTATTTCTCATCAATTCTAATACAAATGTAGTTGTTGACCCATGGAGATCCAAGTCGCAGCATCTGCACGTTTAGCTATTAATCTTTCTAAATATTTCTTCATCGACTTCGATATAGATTCCTAATCACAGAAAATATAAATAACTGTTTTAACTAACCTTTTTTATTGTCCTTCTGACCTATTTCTCTCTTTTCATCCAGTAATTTCATCAAAGTAAGTTTACATCAACAGGCTAAACCTCCAGAGAATCCTTACTGTGTTGATATACAAACAATAAAAATGAAACTTTTTATCAGGTATATTTTTCGATTCATGCAAACATAATGTAGCTACACATTTGGTGGCATGTGTATGTCAGAACAATGTGAATACATATATTTCCTTGCATTGATTTGAATAAAACTAAATTACTTTCTGAAACTGAACACTAACACATTTATTGTAAGCATCTACTTGTAGGCGAATACATTTTCCTTAAATGGGTTTGGCAAAGTCAATATGAAAACATTACCAGCATGAATCTGGGATGGGACAAGAAAAAATGTTACTTTTTCCCGGAGCTTTTGCTGACATTTTGAACAGGTGTGTCTCAGACCTTTGAATTGTCTGTCAATGTTTGGCAAGTAGACATAGCAACGTGCTAAAGCTTTGATCCGGCTAATATACTGATGCCCAAAATGAAATTGTTTTAATATACAATTTTGTAATTTTAATGGAACACTCACACGTTATCCCAAAAAACAAACCCATCAATCTCAGACACTGATGATTCACGCTGAAAAAACAGTTGAAGAGTTTGGGCTTTACATACTTCAAGCCATTTTGTACGGTGACAATTCAAAAATTCCTTGAGTAATGGTTTGGAATCTGTAGTGTTTGTGTAGTAATTTGCAGTGCTCTGACAGTTGATACGAGCACTAAAACAATTTCACGTTTAACAGATAATGATGAAATAACTGAATCCCCTTAGACTTTGGTTTGTTTATCCATGAGTCTGAGTTAAGAATCCGCGTGTCCGAATGCGTCAAATTAACAGTATCTGATAGTTAAATCATAATCTAACTGCATAGTGGACCATATTTTCAGACGATTACCTGTATAGACAAGGATATATTTCTTAAATCCGAGAATGCTAACAATAGCTGTATGATCTTTGATCAAGTTCAAGTGGTATTCGTATAACATCTTCTGAATTTTTTGTTGCAAAAGTTATTGCGAATGCTTTTTTCTCAATCTGACTATAGTGTCGCTCGATAGGTGCGAATGCACTAGATGCATGAACAATAGCTTTGTAACTGTAATCAGGAAAGTTATGTGACATGACAGCTCTAACACCATAATAAGATGCATCGGAAAAACATGGATGTGTTGTAGTGTGTAAGCAACGTATCTGTAGATAGTAATGTTTTACCTTATTGATGTTGACCATTTCTATGAAGCATCCTTATTTAAACGATAGTAGAAAAGTGCACGAACTCGATGAAGTGCTGGCAAAAATACACTGTAGTAGCTAACACTTCAAAAGTAAGAGCGTTATGTTTTAATATTTTCCGTTGTCGGCATTTTTTTAATGGCTGAAATATTCCATGGGTCTGCCAGTGGACTATTTTGTTAAAAATAAATCCAAGATATTTCATTTTAATTCGAATAAATCACATTTCCCAGTTCTTACGTGTATCCGCTCAAATATAGAAATAACGCTGTAAACATTCACGTTTTATAGCTTCTGTTACGATAAATTGTTTCATGGAAATCGCCCCAGACAAGGCATACAGCCAGTTTATGTAAAGAGCTAACAAGAACGAAATATTATTATCGCAAAGACAAGAGGTACATATTGGCCTTCGCCTTGAATGAACTGAAGCTATAGGTAGGACGAAAACAGTCAGCAGGAAGGAAGTTCAACAAGCCTACAGTTTTGGGAAAAACGCTACTAGAATAAGAAGCTGTATTACAAAGAGGTAGCAAAACAGCGAATTGATGGAAACCAATAGACTAACGAGCCAAAATAAGCAGGGAATAAATCACACAATTACGAAGAACACTTGCCATAATTGTATTTATAGTAAAAAGACTGGGACTAGCAACATCACATCTGTGAGAGAGAGAGTGTGTGTAGAGACGGAAAAAGGGTGGGGCAATACAATTACAGATACGTGTCTGCAGCTCATAAAAAACCCTCAAATGGGAAGGAGATTTACCAGCCCAATTATGACAACACTACTGAATGGATGGTCTGATAGTAGATGTGTAGAGATAGAGAATAGTCTCACGTGTGATAAAGTGTTCGGATCAATAGATAGAACCGACTAAACGAGAAGCAGAAATATCAGTTGATCTAATGTATTTACCTGAAGAACGATTTGATGAGATAGAAATACCAAGAAGTGTCAGTGGATTTAACCTCAAGAGCAGAACTATCCATGAGAATCTCAGAAAGAAAAGGGGTACGCCTACGATTGAAATACATCGATCAATAATGCAACACCTTTCAATATGGTTACCATTGCATCCATTGTTTCCTGGAATATGGATGGATTTTTTTGACTCCGAAAGGAAGGCGGTTAAATATAAATAGTCCCTTGTGTGTGTCTATTGTCAGGAGCTGTTTTAACTTCTCATAAACCTGCACCTACAAGAACGCATCCGAAAAATCGACTTTTCAAAACAATTTCCATCATTTAATTTTACGGAACAATTTATTGCCAAAGGTAACGGGTACTAATTGGCATCTAAGACATTTTTGAATACAGTTGAATATTCAGCACATATTCCTACTCTTCAATTCTGTGTTTAACAAACACAGTGGAGTCGTTAATGCAAAGTAATAGGTTGGGTGTAACACTACTTTTAAGAGACGGTCCAACCCCTTATTCACTATGTCAAGTGCAGAATAGGGTACAGTACGTTTGGGTCCGAACATCGGTTTTCATCAGACATTAATTTACGAGTCGCCTTTGATTTGGTGCAAAACCCTACAGTTTCCTGAAAACATTGCTAAATTTAGCCTTGAATATTGCTGTGAGTCACTTCTCAATACAAGAAGCATAATAAACATTTAATGTGGTAAACACGCTTAGTAGGAATATCGAAACAATTCAATTCTTACATCCAGTCTAAACCAAGCAAAAGTATTAGAGAAATAGAAAGATCCCGGAAATGTTTTTTCGTGTAAATAATACATTGCAATTTAGCTCACCTGAATTATGTTACTTAACGCACTTTTAGCTATGTGATGTGTTTCTTTTAACAGTTGCTTACCAATATGTACCCCCATATAGCGTGATATAAGGGTAATGTCTGAAGCCGTGTTAAACTGAAAACGACATCGACTGCAATAATAGTAATACATTTTCTGCGAGATTAAACATCTATTTTGTATGCTGCAGTAAACAAATTAAAATTTTATTTCTTCAATCTTTTGTATTCTAAAATGTCTTATGTGTTTAATTTGAATGTCTGTGTGTGTCCTTTCTTAGAATTACAAACCTCTTTCTTTATGTCCGTAATTGACGCGTCCCTGATACTTGTGCTTCTTAAATGGACAGAAGCGTGAAAAATACATTATACTGCCATTCCAGCAAGCACTTGAAGATTAAGACTGACTTTAACAACCTTTATTGGCTAGTTAAAATATTTTATAATAAATCTTAGAAATCCTCATTCATTTATTTCTAAAGAAAACTTGTATTTTTTTAAATTCGTTTGGTGAGTAAGTGGTGACATTTTCTTTGTTTATTCAACTCTTGTCGATAGTTTAAGTGAAATGGGAGTATTGTGAGATTTGAGAATCCATTTACCACTTACAGAATATATATATATTTTTGTACTTAGTTCACCCCAAAAAAGGCAAGTTGCCACTGTAGATGTAAGGGGTTACTGGGAATTAAAATACAAGTTTTGGGGATCATCCTAAATTCAGAGCCTTGCGGCGAGAAGCTTGTTCACATCAATTTCAAAGTTTTGCATGTCGGTACAGTCTAGAGAACAGGGAGCAGGGAGAGAGTTCCAAAGTCCGACAGCACTATGAAAAAAGCAATAGGAGTAGAAGGCTCTCCGACATCTGGGGACATCCGCAGTGAATGGATGGGATTAAGCTGATTGTCGGGTTAGTCGAGTGTATTTACGTCGAGGGGGATGCAGAGTAGCACGTTTTTTAGCACATTTCATTGATGTACTTGTCAAATCAGCACAAGGATGCAACATCGCGGCGATTCTACAAGGGCTCGGCTTGGTAGATAGTGAGGGACCTATTAGATTACTGACTCTTTTTTTATCTTGTCTAAGATGGGAAGACTAGTGGGTAGTGCACCAGCACAGATGTGACAACAATACTCTATGCATGGACGGGTGGTCGTTTTGTAGATATAGGATAATGTCACGAGTGAGAAGTTTTCTCGCTAAGTACAGGAAGCCCACTTATTTTGCAGCAGCCTTGGCAATGACTTCTATGTATTTGTCTCAATTCATTTTACATGTGAATGTTGGGCTGAGGATTTTGAACGCTGGACTCTAATGTAGGGTGTTATTAGCCATCGCAATCGGTGGTTGAAAAGCTTTATTTTTGTTTGTAAAAGAAAATAAGCCTTATTTTAGCAGCATTAAATGTTACCATCCATCTATGACCCGATTCTACCACAGTGTGGAGGTAACTTTCTTAAAATTAAACCATTTTCTGCAGATAAGTGCGTCTCCAGCTTACCCACATAACGAGAGTAGAGCATGTTGTCGTCAGCAAATATATCCATTTAAGACACAATGCCATTAGAGAGGTCGTTTATGAAAATCAGTAACAATGAAAATCCAATGATCGATCGCTGCATATATGTCATGTTGTTGGATAAACGGCCATGGGGTACAATCTGGATTTTTCTTTTAGATAGGAAGGATATAATTATATTAAATATTCGTCCAGTTTTCCTATGTAAATTATTTTTTATAAGAATACATTTACGCCACATCTTGTCAAAGGCTTTGGATATATCAACCGCTTCCGCCCTAGCTTCACCTGGTATGCCCACAGTAGATATTGCTTGCCTAAATCAATACTGATGGTCAGACATAAGTTTAATAGTAACGAGGTGACGAACTATCACCAGATTGATTAAGGATTCAAGGAATTTAGCGAAAAGCAGGAGTTGAGTAATAGGGCGATAATTCTGACGTCAGTTTTAGTTCCAGGATTCTTGAAGACTAGTACCGCAGAGGCACTCTTCCAGCTACTAGGTAAGCAAGATTCGGCAAGACGTTACTTCTTATTTTAGACACATTACTTGTAAAGAGCTGTGCGACACGACGAATTCAAAATATCTGGTGTCTAAAATGATGCAGGGAATATAACTCACAATTACAATCTCTTTGAGGGAATGAACATACATCTTGCGCCAAAAGTTATTCTTTCTTTAAATATGAAAATGTTCTTCATATTTATTTTCTAGATGAGATCTCTGTCATTTAACATTGTGTAACTCCCTGTCCTATTATATGCACATCTCTAATTTTCCATAATTTGTTTTCTTTCTTCGACGAATTATGTTATTGTTATGTTGATTTCTTTGTTTCTTTCACTTTAAGGGGTCTTCCCGACACTATGAATTTTGCGAACTGATAGAAGCACTTTGACGAATGTAGAAACGGTCTCTGGCAACACATTACTTCTGTACTTTCTGTAAATATATTCTCCTGCTAACTACCTTCTTGTTGTCGTTTTCCTTTTCGGTATTTTAAGTCTACAATATAACTGTGCTTTTGTGAGTATATGTATATGCCACGTTAATTTATTATGTATTCTGATTAACTGGGTGATTGTTAAAGATATATATTGTGAAACGTCAAAAAGATAACAACCATTCTATAACTAACAATCATCGAATTTATTGAATGAATATTTGCAAATTAATTTTTGTTATTTATGACAAGACAAGTTATTCGTAATGTGCCTGGAGCCACATATGTAATCGTATACACATTGACATGACATGAAACATTAACAGATGGAAGTGGGATAATTGTGTGGTTGTTCTCTTTTCTAGAGAATGTCTGCTTTACATTTTAATGAAAGAACAATAAACTGTTTCCATGGTTTACTACTGTAAAAGCACTTGTTTGATTAAAATATATATTTAGCTAGGAAGAGTTCAGACTGACCAATATGATAATTATCCGGGAAATACTAAAGAAATAAATAATTTGTCAAAGAAGAGATCTATTTACAGTTTTATTTTAACAAAATTTGTTATATTACATGAAGTGAACGTTTACTATTCGTACGTTACTTAACCTTTGAATCCATGAGAAAAAATCCAATGATCTGAGCAAATGTCAGATGATTTTTTAACAAGAGTTTAAAAAATTAAGTTTATTTCTACAAGAAACTTATGTTCGAGATTTTTTTAGATAAGGATTCTTAACCCTTAAATGTTTTATTTTGATATTGTTTTTGAAAACAGTGTAAAATGTTTCATGAATTAGTATAAACCATATATATTTATTAAAGAAAATTAAATGATATTGCAAATGAGCAACAAATAGCATAACATTTTACATGTATAACAAAACACTACGATATATGCATCTAAATAATTATAATACACTAGGAAATCATAAAATAATGTTTACTTATCGTTCTAATGACAAGTTGAATTAGTCAGATGAAACACTGATGACACTCGCCCGTGACTTCGAAGATATTGATTACCTATTAAGTAGTGGCGTTTATGCAAAATCATACGACTATCCCCTCACACTTGCCAACATGTTCGGTGCAGATGTGAAACAAGTTGCAGTTGGCCACATTTCCGTTGAATATTATATTAAATGTGATTTTGTTGGAATGTTTATATTTGAAACAAAAAGTATTTAAGGATAAATTAGTATTATTTAAGATTATTGGACTATTCTCATCTTGGTAATTATATTCGCAAAGTTTCGGTCGATATAACTTCCAACTCTCTTAAGATACATCTTTCTGAATGTGAAAACATTCTAGTCTAACTTGGGAATCTTGGAGGAGTCTGTATGAAATTTCCAGTTAAATCTTTTATTTCATCTTCGCGGGTTAATTGTACTCATTCCGTCAGTCATGGAGGTTGCTGTCTCAATCTTTACTACAAGCGTTAATAATTATATGAATAACGTGCATTATTTTACCCGGGATGTCAGGAATACACAACTCACAGGAAGAGATCACTATTGGTAACTGTTCTGTGAAAGCTGTACAGAATTATCTACAGTCTACTATAACGTTTTGGTGGGAATAATGCTGAAAATCTGTTAAGTATCGATAGTGCCCAAAGCGGGTTATTTTCTCTTAAATAAAAACTTTAAGACAGTTCTTTTAGGGAGAAGGCAATTTGTATTTAATGTGGCTCCGGAAAAGGTATATTTCAAATAATACGGTAAACCATTTCGATGATAACCTGGTTTCATTCTAAATAACAATTTAGGATGAGAAATGAACATTTTTGAGGGTGGCCAAATAAGTTTTACTAGTATCGTATTGATATATATATATATATATATATATATATATATATATATATGTATGTATATATATATGTATATATATGTGTGTATATATATGTATGTATATATATAAATATATATATATGTGTATATATATATATATATGTATATATATATATATGTATATATATGTATATATATATATATATATATATATATATATATATATATATATATATTACTTTTATCCAAAAGATGCTTTTTTAATATAAAATAACTTTTTCAACCATCATCTCGTTACCAAAAACCGATGGACAATATCCAACCAAATAATCTGTAGCGTAAAAGCAGCGAAACTGACAGTATTAGAGTATTCCTGTACCAGTGGAATAAGTGATAAAGCAGTAGAACTGATTAAAATAAATGGGTTTAATAAAATATTAAAAGTAAGCACAAATCAGTGAGTTATGAAAAATATGAAAAGTAAATTTCTTTCAGGAGGATAAAGCTTTGTATATTTTATCATTATATATAAATCTTGCACACATTTGCTTTTTAAAGATATATTTATACGTTACAAATACTGCTAACAGATGATCCAAGAGTTTCTATAGATCCCGGCACAAAGTAACTCTTGTCATGCAAGCTCTTCACCTACATCCTTATCGGGTATGTTTGAAAGTTATATGTTGTATATTACGACAGACGATTTAATAATACTAAATAATAATTAAATTCAAGATGTATTTTACTATCATTTCATATTTTAATTTCAATGACATATATAATCAAAGAACTTTGACTTGTGATAATTTTTAACAGTAAATAAAATATACATATGGTTTATTTTACCATCGTATACCGTATCTTCGTTGGTGAAAGCTTCATATTTCCACCCGTTCTGCTCTGTTGGAGAAGAGAACACGTATCGTAAATCTTTCAGTGTGTAGCCAATAATTAGCATACATCAATAGTATCGAAAATATATGAAGTGTATTATTTAAATAATAGGTATAAGCTTCAAGCAGGATGTGTGTCATTATTAGGTCTATGTATAAGACGTTACTCTTGTTTCGCTTCTAAATGAAATGTTCTGATTCAAAAGCAGTATGTCAGGAGGTCACATGTTTATTCTGCATCCGGTTACAACCTACATTCTAATGCATGTAACTTTTGAACTATTGATCTCTTCTCATTTTATGTCTAATTTTTGTCGTCATAAAGTTTCTTTCAAAGTCAAAACAGAATACCCCACTACTACTCGTCCTTGTATTATTATGAGTTATTTTTCCTTGTGTATATATCACGTTCTTATTTTTAATCAGCTTAGTAGCTTTAGTCTGTATTCTTACATGTGAAACAGGTTGTGTGATAATCTTTGATTTTAAATTCACCTTTATTAGCTGCAATGTGAATTGGGATGGTTAGACATATTGATGATCATGAACGATAGATAATTTTTATAACGTTATCTAATTTAATACATTATTAAAGTGTATTGTTTTATGTTTCTAAATACATAAATATAGTTATACTGTACCAAATCACATAATAAAGGCAAACACAAATATTATCGTGTAAATATTTTTGATCAGTCTATAATCCACTGACGAGACAAACTAACATTAGTCTTCCTCAAATAGTTTTGATCACTTGTATGCCATCTTACAAAGATTAAAATCAATATATTAAGCTACTAAAACTTATGTCTAGAATCGTTATTCCAATTTTCATATTACCTGGTGTTGATAATATAACTCAAGATTAAGGAGGCTTAAGAAAAACCCTGAAATTCAGAGAATTATGCTGAATTAGTGTCTAATGAGTCTGGATCAAATTTAATGCAAATCTGGAATATTTTTTGAAATATTTTATATATTTCTCTTGGTTTACACATACGTTAACATCCTCAGTAGTTTAGATCTACTTAACCGAATAGAAACTAGCCGTTTTGAAACAGAATAATTTAGACACAGTTTATGTTACACTAACCGCTACTACATAACTGCACAGAAATAAATAGCAATTAATATTTTGTTCGGCGAAGTAATTTTACTTCCCCTGGGACGAGTATTCTTCTAGACCATTATTGTGTGCCCACATTGTTCCTCGTAAAACTTTTCGAAATACTCGAAAGAAGCTTAAACTTTAGAAACATTTAATATTTTTAAAAATTAAGAAAAAAAGAGATTTTTGAAATTTCAGAAAAAGTATTTCACTCATATTTTGTCTCCGTTGTAAAAAAAGAAAATTAAACTAAAAAAACTACATTATCAGACCATAGATTTATTCGATGTGTTCCACAATTCATGATGATCTGTTTATTGGTTTATGAGTGAGTTTTCTATATACAAATATATAAACATATTCCTATTTCTGACTTTATATCGATAGAGATATCTCTAAAGCTATAAATACAGCTAAAAATTTAAAAGTAAAACGAGAATTCACCCAAAATTTGTTTAAAAATGATTTGATAAAACATTTTCAATATATATTGTAGGTTATGTTTTCATACTAAAAACTTGACAGGTGAAAATTGATATTTATCGAGAACAGTAATTGTATAAGATTGTTTCTTTTGGTGTTACGGAAGAAACTATTTCATAGATTAAAAATGTGAAGTATTAACCGAAAGCACGTTTAAACGCCGAAACCTTTTGGCACACATTATACGGTCAGCTTCGATTGGATGAGCCGACGCCCACTGCGAAAATCGTTTCGACAGACGCGGGAAGTCTGGACCGGATGCAGATCTGGAAGGGCGGGAAGATCAGTAAATAACAAAAACTGAAACATTTTAGTAGATAATAGAGGGTTTAGGAATGCAATATAGGAAATGGGAGACGAATAAAAGAATAAGAAAATAAATTAAATCAAGAGGAAAAACATGGTATTCTAAAATAACAAAGAAATAAATAAGAAATATACTAGAAAATAATGATATAATAATAAATGGAAATACAATATAATGTATAGTGGATATAGTACTAAGTAAAATTTAGTTCTAAGTGACAGTCATCTGAAAGTTGAAGGTTCAATCCTCAGTGTAGGTGATACGAAGAATTGCGAATTACTGAAGACTTCTTCCCAGTCATGGAAGATGGAACGAGAGCATGCTACTCCCGTGGATTTAGTAAAAAGTTTCGTTCGAAATTCTGCCAAGATTCCTGAGTTCGACCAGGTACACCTGAAGAAGGTCGGCGGTTCCATCGGCCGAAACGCACCCAAGATAGGAACAGTAGTTTTAATATACCAAATCCTAAAAATCATCAACCCTCATCTAAAGAATTCTGAAACATAAGAGAATCCATGTGTTTATGTGTGTGTTTCTTCTCGCAACTATGTTAATTATACATTAAATAGATAGTATTTTGTCATATTTATCATGTGACGAATATTTATGATATTAAAAATGAAAGAGAGTAAAATAAAGTACAATTTTAAACATTCTATTAAAAAATAATTTAATTATGAAAATAAATCCACCATACTGTATTCTGGTTGTATCGGAAAGAAGTCATCAATATTATATGTTGTTTATTGTTGCAAACAGTATCAATTATTTCGTGATCCTTCAATTTTAAAAATACATTTGGAAGAATTAAAACTCTCGAAAAGAAAATAATCTCTGGCTTTAAAAATCTAAGCAAATTGATAGTTTGGGAAGCTATTTACATCTGGGTGCATACCTGCCCCCACAATATCAGTGTGTAAATGACCACAATAGGTCTTATTAGATGTGAACATCCAATAATGTAATGAACATAGATTAATGCAACATTAACTTAACAGCAATTACTTATAATTGTATATCATTGAAAATTCAATTATAATACGATTCCGTAATAATTAAATTTAATTTTCAAAATCTCAAGAAAAGTAATTTGGTAACGAAAACTTACGTTATAGTTTTAAAAAATTAAATGAACATGTACGAATCGGGAAAACATTATGAATAAGGAAAAGGGGAGGACGAAGAAAGGAAGGAAAAAGAAGAAAATGACATAAGAAAAGAAAAACAAAACAAAACAAAACTTATATGAAGAAATAAATTAAATGAAAAAGACACACATCTATGTAAGCTATGCACTATACAGTTACATTTAGAAGAAAACCAGTATTTCTTAAAATATGTATATATACATTTCTTTCAACTGACTGAAATAAAATCCGTTTACTATAACTTTTCAATATGGTGTGATTTTGATTGTTTAAACAAAATATTATTATTAGATTTGGAGGTGTTATATATTTGTTATACTTCATGTGATTTCATCAACGTTCCTAAAGCTTTTTGTATATACTTTAACGACACAGAATGCTAACATATACCTTAGTTCTGGGATAAAGTTATGTTTAGCAATAATGTTTTAATTCTTCTAATTAAACACAATTTTTAATTACCTGTAAAAGTCACCAATCCTTTCTTAGCTATCTATGTATTTTCCTGCCCTTTTCACTCCATGTAAAGCAAACACTTTCTAATATTTCCTAATTTTTCTGTAAACATAAAAAAATGACTCTTTTCAGCTGTGTCATCAAATTAGACAGTTTATATGTATACATTACAAACACTTATGTAAAGTATATGTACACATTATATATCTCTTTACTTTTATAGAAAAAAATAACATATGTAATAATAATCAAGTATAGCGAATTATTATTGTTAATAATGTAAGAAAAATGTCATTAAAGATAAGTTACATTTTATAATTTTATGAATTTATGAATGAAATACAAGGAGGATACATAGGGTATCTTGTTGTGACCCGGCGTATATATATATATATATATATATATATATATATATATATATACATATAAAGATAGAAGAAATAAGAGTGATAGACATGTACGAATGTCCAGATTTATTAAAAAATTCGATTGTTCAATGCAAGGTATATTCAGTAATAAACTTATGTTTATTACAGAATATACCTTGCATTCTACAATCGAAGTTTGAAATCAATCTGGACATTCGTACATGTTTATCACTTTTATTTCTTTTATCTCAATAATTGCTCTATCTCGTATATTGAGCTTAAACCATTTCTCTATAGGTTCTATCTACTAAAAGTTTACTTTTAGTTTATATTTGATTCTATATATATACATATATATATATATATTTATATATATACATATATATATTTATAAATATATATATATATATATATATATATATATATATATATATATATATATATATATATATATATATATATAGTGAAAAAAAGTAGCACTATAGTTTGAAACGCCATTAAAATGATACACTTTGTAAATTTAAGAACCAGAAACCTTACGCGAGATTTAGTCAAATAAATGAAATATTCATTAAATCATTATTTCTGATTAAATTGTCGGTTTTATAAAACTCTATTCATCGTAATACTACAGTATTTTTTATTTTTTTATTTTTCCTCTTTTTTATGGGCGAAGTCATACGGCGTAGCCGAAGATCGATGATCTTTTGCTGTTATCAAAGAGACTCCTTTTTTAAATGTCCGACCTGTAGTGAAGCGCGCTGGAGCGCGTGTGAACAATGATAAGATAACTGTTACTAGTGTTTGAAACGCCGTTGAAATGATAAACTATATACATATATATATATATACATATATATATATATATATATATATATATATTGGAACAGTTGTTGATGAAAATATTTACTGAATCTTTAGGGATTAATCAATATCAAATATATATATATATATATATATATATATATATATATATATGTATGATATTTTAAGTGGCTTTACGTAAAGTTTTTATTCAGTAAATATGTCTTCAGCTACTGTTCCAATTAGCTTTTCCAAAATACATCGAATAAGTAAATGAAGATACAGTTGGCAAAAGTATCACCTCATTATTTAATTAATTTATTCTTTCTTTTATAGATGTAAGAAATTAACATATTTAAATGCCTACATTTTATAAAATATATTATTAAAGTATTGATCAATTAATATGAAAATATATTTTACACATCAGGAGCTTTTTGCATGCTCTGAATTAGGGGCGTTAATACTTTTATACACGATATTTAAAAACTGTAGATGGATATGGTAAAAGTTATGTGTTGTATCTAAGCAATTTACTGAAAATAAATTATGTGTAATTTAGCTTTGAACTTTACTATGTTTAACTCCGTGATGGTTGCTTAACTGATTAGTTTTATATGTGAAGTCAATACGATCTCGCGATTTCTATCGAAATGATAACAGATCTGTTTTCAACGTTATATTATCTGTTTTTATTTGTTTACTGCAAGTTTTAGCGTACAAAATATATAGGTTTAAACTTCTAGAAAATACATTAATTAAAATACATAAATTATGACATAAGACATTTAAAAACGACAAGACTATTCAAAAGTATGATTTAGATTAGTCTGATTTATCTAGGTTTGCTAGAATCTTGTGAATATGATTCATAGCATAGTAGAGGTCCATCTGTGTATTATTAAATATATAATATATGAAAAATAAAAACCTCAGAATTTGACCATGTAAAAATAGACAGAAGCACAATTTGATAATAGGGCAATAATTTAATTCACTAAAGTTTTCAATTTGAATTGTTTTGTTAAAGACTACTTAAAGCCCTATATTAAGCCAACGATATTGACGTATGACCCTTTTTCATTAAGATGAGCTTGTGTTTTTATGTATAGAGACACACAATACTGTGCGTCTTAAGTTGAGAAAAAAGACAGCGAGACTACAGCATCGATTGATGGCGTAATATTCTTTCCAGTTATGGAAGGTGAAGCCGACCGCTCGGCCGATGATAATCTTTATTGAGTGAGCGACAGTCGTGAAGATCGAAAGATCTCGATATGACTACCTCAAGAAGCGACCGGACCTGCTGTGCCACATCTCTACAGAAACTAAAAGTGGACGTTGGGTTTACTTCCGCCAGGCTTGTAACTCGCTCCCCTTAAATTTTCCTTTACCCCTTATATTCAAGAGCGATGTTTCTGACAAAGGAGGGAGAATTGCTATTTCTGGGTCCGAATCAATCCATATAACACTTATCATTTGTTAGTATTTGACGGTGGAGTATTATTTTTTTACCCTCTAACATCAAGTGGCTTCATGCTTTGTCTGGAGCGATTTCCACTTAAAAAAATCACGTACGAAACAGACCTCTCTGCAGCTGCTACATTAGTAATGATGAGATCAGAGAGCAAGGGAGATAGAGAGAGAGAGAGAAAGAGAGAGAGAGAAGGAGAGAGGGTAGGAGTTAGGAGTTGAGTAGATTTTATAAATCCAGCATATATATTTTGAAAAGTTATATCCCTACGCTAGAAATTCAACACAAATTGTATTCAATTTTTTGCCCGATTGTTGTAAAATTTAACGCTGGCTATTCCAACATACCTCATGGTCGGAAATGTTTTCAGCTCCTATAGATGTGTATTGGAAAACATCATTAAATGATACAAAATAATAATTAAATTTAAGGATTATGTTGGCATTATTTTGTTATGTTTTCAATGACTTCCGTTATCAAAGAATTTTTAATGGTTATGTTTTACTTTAATAAGTTTAATGAAACTACGTTTTATTATTCTCCCATTTGTCATCATGGTATGTATTGTTTATAAGTGCAAAGATTCACAGAAAGCATAAGTTTCTAATGGCAACGACTATTTATACTATTATCTTTGTCGAATGAATGACAATAGTCTCGAAATAATATATGCGTATTCCGTCATCTTCAACCAGTGTACATTAAAAATGCATAACACTATTATTACAAACATTATTTACTTTATAAATTCATAGTTAAGCCTAGTGCTTTACTTCATCAATTATAGTGACGTAATATTAGAACTACCTATCTTTTGTGAACTGTACAAATATTAAGATGTTAGTCTTTAGGAATATACTGTTATGAAGATAACCTTCTTCATCATATTTTAAACGGAAATGTCAACAGGCCTATGATCTATGCGTTTAATTGATACATTTTAACTAGCCCCTGTTAATAACGTTCCAACTTATCCATGCAGTCATATCAACACAGATATCATACAAAAAATGTAAACAATAAATGTCTCATTTAGATTACATTTTAGTAAACAACCAACAAACATCTGTCTGTATTACTATCTCGTGTATATACTGGCATATGTTCAACAATATTTTCAACTAGAAACTAATGTTCTTGCAGACGCTAACACACATAAAGTTGTATTAATAAAATACGCACTTTTTCGCTTAATTAATAATAATATACGTGAAAGATTATGTGAACATGTTTTACAGATAATTATGATTGGTGCACTGGAAGAGACAGTTATTATATGAGGCCAATTACTTGTTCTGTGAATAGTTCAATGAACACACTGTTGAAAATTTGGTGCTTAAGCAATATGATATGCTCTGTCGACAACCCGAAAACAAGAAAATATCACCCTGAACAATAACAAGTATTTTAAGAGTTCAAATGCAAAACCCGATTCCTGCCACTTTTAAAATCGTTACTCTACCACTATGGAACGTATTTTATTCCTTCAGCCTAACATAATTCAACATATTTTGTTAAAATAATGTGATATTTCACTAATATACTTTTTTCTAATTAAAATAATACTGTACAGTCGATTTTTTTAATTGAAATATTCACTTTCTAAAGTTATATTTCTCACTTTGAAGAATTTGATTTATCGCGTTTTGTATTCGAACACTTCATTTATTGAAAGACAGCTGTTAAACGATTGCAGACTCCGCCGATACTCGGGATTAACGCAGCAGAACAAAAGAATTCGATAACAGGTTTGTACCAAGTAAATTCACTGAAAATATATGTTACTCTTGTTTATGAAAAATACACTTCAATGAATTCGACTGGTGATAATTCTGGATTGAGGTAGGAGTTTTATAATTTTTTTCTCGAGAGGAGGTTATTTAGTAAGAGTTTATTATTATGTTTTATTTTTTTGTTTTGTATCACTTGTCGATTTTTTCTGCCTGCACAAATAAACATGTAGTTCATTTATAGAAAAATATTTTCACTTAAATGGGACTATTAATTCCTATATCGTTTTGCATTTTTTTTACTATTTTACGATTGCAAAGCCAATCAAAGTCTTCGTTTCAAACATGTTCGGAGAGCATCCAGTCAAGTCACGATATAAGTTATTGGATTTTTAATTATGAGAGATAGGTTGTATATCTGAAAAAAACCCAACAGAAAACCGTTCCCAACTTAAAATACATTGCGCCAGTGTTTCCTGATGTAAGATCCAAACTGCAATACTCCATACTCTCGTCCAGACAAGAATAGCGCGCAGAAGATTCACTACAATTTAATTTGAAAGGAAAATGCCACTCAGCCCAAAGACTGGTGTGCTCTATGGCCATATTAATATATCTTTTGTACATGTGCAGTAGATATATAGCGATCGATATAGGTCACTGATATGTGCAGCTTTCATAAACATCTCCTATCGAAAACATTTCATCAAGGAACAACGGCAGTAGAGTAAACAGCTAGCAATTGTGCCCAACGCAGAAATCATGTCAATAGTAAAACGATACACACTTCAGAGGTGTGTGTACGTCACACGATTGACATGGCAAGGTAATTCTGCAACGCACGGTTCAAGAAAGAAAAGATAGGGTAGGCAGATACCGAATCTTACGTGAGAACAACATGTACACGCATAAACATAAGCGACCCTCTGATGAAAGTTAAAAAACATATATGAATGTGATTAACTGATTGCGAGGTCACATGTGACGCGCGTACTACTGGCCCGATTACACCATTGTGCGAAGATAACATCATTAGACTAAACACACCAACATTGTTGTTATACGATCTTCTATTTCAGCTTAAATGTACATATTATAACAAACCTGTCGTTCCAAATATCCCCTCTCTTACATATATATATATATATATATATATATATATATATATATGTGTGTGTGTGTGTGTGTGTGTGGACGAGTAGTTGGTATAACGCATCCTTACTGATTATAGTCATTGTCTCTCCAGACTTAAAGGAAGTCAATAATATATGAATCAAGAATAAATGATAATAATATGTACATAGTCTAATGATGTACTGTAATTTCACGTCATCACATATCGTTAAAGGTTTAAGCTACGTAGATTTGAATATCATTTATTATTGATATAGTTCGATCTAATAGACCATCGAGGCCTTTATTTCAAATATCTGACGCCTGAATTCTGTGTTGCTACGATTTTGATAGATCAAATTAAGGCATATGTATTTGTTATATATATATATATATATATATATATATATATATATATATATATATATATATATATATATATAGTAAAAGAAGTGTGGTAAATTAACTACCATCAAAGCTTGTAATAGATGCAATATTTATTTTATTTAAAAGAAAAGAAAAAATCGAAACCGATTTTGTTTCGATAGACTGAAGATGCTTAAAAAAAGTATGAACCTTTAAAACTATAACCGTCTACGTGCTTGCGTGTTTTCATACGAAAGTGAAAAAAAAACGTCACCTCATTCGCCGGCTCACACCAACAGAAGCTGGTTTCCCAATTACACCGGAATTTCAAACACACTGATGAGGTTAATATTATTAGCGAAATATCTGTATAACTATAAACTATAAAAAAATGACAGTTTATAGAAAAAAAAGACAAAAGATCGGTTTCGATTTTTTTTTTTTAAATAAAATAAATATTGCATTTATTACAAGCTTTGATGGTAGTTAATTAACGACACTTCATTTTTACCAAATTTCATTCAGATGCTTAAAAAAAAGTATGAACCTTTAAAACTATATATATATATATATATATATATATATATATATATATATATATATATTACTATGTATTGGATTCACTCCTTAAGTAATGAATTCATCATCATGAATTATAGAATACATACTCGAGGTAACACGTTGAGTAACGTGTCAGCTTTACTACTTAGGGATTGTATCCCCACAACGGTAACCCTTACTTAAAAAAAATATTCAAGCGAAATACAATTTCCTTACAAATAAATAACTTTTAGTTATTTAGGCTGTCAAAAAGGAATCAGCTTTCTTTACTTACGAGATCGATAGAATGTACATATATATATATATATACATATATATATATATATATATATTTAATTATCAAAATATGTAGCTCAAAATATTATAAATATAGTATATGCCCGTATGTGTATGTATGCATATAAATGATCAAAGGATATGTGACTAGCTATTTGATATATACGGTGCGAAGGAATACAGACAAGAAATGACGAACAGGGATGAAGGTGTCGGTAGATCAACGATAATTCATGAATCTCTTTATTAAGAAGCAAACGTAATCGATTATCTGTCATCGCGAACAATCTGGCAGTTTATGCGAAAGTAACTATCGATTAAACGTGCTTTCGTACCAAACAGAATACCAATAAATCACTAGACAACTCAGCAAGTTTTTTTGCTTGATAATCAAAATTTCTTATTGATGAAATAATATTATTTCTCTAAGAATTCTTAGTGATTGAAAGTATATATGTAAATAAGTACAATAGTGTATCTCTTACTTACAATCGATTATGTGAGTACTAAAGGTTTGATTAGTCAATGCATACATATGTCTATTGACTCTCTCTTATCAAAGCAACTGACACAATCAATCTACGTATGGACTTTATGTTTCTCGTATCAATCTATTTACTATTATGCTTACAAGGCTCAACATATTCATTTTTTCTAAATTCACGTTTAACATTTATAAGGTGGTAGAGATTTCTAATATTTTTAGAAAACATCGCATGGGAGTTGAGGACTAAAGGACAAAATGAAGGGAAGCGATAGTTACGAGGCTGCCGAAAGTAATCCAAAGTGCACATGTATCTTTAGCATAGCGTAGAGAATAATATTATCCAAGGGTTAAAAAAATTATTGGATACATTTAGCCTCATAATTTTGAAATATGTATTACACCATCAACATCTTGTTTATTTTTATGTTTATTTAATATAGTATTATTGTGCTTGATCGTTTTGCTAAATATACTGTTCCTTTTCAGATGTCATAATAAAAAGGTAATTTCAAAGACGTCAAATTGTTAGTGCTCATCTAACAGGTGCTAGCATAACGGACAACAGCAGTAATGATTGGTGCACAAATAAATGCTGTTTCAAAAGTAATGACAGCCTTTGAGAACGAGTAAATCAGCTTTGTCGGAACGAACATCGGTGGAAAAGCTAAACTTTAAGCAAAGGAACGACGGACACGTACGAAATTGTGAGCTTCTCAAATTACTGCAAAGCGTATTGAACAACCGATAACCCAGTTACCACAAAGGTCTTTTCGCCTGCCACTACACAAAGCGTGATTTTTCTAGAGATCCCCAGTCAAAAAACCGCTACTTGTAAAAACAAACCATACCACAGCGTTAGAGCGATACAAAAAACCTACCGATATGGTCCCTGAAACAGTTGACGAATTCCCGTTAATTTCGACCACCGGTCGGGTATACTTGTGGAAACGCCTTTAGGCCATATTGGGTCCCTTTTATGGTATAATTAAGTGTAAAAATATACAAGAATTCTCTCTGATCGAATTAATTCTATGTTTGCGGGGCTGTATCCGTGAGAAAAAAAGAATATTTATTTATGTTAACGCACCAATTCACCCATCTACCAGTTACAGAAATGAACGAGGAATATTCTTGTGAAGTTGAACATCTCATCATACCATTCAGTCTGCAGATCTCAATATAATGAAACGTTTAAACAACACACGCAAATAAAACGTGCATATCACCCACTATCAAAACTACAAGAACCAGAGACTGTTTAGCCGAACAATAGAGAATCATTCCTTAGTAAACAATCCCAATTTTGTAAAAGTCCATAATTCGTAAAATAAGAGCTGTAATTACTGTCAGAGGCGGCTCACACATTATTTTGTCCAGACTTAGTATATATATATATATATATATATATATATATATATATATATATATATATATATATATATATAACTCGTAATATCATATTAATAAAAACATAAAAATTCAGGTTATTTTCTAACTCCAGTTGTCAAGATGGGAGCTATAACACATGTTATCATTCGTAACGATTATTTCTATATTTCTGACTCTCCCGTATATAATAGGCTACATACACTTTTAAGTAGGACAATTATAGAAAAACACTATAAGATAATAATTTATTCACAAAAATAATACAACATCTGATAATAAGAAATAACTATTGTAATAAACATAAGTAATTAATTACATAATGTATTACAATATAAGGATATCACATGCAATATGATAAAAAGGTAACTCATCGTATTAGACACTTTAGTTTTATAAAAACTAGAAAATGATAACTTTGACACCTAGTAGATAAAAGTGTGAGTTAATATAGCTTCTTGAGTGAATTTTACTTAAATGTATGAAACGCGGACAGAGACAAGTCTATGTTAGCTGGGTCCAATAGCAACTACGGCAGTTATTGGGAGAATACACGAATTGGAACATGAGTCAAGAAAATAAACAAAAAAACAGGACACACCAACCACCACAGCGAATTAAAACAACTTCTTCAAATCTTTAACTGAAGAAGAGCGTAAAACAATCACTAGTTCTACCCTGTAGTGAGCACTTTTGGAACATATTGGTTCGAAGAATATTTTATAAATACATTTGAATAAGTTTAATTTATATATATATATATATATATATATATATATATATATATATAGAGAGAGAGAGAGAGAGAGAGAGAGAGCGAAAGAAAGAGAGAGAGAGAGAGGGGGGAATAAAAGAATCATATATATATTGATAGAATAACTTTATTTTAATGAATGAGTGTTTTATTGATTTCTTTATCAACGAGACATTAGGCATGTTACACGTTTTAGTTAAGACACCTTTGTAACTCATTATTAGATGAATTAAGAAGCAATAATATTAAACTGATTTCTAACGTTCCACCGAGAGAAAACCAATGCCAAGAGGTGAATATTTGTTATTTCGAACTGTTCTTTTTTCTCTTTCTTTCTTTTCTTTGTCCCTAAGACAGACCGTATTGAATTATCCTCTTCACTTATACTACGACATGTTAA
>OY744522.1:78322618-78352618 GCA_963556195.1 Sepiola atlantica
CTTAAAGCGCGGTTAAGCCATTTTTAATAGAAAGGAGTAGACACATTACGTGAGAAAGAATGTCCGTGTCTTTCATTGAAAGTTATTAAATGGAGTCAATTATCATTTGTTTTCATAAGAGAAAGTTCAGTGACACATGTCGGAAATGTTAAAATAGTTAAGTTTATAAGTTTGTTTTGAATAAGCAGCCGACATTTAAAGTGGATGCAAGCAGTGTGTCTGTGTGGTCTTCAGTGTAAGTATGCGTAAGACAGTGACAGAGTTGATGCATTGTGTCTGTGTGTGTTGGTGTCACTGTGTTTGATTGTGCGTTGGCTCAATACAATGGTCATTTTAAAAGTTTTTTGGGAATTTTCTGGAAAACTAAGGTATATGGTAAACTGAAATTTAAATGCCATCAACTAGACCCTAGAACCTCTATCTCTGTCAAAAATCAGCTGAATCAATCAAATATTTCATGAGATACAGGGTGGAACATACGTACGTACGTACGTACAAACGGATAACATGATTTCATAATCGAAATTTCTAGATCTCTGGGTTGTCTTGAATAATGATGCTGATATACTACGCACTTATAGAACCTATCAAAAAATGTTCTGCAAAGTTTTTACTAATTTGGTTTATTGGTTTTAGTTATGATTGATCAAAGATATGAGATTTCCAGCATAGGCCGTTTTTGAAGTCTATTTAGGGATAGAGCGCTCTCTCGCCTCCCTTGATTAGATAGATTTAAGGGCCCTTTCTTTCCGACGTTTTTCTAGTTATATTCGTAGTTTACTATGAACAACGCTTATACTAACTGGCATTTGATGACTTTCTCATGTTTCCATACTTGTCCATTAAAGGTACAGGTAATATTATCTTTGAATTGTACAACGATTATATTTTTATTCATATATAATCTTCAACGTATTTGACTTCATTAAATTCTCATTAATATGAATTACACGTAATTTGCTACTTGTTAACAAGGTATTACGTTTGTTTTACAAACGGTAGTCCGAAATATAAAAATGATGTTACTACCTATAATTCACATGATTTTATGTGTTTAAAGAAGCTAAGACACACATTTCAATTTAAAACAAAAGTATGGATGAATCATAAGTATATATATATATATATATATATATATATATATATATATATATATATATATATATATATATGTGTGTGTGTGTGTGTGTGTGTGTATTATAATATTTGTAGCCCCATTCCGGTCGAGCCCTGTAATGAGAAGTAATGATACAGTCGTCATATCATACCTACAAAGGCATGCTCCTCTTTGTTGAACACTGTAAAGACAGCTAACTATCGTTAATTACTCGACATAATGCTGCATAACATACCTTGACTTTTCTACTAGAAAATGTGGGCAATCTCTTGGGAAATCCTGCATGCTCACCGGACTTGAACCCAATTGAAATGTTTGGGGATGTATGACAAGAGATGTATATCGAAATGACAAAAAATATTCAACAAAAAATGAACTTCGTGAAGCTATCTACAGAAGCTGGGGCAACATCCTCCTCACCTCAATGGAAACGATCATTTCTAGCATGCCTAAAAAAATTGTTGAAATCATCAAAACTAGTGGAGGTAGAACTCTATTAAATTTGGTTGTTGAATGTTTTCATACACTTTTCGTACAACTTTCGTAGAATTTTTGTCACTGGTCTTAATATTTTGATCAAGTGGAAAATGCCTCATTTTATAAAAAATGTAAATTTCTGAATATAATGTTTCGAATGTAGATTTATGTTTCCATGAACTTTTAGATTGTAGTATTAGTAACCTTAAGTGACAGGAGTTTGCCATTCATCCTAATAAAACGGTTTATTTTAAAGGATTTTTAAGTTGTCTTAGATTTGTGATCAGGAGTGTACATATATATATATATATATATATATATATATATATATATATATATATACCTATATATATATATATATATATATATATATACATATATATATATATATATATATATATACATATATATATATATATATATATATATACATATATATATATATATATATATACATATATATATATATATATATATATATATATATATATATATATATATATATATATATATATACAAATAAATATATATGCACATATATGTAAGTATATTCGCATCAAGTACTAATGAATTATCCCAGAACGTAGATTGCGTTAAACCAACTTGGGCGTTGAGCAATGCATATACTGCTTCCAACTTATACATAATAAAACAACAAACGTTCCATATTATACCATTGTAAACATAAGTGAGACCCACCTACTGCCAAACAGAGCGTCTTACACACACATACACACACACACACACATATATATATATATAGACTACATATCCTTATTATATATATACTAGCTGGCTCGGGCCCGGGAAAGTCGAATAATTCAATAAATTTACTTAACTATTGATTTATTTGATGCTTATGATTGACCAGCGCGAATACAGCCCCCACATTGTTAATGCAAAACAGCAGATCTAACAATTAATGCAATACAAGGAGTAATTACACTTGTCATTGTTAGTAGTTTAGATCCTTCCATTGTGATGCACACGCATGTTTGTAGGAAATGTTATATTCTTGACGTATTTTCACAAATACGACAATTTAATGCAAACATTGAGCACGTAGGCGGAACTGTACGTTGAACAAGAGTAATGTTTGTCAGAAGTTTCCTATTTCTTAAGTTGCGCTGAACCATAATGAACAATTTATGCTTGCTCATGCGGTTGGTCTCCCAAACTCATTTTAGATATAACACTGCACATGTAGTCAAAATGATGGCAACCAGTTTGTGTGAAATCTTCAGATATGTACGTTCTTATAAAGTAGGATCAAAGTCATTAGCATCCTGTAGTATGCCATGTTCACTACATGCATCTCTGAATGTATTCCTAACTTACCCTGTTATAGTTATGGGGTCATTGAAGCTTTGTAAACCTCTAAAACGTGTCGAAGTAGTCTCAAATAAAGTAACAGGCAATATCAGTATGTTTTAGTATATCCTTATTTAGTAAGTTTTTTTAGTAAATTTTAGTTAAGTCACGTACATTTTTATGAGTTAATACACGTATGTATCTTGGAATACCTGACATTTCGCTTTTAGTGTCGGCGATTAATTAACTTGGTTGACTAGAATAGTGTTCTTTGAATGTGACTTCCAGTTATGAATTTATAAAGAGGGTACTTATTCAGTTTATAACCCATTCTTAACATGGAACGGGTCCAGGGGTTGATTAACTATACTGTATTTCACGTAACAATTTAATAAACAAAATTACCGTATAAATTGAATTGAACTTGAATATATTATCTAAAATATAGCCCGATCTGCATAAGCACCATACATTGGCAAACAACGTATTATATATGTCTGATGTTATTTGTTACTTTTCAGATTATGAATAACGTTGAAGTTTAGTGGCTGTTATACTGTACTTAATCTTTTCTCTCCTCTGTCAGTGAACGAGACATCCTTCTAGACTGTGGAAAATGTTATTATTGTCCCAATCCGAAGTGCTTCTATTTGGGAGAGAACTTTTCCTCAAATTAAATACTGACCTTGTGTCTGTCTTTGCCTTCGTGGGTGTCAAGTACATCAGAACCACATCTTTAGTAAGATTATCGATTGTTAACAGTCGGGAAATTCTTTAAAAAGAAAGAAAATTGCTTATATCAATCGGCTTACATTGAAATAGTGGGCAGATTTAGACAAAAAGTAGGTTTTTAATTAGGGAAAACCCATCTGCCCACAAGAAGGGGTGCTTCGGATTGGGACAAACACTTAAAAATGCTGCGGTCTAGTAGGATGTCAACTTCTATGAACGGGTTTCTAAATAATTACGTTATTATTTCAGTACGGTACGTAAACTGCAGAAGTATCGAGACAATATAACGTATAGTATATAATATACTACAGTTGTTAATAAATTCTATTTTGAAAAGTAAAAATAACAAAATAAAAAACGAAAATAATAATGTTTTAATCTATGTAACACATTAACAAAATACAATTAAAATTACACCTCACTATATAATAATGGTTGTGATTAATTATTTAATTTTAGTCACGTGTGCATATCCTTTATTGTGCTTGGTGGCGGCGAGACCTGACTGAAATAAGCGCCACCCTATTTTTTCTTCAGTGTTCATATCATGTTAAGCTTTATAAATAATATTCAAGTAAGTTTTAAAATACGTTAATGTTTGGGTTTATATATATATTAGTTAAACAGATTATAACACAATTAACTGTAAATGATTTGATCGAAAAATGAATTGTTTTGTTTACCTTATACGTGTAAAACGGATGAATAACTTATATTAAATTAGTTAAATGAATATCTTATTGTTAAGACATTAAAATAATATTAAAAGTGTGAGTATTGTTGCATGAAAAGAAGTATATTAAAAATATACTGGCGGAAATAGAAAAAATAAATTGAAAAGTTCACTTTCCAAAAAATGTATTTGCCTGTGAGCATGGCTGTTGCCGAATGTCGTCGTTTAAAGAGAATTCATTCATTGAATAACCGGTCATTATCATGTAACAGAATTTTACACTAGAAATTCCAAAATCATATATCGGCCTATGCAGGTACATTGTTTCTCCTTCATAATCAAAGGTCCCGGTGTCGATGGGTTTTGTGTGAAGACTAATTTACAGATATTAATAATCGATATTACAGATATTAATAATACCCTTTCTTTATATATTTTTTTGAGAGAGGTTAAAATCTCGGAAAATTTTTTTTAATGATTTTTGTTCTCAATGGAAATGTTATTATTTTGTCGTGAAACACGCACGTAGAATTGCTGTTGTTGGTGAGCGGAAATGTGTAGCTTATGATGCATGTGTTTTGTTTTCTATAATCAAAGTTAAAGGAAAAATAGCTTTACTTCATATAGAAGATATGTGTGTCTACCTACCTACAATAAGTAACTCCTTTCACTATGTGTATGCAGTGATGAATAGACTATTCCAAACTGAAGTGTAACCAAGTGACCGAGCGTATAATCGACAAAGTTTCTTGAAGATATGCTATTATTATTATTATTATTATTATTATTATTATTATTATTATTACTAGTAGTAGTAGTAGTAGTAGTAGCAGTGTTACATAACCCCTTAAAAAGGGGGGAACTTTATTATTATTACGTTGGCCACTAATCCTGCCCCGAAAGAGGCAGTTCTCTGAAACCACTCAAACAATTCGAATTACATCCTCTCGTGACCGAAACACACGAAACCTTACGAGAGGATTAGAAACGGTTGCAATCTTTTTTAATAACTTTTGTAAAACACTTTCATAGTCATTTTTAAACAGGGATTTTAAACACATTTTTAAGTTCGCTTTAACCCATTTTTAAGAAAGTCATTTTAACACATCTTTAATTCTCCTTAACTTCTTATCCTTTTAAATATCTGCTCTTTAACACTTCAAATCACGGTTCTTAAACAAAGTTCCTTTTAAACAATTACTAATAAAACACAGTTCGTTTTTCTTAAGTTCTTTTCGTAAAAATATCGGTTCTTTTAAGTTCTTTAAGCATTTTACATCATAAGAAAGTTACCTTTGCAGTTCTGTTCGTCGCTGTTGGTCGTGGATTCTGCCGGCATACTCACTTCGTCACTGGCCCGTGATTGTGGTGGTTTACTTGTTTTAGGGGTAGATTCGGTATTCAAGCAAGAAGACAAGGGCATTCGGAGACGGTTTTTGTGAGAGATTTCTTTTGGTTTATTTCACGCTTCGTTACATTGGAGAGGTCTACATTGTCGGCCTATTCATTTACATCTTCTTTTCATCCATACCGCTTGGGTGCAATTAGCTACATTCTTCTACGTTTAGCCCATCTCTCGCAATTCACACAGACCTCGCATTGCAGAGACCAGCTTATACGTCTCTATATTACGGGCTTCCATCGTGAACTGTCGTTGAAAACTAACTCTTTCACACAAAGCTACATGGCTAATGCGTGTTGATTCCTCGCTCCAAAATCAGAACTCATTCAAAGCCACATAGCTAAGCGTGTTGACTCCTCTCTTCCAAAGTCGGGAACTGAATGAAAAACTAAGTTTTCACACAAAGGAGCTGTGACGTCAGAGACCTCTGACCTTTCAACGAATCTCCTAACTGCACTCAAATTACCTTTGTGTCTGACCTTTTGAACTCAAGATTTCCCTCATTGTCACCCGAACTGTGAGAATGACACTGTACCAAGCTTGCACGAGATGACACCGTCACAGATCGCGCAAGTCAAGTGGTCTTTCTTACGTCCACCCATGCGTCCCAAATTATCACTGAACTTAATTCTACTTCTTTTACACGGTGCACAATTAATACTAGTTGACCTACACTCTTTTTAGAAATGCATGGCCTTATGATCTAACAGTAGTAGTAGTAGTAGTAGTAGTAGTAGTTCTAGTAGCAGGATATGAATACTATCTTGGAAGACTTGTTTATACTCAAGCTCAAAGGAAAACCATGTGTTTACTCGCGTGAGAACATTTAATGATAGTAAAAAAGTAATAATTTAATATATAATTAAAAATCAATCTGACTCCCGACGTAATAACATTGCATCGGACATTCCATTCCGTCTAACAAATATTTATGTGTCATGATATTTCTTTGGAATGAACACGTACTTCGCTGGTTTCTGTCAAAATACTTCTTTCCACTAAGAAGATTGGTAAAATGAATATATTGTTCAATTATGACCTAATATACAAAAAACATCTATGTCATGAAGAAAAATATTTAAATACTGATCTATCAATTTTAGCTATCAGATAAACAATTATTAAAAGAAACTTAATATTAGCCTATTTTATTCTTACACTTATTTGAATATTACTGAAATAGGAAAACATTACTTATTTATATCAAAGATGAAAACTTTTATTTTAACTTTAATGAGGGAAGCGTCAGAAATTGCAGATCATGCAAAAGTTTCCTGAAATTCAAAAATAAATTCGTTGCTTTTATTTTTATTTTTATTTAGTACTAGTATAATAGTTTTCAAATAGCATCGTTTTTAAATCACAATCGTTTTAACTATCTAGTTTAGATCGATATTTAATGTGTTCTGTCTCATTAATAGTTAGTTACCAGTTACTAATTATCAATGATGTGCTAGAAGAAATTGCCCTGAAGCCTTATATATATATAAATATATATGAAATTATG
Organism: Sepiola atlantica; assembly: GCA_963556195.1. NCBI lineage: Eukaryota > Metazoa > Mollusca > Cephalopoda > Sepiida > Sepiolidae > Sepiola > Sepiola atlantica. Next base: position 78,329,838 of record OY744522.1, read on the forward strand.
ATTTTGTCATTCTTCAATGTTTTTCTGCTAAAATTCAGAAGGTCGCAGTCTACTATACGACCCTCACCGTTTTTTATTTAATAAAAGTTAAATAAATAAAAAAGAATAGCATTACGAGTTCGAGACTTTCAGATGTTTATTGTCGACGCAAAATGACAATCGGCTTTGTAATTAGGAATAAACACACGAAACCACTCAAATCAACACACGAATTGATAAACAGCCTGAAGTGCGTGCTCAAAATGTGACCCGCCTATTTTCCTCCATTGGCATTTCACAAAGAGAACACTCCGGATTGGATATTAGTCGGTTACACATAAAATGTCGCCTTTTTCACTTAAAACAAAAAGGCTTATGAAAATAGGAAACAAACAAGAACTTAATCAAAATATGATCCACTTAAATAAATGACCTTTCTCCAACAATGAAATAATATGATCTTATATCTATAGAATATTCGTTACTTAATTGTCGGATATTCAGTATAGAAATTCATCGTCATCTCTTTTGCCAAACCTGTTGTGATGAATGTAATGTACATAAAACTCTAATATCCAATAATTTGTTGACGATTGCTGTTATTTAAACTGACAAGACACTTTTACATTTTTCATTAAAGGTCCCAAGGGCGTACCTATATTATGAACCAAACGTTAGCGTGCATTCCCGCTCGTAAATACACCAAAATAAAGGTTTTTATTTTATCTAGAATATCCTTGTTGTCATTAACCGACAACTATATGCACTCTCTAGACGCAAATATTGAGTATATTATAAACGATATTGTTTTTAATTTTAACATAAGGAAAGCCGTAGTTTTAATGAAAAAGTGGGGTGATATCCAAAGGTAAAAGGTGACCCCAAAGAAGAAAGTCGACAAATCCACGTGACTTTCGACGGAGATTTTCTGTTTCTTTCTGGCAACATTTCAAACAGAGAAGTTTCCAATGCGTCTTTCTCAATATGGAGAAGCACGGACAATGTAACTAGGTCTACCAGCTATCCGTCTGATTTTGTGACTGTTCTTCTCTTTATAATAAACCATTGTTATAAATTACCACCAGAGTTATTTTGTCAATAGACGACCGAAGAACTCGGTTCGCGAACGTTTTTACACGCATCAAGAAGTGAAAACGTAACATAATGAATTGCTCATAAATGAATGCGTATAAAATAACAATGTGAAAAAGATTGACATTTAACTAGCTCTTATCGTTACAAAGTTATTCGATCGTTGTTTAAAAGAGAATTGCTTTCCGTCTCCTTAGAAAAAGTATTCAGTCTCTACAGTATTACAAATACGGAAAATCGGTCATGTGTATCTCAGTACAGATCGACCCGTCTCCTCTGCGTCAGGAGTAAGCGGTGTGAATCTTTGGTAAATCAGAGTTATCAATGACCACAGCAAAAGCAAACTACCTAATGACAAGCAATATATAATTCATCAGACAAGATAACAAGCTGGCATGCTGACTGTACTATTGCATGATATCAGTTAATCTATCAGAAAAGGCTTCATTTCTCGGGGAAAATTAGTGATATATCAAAGGCTTTTGACATGGTTTGGCACAACAAAGTTTTGCTTCACAAGCTTTATAGCGAGATAATATCTGGAAATGCCGTTTAAACGATCAACCTCTTTCTCTAGTAGGTCTATTAAGTAGTCGTAGATCGGTAGAAGACTTACACACATAAAATAAACAACACTCTTTTCTGTACCAAAACTTTTCCTGATATTCATCACTGATCTTCAGAATTATATTCTGAGATAATTTTGTGTAAAACTTACTTCACCCAAACGAGCCAAGTTGCCACTGTATACGTAAGGGGCTACTAAGAATAAGAGTAAAAGTTTAAGGTGTCATCCTGAATTGGAAGCTGTGCTGCGAGATACTTGTTCACATAAGTTTAACATTTCCGCATGTCGGTAGAGTCGGGATAACAGTATCAGGGAGAGGAGTCATAAGCCGGCAGCTTGAGGAAATAAGCTATTAGAGTAGAAGGCTCTCTGGCATCTGGGGACTTCCACAGTGAATGGATCGGATTTAGATGATTGTCGGGTTGGTTGAGTTTATTAACGTCGAGTGGGGACTCAGCGCATCAATTTCATTGGAGCACATCCCACTAAAGTACTTTTAAGACAAGCACAAGGATACAAGATTGCAGTGATGGGACAGGGGCTGGAGCTTGATGGATAGTGAGGGATCTATTAGATTACTGACTCTTTTTTTTACCTTGTCCAAGATGGGGAAACTGAGTTGTTCACCAGCCGGATGCGACTACAATACTCTATTCATGGGCGGGTGGTGGTTGAATATGTTTCTTGTAGTTTTTAAAGGAACGGTAGAGTGTTATTTGCTATGATCATTAATGGTTTAAAAGGTTTGTTTTAGGTGTTGAATGAAAAAGGAGCTTTGTCTTTGTAGCATTAATGATATCATCCATTAATTACCCCATTCCACTACAGACTAGATGTCACTTTCTAAAGATTAAGCAATTGCCTCGGATATGTGCGCATCGTTTTACTCACATGACGAGAGTAGAGCGTGGTGTCATCAGGAAATATACACATCTAAGATACAATGTCCTAAGGTAAGTCCTTTATGTAAATCAGGAAACATATAGGTCAAAGGATCGATCCGTGGGGTACGCCTGCATTTATGTCGTGTAGTTTTTATGAACTGTCATTGAGGATAACCTGGATATTACTTTTGGTTAGGAATGATCTAATTATATTAAATATTTGTCCAGTAATACCATATTAATATTTTTCATGAGAAGACCTTCATGATAGACATTGTCAAGGGCTTTGGATACATCAATCGATTCCACCTTATTTTCACCTACCTTGCCCAACGTATAGTATATGCGTTTAGAGATGACTGTTAGGATATCCGCTTGTCTGAATTTATACTGCTGACCAGAAAAAAGTTTAGCTTTAAAGATGTGCCTGACTATCGCTAGATTCATTAAAGATTCAAAGAATTTAGTGAAGAGCGGGAGTAGACTGAGGGAGCGATGATCATTAGAGTCAGTTTGATCTCCAGATTTGTTGAAGACTGGTACCACAGAGACAATTTTACAGCTACCAGGAAAGCAGGATTTGGCAAGGTATTTGTTATAGAGTTTGGAGAAGACATGGGCCAGTTCAGCAGATAATTTCTTTATTACTATTATTCGTATAAGATCAAGCACACATGATTTGGAGGTGCCAGTTTTTAAGATGTCCCAGTATTGAGATAGTGTAATAGTCAAGTGATCAAGTGTAGCTTTAGTCGGCAATGGGAAATTAAGAATGGAGTGGTTGGCGGAGTCCAAAGTGGAGTTTAAGGCGTAACGCTGGGAAAGTAGTTCAGCTTCATCAGTTGCAGTGAAAACGACACCATTGTGGTTTTATAGCAAGGGAATTGTTGATTGCCCATTATTGAAACACTATTGAAATTTTTCAGAAAACAGGAGTACTTAGTTTCTGCGACTAAATGCCTTTTCTGATCATCTCTGTATTTCTTCTCTTTGTTTCAGTTATCATTGTGTTACAATTTTGTCTATACGCTAGATATTTATGTCTATTCGTAGTATACTTATCGTGGCTGAATTTTCGGAATGCTTGCCGCTTCTGAACAATAGCAGCTGCACTGTTCGAGGTGAACCATTGTGGAGAGTAGGGCTTTCTGTAGAATTTTCGCATAGGGGTCATCATGCGCCTCTCTACTAGTCAGATATTTCAGAGCCGTCGTAGGTATTAAAAGAATATTATATATATATATATATATATATATATATATATATATATATATATATATATATATATATATGAGTGTGTGTGTGTTTAGATAGAATACGTGTAAACAACAGCTCTTAGAGATAACATAGAATAAGTAGGAATAAAACTGAGGGTGAATGTAATGGCTTCTCGTTTATATTTAGACTATTTCTCACTTGATTTAATTTCATGGATTCGGGACTTGAAGGGACAACTGTAGTGGTGTCCACTAGAGTTTGAAAATGCCGGAAAGCGAGACAGTATCTATACGTCGACCAAAGGAGGTAAGTAAGAACATAGCCATAGTTTGGCTCGATTTCCAGAAAGCGTGCGGCAGAATCCATAAAGTATAGGTTATGCTCAAAATATTGGACAATATTATTAATTGTATAGAGAAATCAATGGAAAGATATAAAGAAATCCCGTCGATTAAAACAAGAACAGGAGCAATTTCTTACTCATCAGCGTTTCTCACGTTTAAGGATAAGTATATATATATATATATATATATATATATATATATATATATATATATATATATATATATATATATATTACTTCGGCTACGAAATAAGCAAAAAAGAGAAAAATCAAAAACAAAAAATCAGCATTTTAAGATATTAGCACTATAACATTCAAAAGAATTGACACAACTCTCTATGCCAGCACTTTGACAAGCACTTACGATCAAGACATTGTCATGACCATTTCTTCCAACCTCAGTCACGTGGTGAAATCGGGAAAATTGGATTGGTAACTTTAACAACTTTAATAGCAAACGTTTCAGTTTTTACCACTGATCATCACTTGATGTGAAAAGAAATGGCTCTCTCATAGAATCATCATCTTGTTTTAAAAATCTATTTAGACTTACTCTCACTTCAGAGTGAAATTAAGGAGTTACATCAACTCTATTGCTGAAGTAGCTGGAAGAAGGGTTTGACCATTTCCCTGTTTGAGGGAGTATCTTATTCATGATGCAATCATTCACTTATATAAGTCAGATATGTCCCATGATTGAACACTACTGCCACATCTGGTAAAATGCTGTTCGGAGCAATATTTCTAGCTTTGACAAGCTACAAAATAGGCCACACAACCTTATGAGTGATTATCGCTTCTCTATGTACACCCTTTTCATACAGATAACACGTTAGTAGTCGTTATTCTATAATTATTTCTCTGTTACCTTATCTACGCAATACCAAACTCTTATTTTTCATCTGAAACATTCAGTACAATTATTTATTCTTCCACTGCAAGGAACATTGTCTTTCTTACACAATGTTCCTAAAATGAACATAGATCTTCAGTTTGTTTGAAAGAACTTTGCAACTTTGTAACACGTCACCGGGAAACTGCTTTCATGCAGACTACAACATCTTTTAATTCTGGTCGTTTCTTTCATCGTTTTTAATTTTATCAGAATACTGCTTCAATATTTTACTGATTATCTTATTAACACGCGTACTCGAGTTGCTTACAGCTTTGATAAGTGTCGCCTCATTAGTTTCAAACACATTTACAAAAAGGTGCAGTCTGATGCTTTTAATGAATCAAAATAATGTTTTCTCTTTCTTTTTCTCCTTCCTATTATTACTATTATTGTTGATATTATTTTCTCACTGGACGTCTTCCGACATATCATTATCACCGATTGTTCACTGACAATAACACGTGGTGTCCACTAGAGTTTGAAAATTCCGGAAAGCGAGACAGTACCTATACGTCGACCAAAGGAGGTAAGTAAGAACATAGCCATAGTGTGGCTCGATTTCCAGAAAGCGTGCGGCAGAATCCATAAAGTATAGGTTATGCTCAAAATATTTGACAATATTATTAATTGTATAGAGAAATCAATGGAAAAACGAGGACTGGAAATGACACCTGGATGGTAAAATATCTGACAGAGATAAAGATATATAGTAGCATATTCTAGGAAGACTTTCTATCTCCCAACTTCTTTTTACAGCCATGATGCCACTGAATAAAATATTCAGAAAGTGCAATGCCGGATGCGGATCTATAGACATTATAGAACAAATTAACCACCTGAGGTATATGGACGATCTGAAACTTTTTGAAAAAAAAAGAAACGAAGTAAAAACATTCAATAAATACAACAACAATTTTCAGCAATGACGTTCGAATATAATTCAGAATATAAAAGTGTGCACTACTGGAGAAGAAAATTGAACTCGAAACAGCAGAGGGGAACTGCGAAGTAATGAGGGTGTTTGCAAATTTGGCAGTTGTAAATATATGAGAATAATGGAGGCAGATGCAAGCAAATCAACAACAGTCAAAGAGGAGTTTGGAAGAAAATACACGAGCAGAACTAGAAAAACCTTTTAACCTAAATAATAAAGTAGACACATAATACAAGGGAAAATGCATAAGCAGTATATCTCGTTACTATCCTGGCACCTTCATATGGCAACAAAGAACTGAGATACCTGGACCAAAGAACGAGGAAACTTATGTCCATGCACACCACAATACACCCGAAAGATAATATTGACCGACTACAAATAAAGATAATGCTTAAAAGAAATGTTTGTATAGAAGACTGCAGAAATTATACAATAAAAGAAGAAAAGTAAATAGCAAGAAGTAGATAAATCTGATTATATTTCCGAAAATCCCGGTCAAAATTGAACATAATAAAGCGCAGAAAAACTGAAGGCAAAAGGACGAGAAAAACAATATGAGAAGAGAAGCAGCTACATAGACGATTTCTAGGAATGATCAGAGAAGCTATGCACGAAAATGCATGTCTATGATACGCAAAAAGTACACTTGAATAAAGAAACTGAATCGCTGCAAATAGACTCACAAAACAACGCAACCGGAAAGAACTATGTCAAATCCAAGATATTAAAAACTCATGAAGACAGTAAATGTAGACTCTATTAATAAAGAAACGAAACGGTAAATAACATAAGTGAATGCAATAATTTAGCCCAAAAGGAATACAAAAACAAACGTAAATGGTATGGGAACTATGCAAGCGAATGGGAAAAGCATAAACCAGATGGAATATTAAAAATGATAGACATAAAAAGGTATGTGAAGTGGTAATTCAAATTTGCCAACTGATCAAAGCAAAATGACTGGGTATGATAATAGTGACCAAGAAGAAAAAGCAAGCAAACTATTACATTTTGTCGTACCTGCAGTTCACAGGGTAAAGCCCAAAGAAGCAGCAAGCTAAGTAAATACATACAGTTTGCCAGACAACTCAATTAACTATGTAACATAGAGAAAATTGCTATAATACCAGTAATAATAGAACTAAGAACAATTCCGTCAGACTTGCAAAACAAGGGGAAATTGGAATCAAAATTGGATAGACACCGTACAAAGCAACTCACGTAACGAGATGATGTTGAGCGACAACAGATACACTAAAATAAAATAATACTGTGTATACACAACAACACACACAGAAGGAACATTCCATGAAACGAAGCAAACATATACTGAAACTACAATAGTAGATAAAATCATCATGCAATCTGCCACTCGCAAAGAAAAAAGTCGTTAAGTTTCAAAGTAGATTGAAAACTGTCGAATGAGAGAACTAACCAGCCCCTGACTCAAAGGGGATGCAAGGTACTCAAATGGTTTGATGGTTTGAACCCTAAACATACTAAGAAAGCCATTATCTGCGACGAAATCAAAGGTAAACGGCTGTTGCCAGAATCAAAAAGTTGTTATTGACAATAACACGTTTGAGAAGTCATAGTAAATAAATAATAATAATAATAATAATAATAATAATAATAATAATAATAATAATTATTATTATTATTATGATAATAATAATAATAATAATAATAATAATAATAATAATAATAATAATATATCTAGATAACGAACGATAGAACTCACCGAGGAAGAAGCAAGAGAAGTTGAAAACATGAAACGGTTCATGTCCGAGAACAAAACAAAACAAAAGTCCCACCCCAAAGGAACGAAGATTCGAAGAAGGTAAAAGTAAAAACTAAGAAAGTAAACAGATTCCTCGCGTACATCTCAACAGACTCTATCACAAATTTACACAACTTTATATGTGCGGGGGCAAAATCAATGTGTATGAAACTAAAATGAGAAGAAATGACTGAGCAAAAGAATAGACCGAAAAGACCTGGATGGGAAATATAACTGAACTGCAGATAACCAACTTTAAAAAGAAGCTAACATCATAAACAGGATATGAGAGAACAGGGAACAATGGAAGAACAGAAACTTACATCACAAGAAAAGACTAAATAAAAATACGTCACAACTAAAACAAAATAGAGCATCAATAGAAGGAAGACTGAGACGATATAGATACAAATAGGAACACCATGAACAGTGTAAGCCATTTTACAAAAAGGTAAACGGAGAACGAACAACAACATAGCAATTGGATCGTACAGAAACAAAACACTTCTGGGGCAACATATGGGAAAAGCCTAAAAAATACGACAAAAATGCAAAATAGCTGAAATACATGAAAGAGGGAATACAGAAAATTAAGGATAGAATAGAAACAGACATTCATGGAGAAACGATAAAGAAAAATGACAAACTGGAAAGTACCAGGGCACGATAGAATACATGCATACTAGTTTTTAAAAAATACGACCCTACCTAAAAGGCTAGCGCAGAAACTGTGAGAATCTATCCACAAAACAGACGTAGCAAAGTAGATGACCAAAGGAAGAACAACGTTAATACAAACAGATGGACAAAAATGGAAGGATCCCCACACCTACAGGCTAATTACCTATTTTCCTACAATGTGGAAAATCTTAACGGCATAACCGAGTGCAAACATTTACCAATTCCAGTACAAAAATGATGTCGGGACAAAAAAAGAGGGACGCATGATTTGCTATAGATGGATGAAAAGATCCGTAAGAAAGTAAAAAGCAGATAAAAAACACATATCCATGGAATAGATTGTTTACAAGAAGGTTTAAGACAGAATTCTTAGAACATGGAAAATTGAATACTTAAATATACAAGATATCCGACAAGATTACTAATTCTATTAATGAAAGCAATTGTAACATAGAAATTAGACATGGCAGCTGGAGGGCAACACCTGAGTGAGATAAAATACAGAGAGGCATCTTCCAAGAAGACTCTCTATTACCACTACTATTTATAATAGCCATCATTCCACTCAACTACATACTCAGAAAATGTGATGCCGGATAAAAGTTTACAGACACAGAACAAGGAATAAATCACCTCATGTACATGGATGACCTGAAACTATTTGTAAAAAGAAAATAGGAACTTGTGGGGGTCGTCATACCTTGTTTTGGTGATAACTTCCTCCACAAATAAAAATAATAATAAGAAGATTTACATGCACAATCAACGGAAGTTTATTTACTGAAATAAACTATTAACAAATAGAATATATTTTTTTTTGTAATGAGTTCATGAGTCCTTCCTTTAGTTTCAGGGTAAGTAAAAAGAAGAATGTCTTTTCTTTTGTTGAAATGTTCATTTGTTATAAAATATTAAAAGAGGCAATAGGTAATGTTCGCCTGTGAAATTGTATGAAGCGCGCGAAAGGTGAAATGGAAGAGTGATAGTAAGATGCGTGTAACCTCCGGATGAAAAGTCAGTTGAAAGAGAGAGTTTGATGTTTGTGTGTGCTTAAATACTATTTGGATAGGCTCCAGCGAGCTTAAGGAGAAAAGTTTAGAAAAATATGTCTTTGGAGAAATCTCATTGGACAGAAATATCACGTGGTGTGCTCTCAACTACGTCCGCTCGTTTTGAGTTGATTTAATATATAAAGCCACATCGGAATTTGCGTGGGCGTTATTTTATATTTGTCACGCGCCAATACAACAATTTTCACTCTGCACGCCTAAATTGTATTTATCCCAAACAACAATTTGTATTCGAATCTTAACCGTGTCAACTGGCACAATACTCCCCCCAGATTGAAAAAAAGGAAAAAAAAAAAATTTTTTTTTTAATATGTAATGTATTCCCTGAAATGTTTCGGCCAGTGGACTTTTCTACCTGTTTTTGTCGTAGGTTTGACGTTCCCGTGACTTTCTGCTGGACTCCCATGTTCTAAGGGAATTTGTTCTGGTGGGGAAATTGTCTGAGGGTGTTCCTCAATGTATGCTGGTTTAATTCGGTCGATCGCGATGTTGTCTTTCCTGTTTTTCCTTTGGACAGTGAAATATTTTTCACTTCTGTCCAAAACTTGGTATGGTCCTGTGTAATTTGGACAAAATGGCTTTTTAACTGTATCGTTCCTAATAAATACATATTTGCATGTGTGAAGGTCATTTGGCATATGTGTTTGTTTGTCAGCCCTCCTGGTGGGTGTAAATTTGAGAGAAGACATTTTGTTCTTTAATTCCGTCACAAATGTATTTGTGGGTGAAATGTCTGCGTATGCATCAAAATATTGTCCAGGTAGTGTGACTGCTGATCCAAAAACTACCTCCGCTGGCGTGTTTTGTAAATCCTCTTTCATCGTGTTTCGGATCATTAATATGATTAATGGTAAATTATCTGACCAGTCTGCGTTGTTATGACTCGTAGCCAAAGAAGTTTTTAGCTGTCTGTGGAAGCGTTCGACAAGGCCGTTCGAGCAAGGCTGATAAGCCATTGTCTTTATGTGGGATGTTCCCAACAATTGGTTTCGATTGAAATTGCGAGCCTCTGTCCGTTGTGAGTACTGACGGTACTCCAAAAATCGCTATCCAGTCTTTTAATATTGTTACAGCTACTGTCGCCGCCGATGTGTCCTTCACGGGTATAGCTGTTGACCATCTGCTGAACCTGTCGACTATGGTGAGAATGTGGGTGTGTCCTTTCGAGGGGGGTAATGGCCCCACCAAGTCAACATGGATATTGGTAAACCTGGCATCTAGCGTACTGAAAGTATCCAGTGGTGACTTTGTATGCCTGTGTATTTTATTCTTTTGACAGGATACACACGTCTTGGTCCAATTTCGAATATCTGTATTCATTTTCGGCCAAACGAAACGGTCTGCTATTATTCTTACCGTGGCTCGTTTGCCTGGATGAGATAAATTGTGGAAATGTTGAAAAACATGTCGTTTGATGCTTGGTGGTATGTATGGACGTGGTTGTTTTTTTGCTGTATCACAATAAAATGTTGTTGTACTAAAAAATACAGGCATTTCCTTCAGTTGCAAAGACGTTTTCTGTTGTACGTCAGTGAGTGTCTCGTCCGTTTTTTGTTCTTGTGCAATTAATTCCATACTCAGCGAACTGGAATTTATCGAAGTTATTGCAGCTCGTGATAATGCGTCCGCCATAATGTTTTCTTGTCCCTTGACGTATCTGATGTCTGTAGAATATTGAGCAATATAATCAAGATGTCTGATTTCTCTTGGGCCATATTAATCTATGTGTGTATGCAGTGCATATGTTAACGGCTTATGGTCAGTGTAAATACAAAAGTTTCTTCCTTCCAACAGATGTCTAAAATGTTTAATTGCCAAATAAATTGCTAATAGTTCCCTTGAAAAGGTACTGTACTTTGTCTGTGTTTTGCTCAGTTTGGCTGAAAAAAACGAAATAGGGGTCATTGTATTCACTGTCAGTTGGTGTATAACTGCTTCTACAGCTATGTCTGATGCGTCTGTTGTAAGTGTAAGTTTCGATTCCTCACTGTCCTTAATATTATTCAATTTTGTGAAATTGACTAAGGCAGTTTTAGCTTGAAGGAAAGCTTTCAAAGCTAGTCCTTCCAGTTTTAATTGTTGGTTTTTCGTTTTGTTCTTCAATAATGACGTTAACGGTGCAAGGATTGTGGAACAGTTGGGTAAAAATCGTCTGTAATAATTAATTACACCTATGAAGCGACGAATTTGTCTAACAGACGTAGGTTGTGAAAAATTCGTAATGGCACTTACTTTTTCGGGTAATGGTGATATTCCATCCTGATCAATTGAATGTCCGAGGAAATTTACTTCTTGCTGACCGAAAATACATTTGTCCAAGTTTATTTTTAAACCGTAATGGGACAGTCTTTGAAAAACTTGTTCCAAGTGTTGTTTATGTTCGTCGAGGTTTCTACTAGAAATTAGGACATCGTCAACGTATGTGAATACGAATGGAAGGTCCCTAAAAACCTTGTCTATTAACCTTTGGAAGGTTTGACAGGCGTTCCTAAGTCCGAATGGCATTCTGACAAATTCGTAAAGTCCAAATGGCGTGGTCAGTGCTGTTTTATGGATATCTTCTTCCGCCACCGGTATTTGGTGATATGCTTTCACTAAATCCAGTTTAGAAAATATCGTGGCGTTTTGCAGTCCGATTGCGAAATCGTGAATGTGTGGGATAGGGTATCTATCCGGTACAGTTTGTTCATTTAATCTCCTGAAATCGCCGCAAGGACGCCATGTTGTCGCGTCTGATTTCTGTACCATATGTAGAGGAGATGACCAGGCACTTTTGGAAGGTCGAATAATTCCTTGTTGTAACATGCGTTGGAATTCGTCCTTTGCGAATTTGTACTTATCCGGCTTCAAACATCTGAGTGTAGCGTAGACGGGTTGTCCACTCGTTTTAATATAATGTCTTGCATTATGTTTTATATCATCCGCGACTGTGAATGGCTGAGTAAGTTGTGGGTATTTTTGAAACAGCCGACGAATGCACCTCTCTTCAGGAAAGGCAGAACTAATCCCAGTAGACTGGTATCTTGTGGTGATACCTTTAATTACGATTTTTGTTTGGTTATCAGTCAATGTGTGATTAGTCATGTCTACTGATAGATTATATCGTGCTAAGAAATCTGCTCCTAATATTGGTGTCGTCACGTTGGCTATGGTAAATATCCACCAAAAATGTGCGACACAAGCTGAGATTGACGCTTAAGTACTTTTCACCGTATGTCGGTATTTGTGTGTCATTAGCTGCCTGGAGGTGGTAAGGCTGTGGAGTAGCTTTCTGTTTACTTAGCGCTGGTATCACGCTTATTTCAGCTCCGGTATCTATTAAGAAGTTAAATCCGTGATTACTGTCACGAATGAAAAATAGACGACCTTTAGTGGAATATCCAGCAACAGTTGTCGTCTCTACTGGCTGGAATGATCGTTTCCCTGATTCTTGTTTTCAAAAGTGCAAGGATAAGTGCAACGCCTCGCTTCTGTGCCGAATTTTTTGTGGTAAAAACAGATTTCGTTCGCTCGTTCTCGTGTGTTGCTTCGACCTCTGCTAAAACTTCGTTTTCGGTAGTTCGGTCGATTATTAAATGAGTAACGACGGTTTATTTGCATAAATTCCTGCAATTTACGAGTGAGGTTTTCGACCGTAGTTTTTAGTTCGGCCACTTCGTCGTCTCTCGTCTGTTTTGGCTGTGCTTGTGCTGAGTTTACTCTGCGGCTCCTCAGATTTTCAGGAATTCGGTCCGCCATGTCGGCTAGTTTTACCGTGCTTGTCTCTTCCGTTGTGGGTGCCAGAATTTGTACTGTTGTGTCTGGGAGTTTATCCAGCCACAAACTTCTCATTATATTTTCGGACATTTTGTTGTCTCCTAGCAATGATCGCATGTATCGTAAAAGTTATGACGGTGTGCGATCTCCCAATTCTACTTGGGTGAAGAGATTCCGTAACATTGTCTCGTTTGATAAGCCAGTCCGTCTCAAAATAGCCTCCTTAAGTTCGTCGTATGGATTATTTTCTGGTACGTTCTCCAATAAATCGGTCACTTCCTCGACGACGTCTGCCGGGAGTTTTTCAACCAAATAACAATACTTGGTTCGCTGAGACGTAATCCGTTTTGCGTCGAAAAGGGCCTGGATCTGGATAAACCACGTCTTTACATTGGTGGGATTAAAAACTGGAATATTTAGCGTTAATTTAGCTAGGGGTGTTTCAACGCGGGGAGCTTCCATTTTTCTGTTTTTTGTTTGAAAGTGATTTTAAAGCCTTTAAACTGTCGGTTGATTTTTTTAATTTCGACTTAATAGCGACTACCGGCGTAACTCGCTAATTTGTTGCTCCATTGTACTGAGATCCATGCTTCGTCTGACGGCTTGTATCATCCCTTGAGATTCGCATTGTCTTTTTCTTCCTTTGAGTGTTACCGCACGCATGATATCGCCAGTATGTTAGGAAACCGCGTGTAGCTTATAAAGAAGTTCCGTTGTGCGTGTCATTCTAAGTCGTGGTCACCAACTTGTGGGGGTCGTCAAACCTTTTTTTGGTGATAACTTCCTCCACAAATAAAAAAAATAATAATAAGATTTACATGCACAATCAACGGAAGTTTATTTACTGAAATAAACTATTAGCAAATAGAATATATTTCTTTTTGTAATGAGTTCATGAGTCCTTCCTTTAGTTTCAGGGTAAGTAAAAAGAAGAATGTCTTTTCTTTTGTTGAAATGTTCATTTGTTATAAAATATTAAAAGAGGCAATAGGTAATGTTCGCCTGTGAAATTGTATGAAGCGCGCGAAAGGTGAAATGGAAGAGTGATAGTAAGATGCGTGTAACCTCCGGATGAAAAGTCAGTTGAAAGAGAGAGTTTGATGTTTGTGTGTGCTTAAATACTATTTGGATAGGCTCCAGCGAGCTTAAGGAGAAAAGTTTAGAAAAATATGTCTTTGGAGAAATCTCATTGGACAGAAATATCACGTGGTGTGCTCTCAACTACGTCCGCTCGTTTTGAGTTGATTTAATATATAAAGCCACATCGGAATTTGCGTGGGCGTTATTTTATATTTGTCACGCGCCAATACAACAATTTTCACTCTGCACGCCTAAATTGTATTTATCCCAAACAACAATTTTTATTCGAATCTTAACCGTGTCAACTGGCACAATACTCCCCCCCCCCGACGTGACAGCTGTTTAATATGACTAGAGTCTTCACCCAGGGCAATCAAATAGAATTCAGAATTGAAAAGTGTGCACTGCTAGAAATTAAAATACGAAAACTGGAGACGACAGAGGGCACGGAACTACCCAACCAGGAAGAGGTGAAGGTGCTAGGCGAACAAGAGAGCTATACATTTGGAGGGAGTTTTGGAAGTAGACATCATAAAATCTACAGAAATGAAAGTGAAGATTCAAAAAATTATTCGCGATGAACAAGAAAACACTTAGAAACAGAATTATATAGCAGAAATCAAGTAAAATTAATAAACACCTGTGCAGTATCACTAAGAATATATTCTTGACCATTCATAAGATGGACTGAAGAAGAACTCAGACACCTTGACCAGAGTACTAGAAAATTAATCACCATGCACAACGCACTACACCCAAAATACGATACGGAAGACTTTGCATAAATAGAAACGAAGGGGGAAGAGGACTGGTAAGTATAGAATACTGTGCAGAAGACAGAAATTAAGAGCTCGATAAATACATAAATCAAAAAATGAAAGGGCTAATCACCGCAGCAAAAGACACCGTCGCAACAGAACAACACAGGAAGCACCGACACAAAGAACAAGAAAAGATAAGTGGGACGAAAAATAACTACAGGGACGCTTCATAAGACTGCCAAGAGAAGAAACCAAGGAAAATAGCTGGGCATGGCTACGAGAAGGAGACTGTAACAGGAAAACGGAATCTTTACTGACGGCTGTACAGAACAATGCGATTAGGACAAAGTACATTAAAGCTAAAATAGATAAAACCCAGGAAAACAGTAAATGCAGAATGTGTGGACAACGGTACGAAACAGTAAATTATATAATAAGTGAATGTAGCAAACTAGCCCTAAAAGAATACAAGAACAGATACGACTGCGGATTGAATTTGGAACACACAGACAAATGCTACAAACATAAACCAGAGACAGTACTAGAAAACGAAAAACACAAAATCCTCTGGGATATCGATGTAAAAACAGATACACTCATACGAGCAAGGAGACGAGATGTGATAATAATCGACAATAAGGAAAGATCCTGCCAAATCGTAGACTTCGCCGTTCCAGCAGACTACAGAATGAAGATCAAGGAGACGGAAAAACGAAGCAAATACACGGAACGTACCCGATAACTGAAAGTAATGTTGAGCATGAGAAATGTCAATATAATATCAATAATCGTAGGAGTACTACGAACAGTCTAAAAATAACTGGAGAATTCACTGGGAAAAATTGGAATCAAAGGGATCACTGAGACAATACAAAGGACGGAAATTATCAAAACAGCTACAATTTTAAGGAAAACGTTTGAATGCAGAAACCACTCCGCATCATATACGAATGGCAACCAGTTATATGGAAGTTACAACAATAAGAAAACACAACGACAGGAAGAACAATGGTCTCGACTGACACCACACAAAATAGTCGTAGATGGTTAAAGAGGATTGGAAGACCAAGGAGATATAGCACTATCAAGACTACCGCTGGAAGAGTGTGGAGAGTGCTGAGACGTTAGAGAGGCT
Source organism: Sepiola atlantica (assembly GCA_963556195.1). Lineage (NCBI taxonomy): Eukaryota > Metazoa > Mollusca > Cephalopoda > Sepiida > Sepiolidae > Sepiola > Sepiola atlantica. The sequence goes on from OY744522.1 coordinate 78,346,017, forward strand.
TATTGCAACCCAAATCACAGAGGAGACAAATGGTCGTTGCTAGCGATAAACTAATGGTAGGCGGCTGTTGCGATACCGCAACGTCATTTGCGGTGGTGATCGAAAAGCGATGGAAAGTACTGGACTCTAGGAGGGTTGTTGTGACTTAGACCCTGGGGAACACAACGTGTTGGTGTCGGTGCACAATCACTGACGATGACTTGTGTAAGTACTCCTAGTGGGCTATAATAATAATAATAATAATAATAATAATAATAATAATAATAATAATAATAATAATAATAATAATAATAAAATAATAAATGCATGAACCCATGCAAACTGTATCTGTCTGACTACATATGAGAGAAAAATCTGATAACGTGATATACACTCTACACAAACCGCAGGGGAACCAACATCGGTTGGCGCCACAAAAGTCGGTCGTGAAGGATCTACAGGTTTTAAGCACGGAAGAAAAGCGCACAGAGAACACCGGAATCATAAGAAGACTTACTGTAATTCAAATTTCAGAGAAAGACAACGGCCGATATCAGCTGATTAACGGCTGTTGCGTGAACGTCAAGTTAATTGTAAGGGTGGTCGCGAGAAGCTAGGAATATTGGGAATTTGTGGAGACTTGTTCTTACTCGGCCCCCATGGAACACCTGTATTTGACAGTGAGCGATCACTGATAATGCCACGTGTTAGAACTTATAGTGAGATAGAAATAATAATAAGCGGTGGGTATGGTTTCTACAGGTGAGAATGTCATGTGTAGCGATGGATTATTATTCCTATTTATACAGACAGGCCACTTTTGCATTAAAGTCCACGTGGACCTCGTCATTTATGTTTTTTGTCTTTTTTTCGTTATGTGTTGTGTAATTTGTTTTCTTACCCATAAATCTTATCCATGTTCTCCGCTAAACGGAAGCGTCAGTCAATTACAGGGTTGGAAAACGTTGCATTTTCAGGAAAAAATAAATATAAAACAATGCACCAGATAGTGAATGTAATATTACATCATACAACAACAATGACGAAAGTGCGCATGTGTACATATTGGGCATGCGCAGCACCAAGATAAAGTCATCATCAGCGCAATTTACAGCTGTTACATTTAGGATTTCATAAGTAATTTATTTCGTTTGGGTGGTTTCTATTTGTACTACATTTTACTACAACATGTTCCTTTACATTTTAGTCAAGTAATTAATAAAAAATGTCAAATATTAAATTATATATATATATATATATATATATATATATATATATATATATATATTAAGCATGAAAATAATGTAAAATTAAAAACAAAAATGACAGAAAAAGAAATATAATCTGGTATACACACCCCTACATTTATATGCTAAAAAATAAACTGGACAAGAAATTCCTAACAATTGAACAATACCTTCCCGTAACCTATCTACTGCATGAAATATTCAATAGTAATAACCAAACACTGTCCTACATCTGCTGCGAAACCTACAAATCATACTTAAGGAAAATAATAACAAAATAAAAAAGGAAAAAAGTAGGGAATAAAAAATAATAAAAAAATGCGTAAAAAAGGGACCAATATAGCAAACATAACACTAAGAAGAACAAAAATATAAACACTACAACTAGTAATAACACAAACCCTTAGAGCAATCACCCACATCAAAATGAAAAAGTTAGTAATGAAGAGAAAAGATGTAACTTCATAAATCGTACCCTTTGTCCACTAGAAAATAAATGCCTAAACAAAAGTATTGTTTACCAAGCCACAATATTTGCCAAGGAAAAACCGAATAACAAGAAGTACTACGTAGGTATGACTGCCATGGATTTTAAAACCATATATTACAACCACAACAGCACATTTAAAAACAAAGAACGATGAATTAAAACAGCACTAGCTAAGCTTTATTTAGAGCTCAAAGAAAACGGACGCTTACCAATAATTGAATGGAGAATAATACGACCGGCCAGTATATGTAGAAATTTAGACGACCCGTGTAGATTATGCCTGGATTAGAAATTTGAAATCCTAAACTTTTAAGACTCTAACATCTATTAAACTGTAAACGTTAAGTAGCAAACAACTACTTACACATAATAACATTCACTTCATGTAAACAGTAAATGATAACTAAATAAATGCATAAATAAATAAATGCATGAATAAAAAAAATAAAGTAAAACCTTGAATAGAAATACAAGCACGTGTTAAAATACGGTCATCCATTATTTTGACACAAAAAAGAAACGGGGATGGGCCACTCTATAGAAAACAGAACAATAGAATAGGAAAAAGGAAGTAAAATACACCGAACCGTTCTTTGTGAGAAGCCCAACCATTAGCAAAGAGAATAAAAACGAATCAGATTGATTAACTAGCTAGACTAAACACCACGTGTATATATAAAAACAAATGGCAACACAAACTATGCATTTTAGCATGACGAGTCCCTACGGAGATAAAACACCGAAGCCTCTGTGTAGCTAAATTGCCATGAATATAGTTTGATAACTTCCTATTTAGCTCTACTCACCTATTAAGTACTGTTAAAGTAAATAGTGAAAATTGATACATAAAAAATTATATTTTCTTTAACATTTTATGTGTATACATGAAATTATATATAGCTCCTCAAGCAGTTTAGAACTTTAATAAGAGTTTATTTCACCACTGAAAAAGTAAACCTAGAAACAACACTTAAACATATCACAACATAGATACGTTATTTAATTAATAAAAAACGGATGGACTAATACGCTGAATGCTATGATGAGCACCTTGATAGGAAACAACCTTACTGATACAAAAGCCTACAAAATACAAAACAAATAGAGCTCATTATTAGCATTCAAAATGACCTCTAAAATGTAATTACAGATTTAGAATTTAACTAACGACATAATAATTTCCAAAAACAATTACACAACATCGTTAGAAACATAAAAAAGTCTAACACACTCTTCGTAATATCGGATAAAACTAAGAATTTGTATAAAATAAATAAACAAGATATAACAAACTACTCAAAGAAAACATTACGAAAAACTAGATACAAGCGAACGTAACTGCATAGATATAATAAATGCTAAAAGTAAACAAATCACTGATGGGCCAAAAAAAGCGACAAAGTTAGTCCATTAAAACCTAAGGAAGCCTATATCTAATTTAAAGACAACAAAAGTAACTTTAACAATATCCTTTGCACCCGTTTAATAAATCCGACCAAACCAGAAATAGGAAGAATTAGTAATTGTTTGCAAGTGATGTTTAGAATGTGTCTTTTGGTTATTGAATGTGCTAGCATATTTTTTTATATATAGTTTTGAATTCTATGAAGGTTTCTTCCACGTAATATTATTTGTTATTCGGGTTTTTATTCGCAAAAGTGATGGCTTCGTAAACGAATAATCATGTTAAGCAGTTATTGTGTAGTGGACTAACTTCAAGAGTTATACAGTTACTGTTTGTCTTATCATTTTTAACTTTCTGATTTCTATTTTAGTAATTACTATTAGAGTTTGACTTATTACTATTTCTAGTTGGTATATTATTGTTCTTCTTAATGTTATTTTAGATATATTTATCATTCTGTCATTTAGATTTGTATCCACGTCTCTCACTTAGTATTTTGTTATTGAGTTCTTTGATTGATATTCCTATGTTTTCACAGCCGTTGTAGGACAGTTTTAGGTCTTATTTACTGAATATTTTGTGAAAAGAGTTTTTTTAGAACGATGCAATAGTTTATCGCCATATTTAGTTTTAGCGGCTTGTTTTACGCTGGTGTAAACAAAATTGTGTTTGTTCTATTTCTTTAAAATTATTATCATTGGTATCTTGTTGCTTCTAATTAATCTCGATATTATCATACCTACTTTTTAGAGCTCGGTTGTAAATGTTGCTTGGATTAACAAAATGTTCGTTGATACAGTTATTGCAAAGCTTATGTTCTATACAAGTACAAATATGTTTTTATGATAAATGGGGTTATTGAATGTTGGTTTCACGTATATAAAGTCGAAATTTTCCTTTAAATATCGCGCGTATATATTTTTATTTTAGTTAAAAGTGTCATTTAATATTAGCTGATAGGTCTATTCTAAGACATTTTTTTTTTCATTCACATATGAATAATTTACTTGAAGATGTCTCCCCTCAATTCACAGGAATCCATTATTATAGACAGTCAATCGTCTATATATTTGTATTAGCAAATTTATATGTGATCGAATATGCAAATATATCCCTAGTGTTTATCCATTGATAATCATCATTGATTGAAACGGATCTTAACAGTTTTAATAACGGGCATTAATTCGTAATGATTGCTTCGGCAATATACACCCATTGGTTAAATTCGAACTCTTTTTATTTGTTGGTTAATTTAAGAAAATAACCATTTGTAAACGTCAGCCAGGTCTTTGTTTGAGAGAAGCTCATGAATTCGACAATAAAACATTAACTGGCAAAAGATAAATAACAACGAATCTGACTTGTTAGTTTGCTAGTAAACATTACTTAGACACATAAAAACAAGCAATAACAAATTTGCGTGCAAAATTGCGGGGATTAAACATGGACGTTTCTGTGTAGCAATACTGAGATAGCTAAATATATATATATATATATATATATATATATATATATATATATATATATACATATACGCAGGCTTCTTGAATCACTAAAACTAACGATAAAAAAAATCATGCACGGACAAGAGGTGGCTTCATTTATGACATCGTCTCAGATGCCACATCTGTAGTAAGGTCTTTAAAAGTCTGGCAGGCCTAAAGAGCCATATCCACGCTTTTCACTAAGAACTTTTACACTAATATCACATCGATACGCCAAAAGTGATCATATTCGAAATCGAATAGACAGGTGCTATATATATATATATATATATATATATATATATATATATATATATAGGAAATGAAAAAGGAAAAGCTAAAAGATGGTCTTTTTTATGTATTCATCAATGTTTCGTCTTTACTTGTAAGACTTCCTCAGGATGATAATTTTAAGAAAAATGTCATGCAAGTACATAGAAATATTGGGATTACCTGATGGGTTAATTAGAAGAAGTAGTAGCCACTACTGGGAGCGCAGGACAAAGGTCCGGGCTGAGAGAAGTCGGTGACAGGGAGTGAAATGAATGTGGGTTGCTGTGAGTGAAAAGGGCTCTTTAGGCCTGCCAGACTTTTACAGACCTTACTACAGATGTGTTAGTTAATTTGTCTTAGGGTGGGAGAGAGGGGAGGGGTGCTGAGGTTTTTGTTGTGGTGAGGTGTGGCATGGATTTTGAGTGTCTAGGGAAAGAGGAGGGGAGGGGGAAGCTATATGTCTTTGGTGTGTAGGTAGTATCATAGTTTTAGAAAAAGATTTGAAGAAATGAAGATGATTTGAAAGTGGGCGGGTGAGAAGGTAAGAGTGTGAAATAAGTAGTCGAAAAGGTGAGATGGGTAAGGGGAGAGACGGGAGGTTTTGTTGTGGTTAGGTATTACATTTTTGAAGGGTAGGATTATGTTCCACCTGGCTATGTGAGGGATGTGTGAATATAAGTAAGTTAGAAGGAAAGTGTTGAGATGTGCTGAGAATATGACAATGAGGGGAAGGAAAAAGAAAACGAAAGAGAAGGAGAAAAGTGATATTAACTTTGGTGAGAAATAGGTGAAATGTAGGTTTGTGCAGGCAGTGTTGATGGTTTGAAATTAAATTTAGGGCAAAAGGGGTTTAACTAACTAAATATTTGTGAGGGTGTCTAGATTGTGTTCAATGATGAGGCTGTTATTTGTGTTTAAGTTGTTTGGATTCGTGGTGAATGAAAATGTATGTAGGGGAGGGGTTTGTGCATGAGTGTGTATGCGCGGACTTGTATATAAGTACATTTGAGAGCGCAGAGAAGACAAGTTAGCCATGATTTATGTTTAGTTTTTGTACGGTCAGGATAATTTTGCTTATTAAGGGGGATAGATTGTAGATACCATTTCGTTGTCTGATGGTGTTGGAGGCTGTGATTAGTGCAGTTTCCAGTAGTCTTCGCCGAGCTTTGTTATGAATGTATTTGGTAATTTTTGGCTGTTCAAATTTGAAATCATGATCGTGGACTAATACATGGGAAAAAAGTGCACTGAGAGGTTATTGTTTTTTATGTCACTGTTGTATTCGCTCAAGCTTTTTTTCAATTCACGTTATGTTTCCTCCACGTAAATTTGATGGCAGTTGTGATATGGGTCAGTATATAAGCCGGCATGGGATGTGGGTTTTCTTTGGAAATGTCCTGCTGTGTTTAATGTGTTTTTTTATGGTTTGTGATGTTTTTTGTACTGTTTGAATGCCTAGTTTGTTAGGTGTGTTGCATATGGATGCGTTATTGGAATGCGTGGGTAAGAGAAGGGGGTCTGTCTATGAGAGAGGTGTGTAGTATTTGATTTTTTGTGTGTTGTTTTTGCAGAATATTTGAAATGCTTTCTTCTTGGCATTTAATATAAAATTTGTGGGGTATTGAAGTGTTTATTAAGGAATTAATGATGTGTTTTATTTCTTCATCTATGTATTGAGGACTGCAGATTATAAGAGCGCGTAGGAAGAAGCCTATAATCATACC
>OY744522.1:78357618-78395118 GCA_963556195.1 Sepiola atlantica
AAGAGAAAATGTAAACAGATACACATTTTAAAAAAATGTAAGAACAAAAAATAAATTAAAACAAGAATAAAAGGACAGAAATATAGAATGAAAACAGATGACGAAGAGCAGGAATGATAAAGAAAGAAACGGGCACGTAGATATAATAACACGAGAAGGAAACAGTAAATGCTGAAGAAAATATTAAATAATTACACAGAGCGAGATAAGTGAAAGTAAAATGGGAGAAGAATGAAAATAGTAAACAATATGAATATGAAAGAAAACATAACCGCGAATGACGAAATACAAAGCAAAAAATAGAAACAACACGTAAGTAAATAGTGGATGACGAGGATAAAATAGAATCAAAAACGGAAACAGAAAGGAAAGAAGACCAAGAAAGAGAGAAGAAAAGTATGAAAATAGAAAGAAAGTAAAAAAGAATAAAAGAGAAGGGATGAATGTGTAAACTAATAAGATAAAAAGAAAAGACAAGCATAAACATCCGGAAAGAGAAATGAAGGATCCGACATGAAGAAGAACGAAAACTAAACAACAAATATATATAGATGTTTGTTTGTTTGTCTGTATGGAATGATAGAGAAAGATGAAAACAAACAAATTATACAGAATGAAACGAGGTAAAGAACATAGAAATAACTACAAAAATAAATAAAGAAAAGTAATACTCAAACGAACTAAGTAAGAATAAAGGTGAGAAATAATCGAATCAGACGGATAGGAAATGCCAGGAAAGAAAGAAGTGTATAAGGATATGAATAAATAAAGACAATAGAAAAGAAAGCCTCGAAAACGCAACGTGACGAAAGAAAAGTCAAAAAGTAAGGAGAGAAAGTTTGATAAGAAGTAGAAAAGAGATAAAAGTAAAGACCACGAAATAAATGATGGTCGACCGTCTATTAAAAAAGATGTTCTTAGGAATACAGTTTGAAATATTACTAACTAGTTTTTGTTACTATGGAGATCATTGGTATCTTTTTGTATACTGCAGTTTCTTTTTTTATTTACAAAATTAAATTTTACTTTCAAACCTGAATTAAATTAAATTTTTATTACGGTTTCTTTTTTTATTTAATTTCATTCAGGTGTGAAAGTAAAATTTAATGAATATTGTTTGGCTATTAAATGATCACTTGAACAAAATTGTTTTAAAACTTCAACTAATATTTTTAATATTGTTTTAATAATATTTATGAAATAAATCGACGTAAAGAGCTTACGAAACATTAAGCCATTTAATTGCTGAGGATTTGCTAGTATTTTTACAGCCAGTTTAAATTAATTCTATTCGACAGTGTAAATGCTTTCAAATTCCTTTTCACTTTTTATATGTTTGAAAGTATTTCATTCTTTTCATGAACTATTAAGAAAGATGAAAATTACTGACATGTTTACGAATAAATCAAAGTGTATTCTTGTAGATTTAATTTTGGAATTGAATTATTCTTTAAACGTGAAATGTTTAAAATTACGTTTTACTTTCCGCTATTGCATTTTTGATTTGAATAAATATTCGATTAAGTTTTAATTTAAGAAAAACATATCAGTCGATGCGCAGTAGCCACCAAACACTCACATCTATTAGAAAATACGTCGAACAATGTTATTCATACACATGTGACAGAAATAAAGAAGGGAAGCAGAGGATGAATAAGATGATGAAAACAACCCGATATACACAGAAAAGTAAGGAAAGAAGACAGAGATTAATAAAGGACAAGAAAACACGGCATACAGGAAGAAAGAAGACAGAAAATGATGTAGCAGTAAGAGGAAAGAAAAGAAAAAAATGGGGAAGTGAGAGAAGCAAAAACAAATAGAGAGAAAAATAAGGATAAACAATACACGACGTAAATCACAAAAAAAGAAGGGCACGCTTAAAACAGATACTGATAAAAAATAAGGCAATAATGTACTATAGAACGAATAAGTCTGCAATTCATTAGTGAATTCGCTCTCTATCGTTCTCGATAATACAAATCGCTCCTAAAAAAACGAATTGAACCATCATCATCGGTATAAGTGTTTATGTAAACATTACGAAATCAATTACACGCGGTCTTCTCTCGATAACCGAGTTGTTTGACCACCGACCGTCACCAAATGTGTGCTTATCTCAACTTGAGCGCCTATCACGGCGATGATACAATAGAAAAACTGTATCGATTTCAGAAATGACCATTGGTTTCCACGCTTGATACGAATTTTCAATTGTAAGTTTCGTAGATTTGTTGATATCGTTTACATTTGCTTTCTACTTGGTAGCTAGGAACATAATACTGCCGATAATGTGAATAATAAAATGTTGTCAGCAAAAAAGTTATGTTTCTCTTTCTTTTCAATAACCTTTAAAGAAGTTTATATTAACCAATTATCAGTATCAATATATATATATATATATATATATATATATATATATATATATATATATATATATATATATATATATATATAAATGTTTGCATTACTAGAGATGAGAAAACCATCGGTACCGCCGGTTTAAAATCTTTAAAAAAGGGACTTATAGAGCCTCCTTAATAATCGAACACTGTTCTAGGATTCTCTCCCAATAACCATATATATATATATATATATATATATATATATATATATATATATATATAGTAGAGAATGGTAGTTTGCTTGAAGCATTGCTGGGTATAGTAGTAGTAGTAAGTTTTTGAAAGGCTGTGAGCAATACAAATTCCGGGTAAGATGCAAGTTGTAAGGAACAAAAACAATAAATCGAATACGAAATATGACTTACTATTTATTTTTCCTAAAATCTTACATAACAGCAAGAGTGTTTTTAGCTGTTTGTGCGTGTACGGTTGATTAAAAATCATTATTTAATATTTCGGAAAAAGAGACTTCCCTTTGTCAAAAATAATTAAACTAGAAGAAAAATTTCTCCGACTGTGCAGAGAATATTACAAAACAAAATGGCTGCCAGATTTAGAATCGCAGCGAAAACAGTCTCGCAGGGAATGTAAATTAAATTTTATTTTAAGGTTATGTTACATATATGATTTGGTGTTCAAAAATATTTGTGTAATGTTTGTTAAGTGTATGGTTCTCGATAAACTGTTAGTTTTAATAATATATATATATTTTTTTTATTTTTAATAATTTTTTTATTTTGAAATTTTGAAATTTTTTTTTATAAAATGTATTATTCATTTCTTCTTAAATAGATAATAATCAATAAATTTAATAAATCTACAATATTTAAAATGAGAGATCAATTACTTTACTTTATATTAAAATTCTTAAAATACGAAAGAAAGATTAAAAAAATAAAAATATGAAGATAAAACACACTGAAATAAAAGAAAATAATCAAATATAAACTTAATCAAAAAAAAATTAAAAAATAAAAAACAATATTAAAATATATATATATATATATATATATATATATATATATATATATATATATATATATATATATAAAAGAGGGTAGTGCAGTATTAGTGCAGTTCCAACGAGAAAAGTATATATGTAAAGGAGTAAGGCTACCAACATTTGTAGAATGTTTTTTTCAACATTTATTTATTATTTTGTTTTTTTTTGTTTTTTTTTTTTCAACATTTATTTATTATTTTGTTGTTTTACCATTTTATGATTTTATATATAACGCGTTTCAAGCGGTGGCCCGCTTTCATCAGATATGAAAATCCATTTGAAGAAATGTCTTTCGATTCGAGTTGCTCGAATCGAAAGACATTTCTTCAAATGGATTTTCATATCTGATGAAAGCGGGCCACCGCTTGAAACGCGTTATATATAAAATCATAAAATGGTAAAACAACAAAATAATAAATAAATGTTGAAAAAAAAAAAAAAATAAATAAAAAAAAACCAACAAAATAATAAATAAATGTTGAAAAAAACATTCTACAAATGTTGGTAGCCTTACTCCTTTACATATATATATATGAACCCCCTGAGTATGCATCTTACACTGAGGATAATTTACCAACAGCCTCCTATAGAAAATTCTATAAAATAGGAACTCACAAGAACCCACCTCACATCCCTGCATTAGAAAGCTTCGAAGCGGATATGCATAATATGGTTAAAAACATCAAAACCAAAAACAGATCACAATATTGGAATCCTACCATTGAACATATCCATAGGACACAGACACGGATTAGGAATAACTCTAACATCACAGTTCCGGCGGATAAAACTTTAAACACATACTCCATGAATATGGAAACATACAACAACCTAATCCTGAAGGAACTGAATAAAAACTACAAGACCGTAGGGAACGGGGTGTTACAGGATATTAACTTGGCCGCTCTTAAGATCTGCTCTGAGATTGGTATGGAAGGTAATGTTGAGATATATACCCCTAAATGCCCTCGTTTCACTCTTAAGGATCATAAGCCAGATTTTAGTAATAACCCATCCATTAGACTGATCTCGCCGTGTATTTCAGACATGGGTGTAATCAGCAAAAAAATACTAGACAGAATACTGTCAGGAATTAAACGCAGAACTCAATTGAATCTGTGGACCTCATCAGAGGAAGTGCTAAGTTGGTATAAAGAATTACACATTACTAATCAAAGTAAATTTATAATGTTTGATATAGATTCATACTATCCCTCCATATCCTCTACTTTACTTGAAAAGGCGTTTACCATGGCTAGAAATGAATCAAACATCACAAACTTAGAAATGGATATAATTAGACTAGCCAGAAGGACGCTAATATCCTACAATGATAAGTTATGGACTAGAAAGGATAGGGAAAACAATTTCGATATTACTATGGGGGCACCGGACTCAGCGCAGGTTACTGACCTGGTAGGGATATATATCCTCAGAGAAATTTGTATGAAAATACCTGAACTGGCGGGCGGTCTATATAGGGACGACGCTTTATTCTTTGTCAACACAAGTATAAGGAATCTTGAAACTAAGAAGAAAAAACTCAATATATTCTTCAGCTCAATACAACTTAGCGTAACTATGGATATAAACTACCGGAGGGTCAATTTTTTGGATATTACGCTTGATCTATGCAACAACACATATGAACCTTATCACAAGCCCAACCACACACTCTACTATATCGACGCTAAATCGAATCACCCACCGATGGTGAAAAGAGCCATTATTCCTGCAATATCGAGTAGGATATCTAAGCTGTCCAAGAATCAACAAATATTCGACAGCAGTAAGCAATTCTACAATGAGGCTTTAAACAGATCAGGATACAAGGAAAAAATTAATTACCTTGTGCCTCCTTCGGTTGGGAATGGGGGACTAAACGGGAGACCGATTGCCTCTCGATCAATGGTTTCATATAATAGGGCAATGGGCAAGGCTAGATATAGGAGACCTGGTGTATCCCACGGTAATGTAAACCAGGTAGGGTGGGAACCGGTTGATGATAATATTCGTGAAGTTGGAAGTAACGAATTGAACTCACATGCTACCCAAACCGGGGGGGAAGGTAGGAAGAAAAATAGGAGAAGGACCACTACATGGTTCAACCCCCCCTATAGCCAGCATATTAAGACTAATATCCCAAAGATTTTTTATAGCATAGTGGAAAAAAACTTTCCAAGGGATAGCAGATTGGGGGGAATCATTAACAAAAATACTATAAAACTCTCTTATTCAACCTGTAGAAATATAGCCACATCCATCATAGGATATAATAATTCTAAGATAACTAAAACAAGGGAAGCCATGTTCTCTTCTGGTGTTGATCCCAGTAACACCAGTTCAGTGAGAACCTCCATTATAAATAACCATAGTAGTAGAACATCCAGCAACGGCCCAGCACACAACTGTAACTGCAGAGCTTCTAACATCTGTCCACTGGGGGGGAACTGTAGAGTTTCAAGCATTGTCTACAAATGCGATGTGATAACAGAGAGTAGTAGAAAATCATATATCGGTTCAACCGGGGGTGAGTTCAAAGATAGATTCAGAAACCACATGAGTTCCTTCAGGGGAGGCCAAAGGGAAGACATAGATAGGCCTAACACTTCTGTTGGCCGTTTTGTGAGAAACCTCATTGCTAGGCAAGACCCTTTCGAACTGAAATGGTCAATTTTGGGGAGGGCTAACAAATATAAACCGAACAAAAAGAAGAGATGCAACCTATGTGCATTGGAGTCGTACCACATCATGACATCTAGAGATAATTTACTGAACGCTAGGCAGGAAATACTACAATGCTGTCTGCATAGAAACCGTTACCTGTTATCAAGCCTAAAACCTGGATAGGAGGGGAATTGGGGGAAGTATAAACTTACAGCAGAGATAGGCAAGATGGACACTTCCTGAGGCAATCTGGGGCAATAATTAGTGTATAATAGGGAGGATGAGAATTAGTAACACGTACTTATGCTAAGATATGTCTTAATTCAATTATTAGCGGATACTCGAGACTTAGGTTGGGGGTGATAAGGTAGGAATATTCTATCGGAATAAGGCCCAGTGATAGTCAACTATAGTAAATACTTATTCAGCGGAATAGAGGGGGGAAATTGTGTTACATATAAAAAGATAGTGGAATAATAAATAATAAATCACAATTTATTCTCAGAAATAGATATATTATACGAAATGCATTGGGGATTTCAAGTAATTTTAAGTGAAAAATAAGAAATAGCAACCTGGATGCTATCACTATTTAATTAAATTAGGTTAAATTAAATTAGTTTTTAATTAGATTAAAATAAATAAAACAATTAGGTGGCAGGAATGGGGAAAAGTAATTAAGGAAAAAATAATTTTAAAAACATGCATGCCGACACGGACTTAATTTCTAAAAATAGAAACAATTGAATTTTATAAAAAAAGTATTTTGTACGGGATTTTAAATTAGTAATAATAAAGTCTCCTGTCATTTAACGAGTAAGAGTGATATTTTCCCGTAAAGTTGACAAAAAAATAAACCGGTCCATTAAAAAAAAGTTTGTTTTTTTTCAAAATAGAAAATAGATTTCTGATAACGATATTCCGTTGTAACTTTTATTTATGGAATATAGAATAATATTCTCCACAGAGAGTTACAAACAGACACAGCCGTTAAGGAAATATTTTAAATGATTTAAAATAATAACTAGATTTTTGTAGAAGGCCTTTTTATAATAACAGTTTATTTTTGATATATGAATAATTTTTTTTAAAAACAAATTCTGCGAGATAGGCTTTTTTCGCTTCGTTAAACAACAAAACGATAACAATTCGGCAGTTAATTAAATGAAGGATATTTTCCCAAAATGTAAAATGACGTCCCAGACACTAGATGATTAATTTCTATAAGGAATAGGTTTAATAATAAATATTTTTAGAAACAGTATTTTGAATAAATAGTTTCTATATTAAGATTTTTTCTTGATGGAAGGGAGTTTTCTGCGGGATTGACATTCAACTCGTCGTGTGTTTATTTCGAAGGGTAATAAATCAACAATTGAAATAAGACTCTTTGAACTCGGACGAACATTTGTGTTGACTTTTCTTTGTGAGAAGTTGGATTTAGAATTCCCATACTATCATTGGATTGGAATGGTAACTTGTGAGCGGTATCTTGAATGATTTAGTTCTTTTGTTTTATTGTGGGGGGGGGGATTTATTCATCATTGTACCGGCTAGCGTGAAAGTGTATTATCGCACATTGTTCCGGTTTTGTGGTTTTATTGAATGTATTTGGGACCGACTACTTGCTTGTTGGCTTGGTGGAAGAAATAATGCACAAGCTACTTTTCTAAGACTTTTCTAGGACTTTCTTTTCTTACCGTTGTTCTTCCTTGCTTTTTAAGTTTGACTTTTATTTTTATTTTTATTTTTATTTTTTTTTCCTCTTCTTTTCTTAAGTGACCTCAACTATTACAACGCCACATTGTGTTTTGTCGGCAGTTGAAACCAGTATTCCAGACATTTAATTTCCCTGATGATCTGCCAAGCAAGTAACTGCTTGGTAGTGAAACACGTGTAGGAAAAAACATTTAATTTGAATAAATAGTATTTGTAAGAAAAAATATCTTTAATGGTGATCATTGGTGTCTTGAAAGGAATGCTTTGGTAAGCCTTCATAAAATCACATATAAATGCTCTGTACTCTGTAATCGAGTATCATCGAGCTTGTTTTTTATTGGAACAACCCCGGTCTTCACTGAATGATCTATTTTATAAGTGAAAAATCTAAATCTATATATATATATATATATATATATAATTGGTAGTCACATTTTTTTGACATGACAGGGGCACATATAGGTGTCTGTCAAATACATTCCAAGGTTGCTCACACCTTTCCAGAAGCAATAACGCGTCGAGTGCTCGGGGATGAATTTGGAGATGTGCCGAGAAGATGAGTCAACGTTTTTAAAAAGACTGATTACACAATATGAAACTTGGGTCCATCACTATGATCCAGAGACTAAAGCTCATACAATGCAGTTGAATGGCTTGGATTCACCACCTCCAAAGAAGGCAAGGGAGCAGCCCTCCGCTGGTAAGCTCATGCTCACAGTCTTTTGGGACCAGGACGAAGTAGTGATGACAGATTTCCTGGCAAATGGTAGCACAATTACAAGAGCCTATTACGCTTTACATTTGATAGAAATAAGGAGAAGCCATCAAAATCAAGAGGCGGGGCAAGATCAGCAAAGGTATTCTCATCCTGCAGGACAACGCTCCTGTCCACAACTCGCATGTCGTCAGATCAGAAGCACGGGCGTGTGGCTATGAAATCCTCCCCCATCCACCTTACTCTCCTGACATTGCACTCTCTTACTTTCCTCTCTTCTTAGCCATGAAGTTTCTTTTGAAAAGAAAGCGTTTCCCAGATGATGCAGCCTTGCTTTCTGAAGTTACGACGTGGTTGGAGGACCAACCTGCGGTGTTCGACAAAAAACGGTGTCCCGAGTTGCATCAAACGATGGGAAAAATGTATAACTTTGGGTGGTTCCTATGTAGAATAAGACTAATAAATTTGCCAAGTTTCCTTAATCTACTGCGATGTGAAATGGGTCAAGGGCATTACTTATTGAACGCCCCTCGTATGGTGTTGACTATCTCTCTCTGTATATGTATTAAAACACACACATGTATATATATATATATATATATATATATATATATATATATATATATATATATATATAGTTAATAAATTGAAAGTTCTTGAAGCATCGTTAGAAATGTGAAGTAATGAAAATAGACAAACAATTGCCTTCGGAGACCACGTTTTATTAAAACTCATTTAAATGTGTTTTTTTTTTCTTGATAATTTCGAATTATAAAACATTCTTTTTCAGAGAAATAGGGTCCAAAAAAGCTTAAAGGGAATACCTTAGTATTCTGTGATGGTAGCTTATCTCTTCGATGTTATCGGAGACTTGTTCTAGACTTCTTCGCAGAGTGATAACATGGCAACGTCCTTTATTTTTAATGTTTAACTAAAACACGCGTGGCTGCTGATCTGAATAATACATTTAAAGTGTTTGAATAATTTGTTTGGTCTATTTTCATTACTTAAAATGTCTTAAGATGATTCACTAACTTGCTATTTATTATACATAAAAGCGGCCACGCGCGTTTAGTTTCAATTTAAAAAAAAAATGAACGTTGACATTTCATAACTCTGCGATGAAGTCTGAACAAGAGTGTTTAATCATTCGAAATCAATATGAAAAATGCAGAATAAAAATAAAAACTATTTAGATTATGTTTACTAAAATATTGCATTTCAAGACGTGGTCTCCAAATTTAGTTTTTGTTTATTTTCATTACTTATATATATATATATATATATATATATATATATATATATATATATATATATATATATATATATATATATATATATATATGAAAATAACATCATCCGGGAACTTTGATTGAAGAATTAAAAAATATGGCAAATTTACAACAAGAAAAAATCGACCGCATCGTATTATCATATTATACCGGAATTTCTTTGACAAAAATATCTAATATTGATGAAGTGCTTAAAAGGTAGATAATAGCCAGGAATTGAGATTTAGGGTCATATTCTTCGCTCGAAGGAGAAAGAATAAAACTGAGCCTAAAATAGAAATACATAATGATGAGAATAGAGGAATGCTGAAGAGACGATGGCACAATTGCAAAGAAAGCCTTGGTTTTGGAAGATAATCAACGACACGAAAAGAAAACTTTAGAAAAAAATATGTGAAGTAGTTCAAGGGAAAAATAAATAAAGAACACTTTATTATTTGATTAATAATGTATATCGCAAATTCTCATAATAGCTTATTGATTAATGTGTCTACATGAAATCTACAAGATAAAAATCATAGATAATTCTATTGAATTATCAATAAAGTGCCTTACATACTGATATATATATATATATATATGTATATATATTTATATATATATATATACATATATATATATATATATATATATATATATATATATATATATATATATGTATATGCGTTGTTCATTTGTGTGGTGATTACAATAGGGAGCAATGTATTTTTAAAGTGTATTCATAAAATAGGGCAAACTAATGATATATATATATATGATGATTCAGCAGTTTTCGTCTCTCTGTCTGCTGGTTCGTTATAGGCTACACAATTATACGACGGAATTGAACTAAATTCGGCATGATGCATTATTAAGATGATGGTAGTCACATTTTTTTTGACATGACAGGGGCGCATTAATATGAGTTCTTATGTAGGCCAACTGGGCTGGAGATAAGTGCATATATATTATATGCACCCTTACATAGATAGGTAAGTATATAGTATGCACACAGGGGCGGGGATAGGTACAATATAGTATGCGCACTGGGGCGGCGATAAGTATATATATAGTATGTGCACCGGGGTGGCAATAGGTACGTGTACAGTAGTGCAGAGGGGGGTCGATAGGTACGTATATAGCATGTGCACAGGGGCGGCAATAAGTAATATATAGAATGCGCACCAGGGCGGTGATAGGTATATATTTAGCATGCGCTCCAGGGTGACGATCAGTACGTATATAGCACGCGCACCAAGACAGCGATAGGTACGTATATAGCATGCGCACCGCGGCGGTGATAGGTACATATTTAGCATTCGCACCGGGGCGGCGATAAGTACGTATTTAGTATTCGCACCGGGGCAGCAATAGGTACTTATGTAGGATGCATACCGGGGTGGCAATAGGTATTTATGTAGTATGCACACCGGGGCGGCAATAGGTACTTATATAGTATCTGCGCCGGGGCGGCAATAGGTACGTATATAGTATGCGCACAGGGGCGGCGATAGGTACGTATTTAGTATGAACACCAGGGCGGAGATATGTACCTATATAGTCTGCACACCGGGGTGGGGATATGTACCCTTATAGAAGGCGCAGACAGCGGTGGTAATTTTATAGAAATATGTCATACATTTGCCCTGCTAAACAACTGTTGAGAGATATTAAAATGATGGACAACGTGTAACGAAAGAAAGGAGGAGTACTAAATATCTGGGGAAACTGGGTATCAGCACAGAAGAAGGCAAGAATATCTGCATATTCGCCCTGTGAGGTGACTGTGTAGAATGCTATTTTTTGAAGTTATGTCATCGTTTGCCCCTCTAGGGGGCTGTTTCAGAGAAGCACAGTATTGTCTAAAAAATTTGTTTACATTGAAAAACATGACGTTATTCAGAGTATCCAAAGATATTGAATGAAATTGCTGAAAAGTTATCAAGATGTGAGATGCTTCATGTATAATGGATGAGAAGTACGATTAAAATGTATCAACGAGAAATAATAATAATAATAATAATAATAATAATAATAATAATAATAATAATAATAATAATAATAATAATAATAATAATAATAATATTTACAGAAAAGCAGTGATGGAAACAGCTAAAATCTTATGGAAAATCGTCAAATGCGGAACCCAACCCACATAAACTACGAACATAAACCAGCCCCATATACATTTCAACAGAAATAAAGCTAAAACATTGAAGGAACACTACGTGAATTCGAAGGTACTAAAAAGGCAAAACATCATATAAACTCCCCAATCCCCGCAACAAAACAAACAAAATTAGTCAGCTTCGGCTGAAACTACATCAAGATAATGGTGTAGTATCAGAGAGGATGGAAAAACTGAAGAGGGAGAATACTAACAGACCTTAACGGTCTGAGTGCGGAGAATATTGAGACCTTGGAGAGGCTCATTGCCACCCAAATCCCACAGAAGACAAATAGTCGCTGCCAGCGAGAAATCAATGATCAGCAGCTGTTACGATAACGCAAAGTTAGTTGCAAGTGTTATCGAAAAGGTGTAGAATAGTGGAAATCTAAGGAGACTTGTTGTCACTCAGATTCCAGCTAATCACAAGTTGTTATCAGTGAGCTATCACTGATAATAACCTGTGTGCTATGTCCTAGTGAGTAAATAATAATAATAATATTATTATTATTATTATTATTATTAATAATAATAATAATAATAATAATAATAATAATAATAATAATAATAATAATAATAATAATAATAATAATAATAATAATAATAATTATGATGCGGGGGCAAAATCAATAAGTATGAAACTAAAAAAAGAAAAACTGACTGACCGAAAAAATTGACAGCTGAGGCTTGGATAGGAAATCAGACTATAAATGCAGATCACTAAACTTCAAAAAGAAGCTAAAACCATAAACAAGATGAAAGACAACAGTTAACGATGGAAGAACAAGAACTCTGTATCACAAGAACATACTAAATAAGAAACATGAAGAACTAAAACAAAAGATAGCAGCAATAGGAAGAACACTGAGACGATATAGATACAAATCAGAACACCACAAACAGAACATGACCTTTAACAACAATGAAAGCCAGTGTTATAAAAGCGTTAACGGAGAACGAACAACAACATAACAACCAGACCCGACAGAGACAAACCACTAATGGAGGAAGATATGGTAAACACCTAAAAATCACGACAAAAATGCAAAATGGCTTATAAACATGAAACATTAACTACAGGAAATTGAAGAAGGAACAGAAACAGACATTAATAAAGAAACGATTAAGAAAATCTTAATGAAAATAGTTAACTGGAAACCACCAGGCCACGATAAAATGCATGCATATTGGTTTAAAAAATTCAAAACCCTACATGAAAGGCAAGCGCAGAAACTGATAAGATGTATATACCAAACAGACATATTAGAAAAGAAAACTAAATGAATATTAACTCTAAAACCAAAAAATGCCAAACAAGGAACGATCATAAGCAATTACAGACCAATAACCTGTTTACCAACAATGTGGGGAATCCTCACGGCACAACTGAGAGAACAAATCTACAACTCCCTGAATAATTGTGAACTGCTCCCCGACGAACAAAAATGATGTCGGAAATGGAATAGAAGGACGCATGATTGGCAAAACATAGATCAAAACATCCTGAAATAAGGAAAAGGCAGAAACAGAAACATAGCTACATGAAGTGTGGTTTAGAAGGTGAAATCCTGAGACGGAAGTGGCAATTGAGGAAGCGTGAATGTTCAAAATCTTATGTTGACCGATTTGAATTTGGATTGTCAGAAAGTGGCTAGCTAGCCAATTCGAGAGATCAACTTCCATCAACTCCTATCCATCTTCCACCGAATCTCACTCACTGCACTCATTCACTGTAAACGAACAATAAAAACATACCATTACATTTTCATACGAAAGTGTTTGTCGGCCGTCTATTAAGCAGATTAGTAACATAAAACAATGGTTCTCGTCTACATTATGCCATATTAAAACCAAGGTTTCCGTGTGCGTTCGTAAACGGTTTCTTGGTAGAATTCTTTGGAAAATTGAAAACATGTCTTTTACTTCAATACTTGTATGCTAATCTCAATTCCCACCAAAGTAACATTTCTTACGATGCAAAATAATAGTACGTCTTACACCATAGAAATATATAGAGAAGTGTGCGTTTGAAAATCGTACAAAAAACAATGTGACATGGTCAGCTTGAGTTAGATTGTTTCAATAAGGAAAATTCACAATGTAATCTCGCTCTGCGCGATGAATATCCGCCTTCTTCCTCTCTGTACTTTTTCGGTTACGAGTTTACTAGCATTACTATTTGTGATGATATTCCCTTTTGTGTATAATGGACTATTCCAGTGATATTGTTCTGTCCTGAATTTATTACCTTCGACTGTTAATAAACATAGACAGACGGAGCCGAGAGTGATGTATACCGTATTTTAGCAGTGATTTAAATAACATAGTAATGAGGAAGGTAAATGTGATAAATAAAAGCTTAGTACGAGATGCGTCTTTTGGTGAGTTAATTGCAAATTACGGCTAATTAAAACACGTAAAAATACAAGTTTTTGTTCACTACTAACTCAACCAGAACTTGAGAAATATTTTACCATATATTTTTCAGGATTGAGATATAGAAACATTCCTTAAGGAAACACAATCTTAATTCGCTCATCTTCAATATATATATATATATATATATATATATATATATATATATATATATATATATATATATATAACATTCGCATATTGAAGCTTTTCTCTTTTCGAATGAATTAGCATGGGTACACCTTTTACCTGTGTTGATTTTGTTAGTAGTATTTAAACATTTTCTTCGACTCAGGTACTCACAGGTGGTATTACGTGTAGTTGTTTACATTCATAGTGAAACTAGTGTTATGGAATCGACAGGATTCGAGCATATGACGCCAGGTCTTGTCCACGTCTTTATTAAATTAACTATCGCCACCTTTCGCATATTCAAATAAGAATGTAATTTGTATAATTTGGATTATTCGGACAACTGTTCTCATCTTTAGTGTTATCATGACAACCTTTCAGCCGCTGTAACCTCCGGCATTTTTAGGTGTCTCTTTTCGAACGCGGGAATATTTCTGTCGTACTCGGAAATGTTGACGGAATTTCGAACGGGAGTCGCATGCTCTCGTTCTGTCAGTCATGACTGGGGGAAGTTTTCAGTAATTCGCAATTATTTGGTTCGTCCGCACCGAGGATATAACCTTAAAATGACTCATCACTTAGAACTGAATTTTACTTAGTACTATATCTACTGCGTCACGGGTCCTTGTGAACAATTCTAGTATGCATTTTCGGAGCCTTAAACCTATTCTTGTGTTTAATGTGCATTTTTACTACTTATCACTATATATCACTACTTTTATTACTACATATCCTGTGTATGTATGTATGTATATATGTATATATATATATATATATATATATATATATATATATATATATATGTATATATATATATATGTATATATATATACACACATATTTATGTATATATATATACACATATTTATGTATATATATACATACACACATATTTATATATATATATATATATATATATATATTAACCTTATCTATTATTTATAATTAATGGTGTCCATTTTCTATTAAATTGTATACTAGGTCTGCTTAGTATATCACTAGACAGTATCTAAATTTCAACTCCCACCCTCCATATAATGTAAAGAAAATAATCGTCCGCTGCCTATAACATCGATCAAAGACAATATATAGTAACAGCAATACATATCAAAAGGAGATGGACAGCTACAGCGGAACCCTCAACCGAAAAAAAATATCCAGATAGCATGACATCAGCTCAAAACAATCAAGACCAAACACGAAAGGACACCACCCGAAAACTCACCACAGTGCGTATACCGTATATAAAGGGCTTGTCGGATAAAATACAAAAAATATGTAATCCATAAGCCACAAGCATAGTATTTAGTAGCGACTTAACTTTCCGAAAGCATCTTGTGAGAGTCAAACCCTCTACGGAAAATGTATTACTAAGAACTGTATATATGCGATCCTATGTAAGTGTGGTAAAATATAAAAAAGTGAAACATGTCGCCCACTAAAAATTAGTCTATAAGAACACCGAAAAGCGGTAATACGTGGAGATATCGCAAAGTCTGGTATGGCTGACAACATATAGAGGAAAAAGGGAAATATCTACACTTATGGGACGAATTAAAAATTATAGATAGAGAATAACGGTTGAGAGCAAGAGGATAGAAAGAATCAGCGCATATGTTGACAATGATTTACTTAGCAGACCTAGTATAGAATGTAATACAATATGGAAATAATTTATTATAAATAATATATAAGTTTATAATATATATATATATATATATATATATATATATATATATATATATATATATATATATGTACACATATATGTAGTAACAAAAGTAGTGATATATATAGTGATAAGTAGTAAGACTGCACATTAAAAATAAAAATAGGGTTGAGGTCCAAACACTCATACTAGAATTGTTCGTAAGGACCTGTTGCGCAGTGGATATAGTACTAAGTAAAATTCAGTTCTAAGTGATTATGATTTGAAGGTTAAAGGTTTAATCCTCGGTGCAGCCGATACGAAGAATTGCGATTTACTAAAGACTCTTCCTACAACGAAAGCATGCTATTAAATAAAGGGTTCCGTTCCAAATATCGTCCAGATTTTCGAGTTCAGCATAAATATTCCCGAGTTCGAAAATAGACATTTAAGAAGGCCGGAAGTTACAGCGGTGGAAACGTTGTCATGATAACACTCAAGATTAGTACAGTATCCGAATAATCCAAATTATACAAATTATCATCCCTCATCTCAAAAGATCAGAAACATTAGAATGTAATTAAAAAATGAGTGACAACTTTTAATAATAATAAAACGACATGATAATTTTACTATCCAGCTAAGCTATGTTAAGGATAAGTTATTTAAACGTAAATACGAACGACAGAGAAAAACGTCGGAGAGTAAGACGTCTCAAAGAAGCAGCCCATATGTCAGGTGACAAAGACCTCCTCAGTTGAACTAGTGTAGAATTGAATCACTGGAACCAATAACTATAAATCAGTAGGAAAATTGCAATATGAATAAAGTAAAACATAAGTGTAAACTAATAAATAGTAATACTACATATCAAAAGAAGATTAAGTTTTAGGCTCCCAACATATACTCTAGAATTGTGACGTAACGGCTAAAGGTATTAGTTCTATGTTAGAGTCTTCTGAGGATTTAACGTTTTATTTTTTCTACAGTAGAAAACAACTAGGCATAACATAAATTCAGATTTTACCTGGCCATGGTTCACGGAATGAGGACAATATACTCAAACATATTAAATAAAGAGTTACATGAGAAATTCCGTATATGTTCCCGATTTCGACATAAAATTTCTACAGCTTGACTAGATAATCCTAAGTTCGAAAAGACGCAGGTTACATCTACTGCACATAAATATTTATGTGAATATAACAATCAAGATTAAAAAAGAATTCTGAATGATACAAAGTGTTAATCATCATATAAAAAAAATCCGGAACAAAATACTAACGAATTGAAAAAAGTAAATTAAAGCAAAGTCTTTAAATCATTTCGATTATTCAGATTACTGTGCTTATATTGGATGTTAGTGAAACAACGTTTCAGCCGATGTAACCTCCGATCTTCCTTAGGTTTATCTTGTCAAACTCAGAACTTTTTTCTGTCAAACACGGGAATCTCCATGGAATATCGAACGGGACCTTGTTCTGTCAGCCATGACCGGATAGACGTCATACGTAATTCGTAATTGCATTCTTTGTATCGCTCGCACTAAGGATTGAACCATAGAACTCCAGAAAACTGTCTCTTAGAACTAATTAACTTAACATTTATATCCGTTACGCCACAGATTAATTGCGGACAATTATTGTATAATTTTAGGAGCCTTAAACCGATTATTGAGTTTTAGGTGTGTAGTCTTACTACTTAGCATTAGATATTACTGCATTAAGAATTACGTAAGATTTTACCTGGTCATGGCTGACGGAACAAGAGCAAGCTACCTCCGTGGATTATATAAAGGGTTATGTACAATATTCTACTACAGATTTCCTGAAGTTGGAAGAAAGATTTTTCAGTTCAGCCAGATGTTGCTGAAGAATGTCGTAGGTTACATCGGCCGAAACGTTATGAGAAACACATCCAAGATAAATCAAGTAGTCTGAATAATCCAAATAATACAAAGTATCAATCATCATATAAAACAATCCGGAAAAAAATACTAACGAGTATTTTGAATAATTGTTACCATTTGTGTTTTCTATGGGTGCATGAATAGCTGTTTTTGTTTTTTACCTGAGATGCATCTTTCTTGGTTTGAAATGATTTTAAGGCTTCCTTTTTCTAATTATTCAATTAAAATTCTATTTAACAAAAAAACGACAATGAACGCCCTTTAACAAGATTAACAATCAGACATTGTGTGATCCATTAAGGTTTTAAAATATCTTCACACTTTACGTCGACGAACACAAAGAACAATTTATTTTATTCTATCGTAAGAAGACTTAATTATTTGACAAGAAAGACAGTTTGGGGGTCTCTTTTTGCTTTTTCGACATTTAACACTTCGTGGTTTCGTTGGTAGAGCCGAAAGTAATGGCGCTGGTGTGACAATCGCCTTGTTCGTTTTTATTGGTTATTTTTCTTGAATTCTTTCTTGTGTAGGGGTGGGTGTTTGTTTCATTGTAAAAAGAATTGTTTTAATCTTGCCTCGTTTTTTTTTCGGAAAACGAGATAAAATGACACTTTTAGATTAGTTCTCCCGCATACTTTTGGGGGGATTTTGAATGGAAAAGAAAAGTCTTGCCCTTAAACGATCGTACGTCCACAGTTGAACAGTTTTCTTTATCTTGTTTCTTCTGTTTAAATCGTTAAAAAAATCTTTAGTTTTAAATTTCGTATTTCTTATCTCTTTCCCTCAACTTTCCCTCAACTCTTTCCCTCAACTTTTTGTCTATTTTCTTCCCGGAACTCTAAACTTCCACTTCGCTTCCCGACTCTTCATCATTGTTATCCTTTTTTTTTATTATTCTTTTTCTTATTCTTTTTCTTTTACTTATTTTGTTGTTGTTGTTCGTCTCCCACTTTTACTTGTCTTCTTCTACTCCTACTTCTACTACGCCTTTTTCCCTTTTCTTATTCTCTGTCTTCGTATCCTATCCTTCCATCGTTTTCCTCTTTTACCCTTACTTCTCTATCTATCTATCTTTCCAACCATTTCGTTTTATATTTTCCCAGCCTATTCTTTTCCCCCTTCCTCTTCTTTACCATTATTTGACACTTCTTTTTCTTTCTTTCATGACTTATTCCTTTTTCTGTTTATCTCTTTCTTTATCACTTCTCTTTAACCTTTGCCCACACTTTCCTTTTCCTCGTCCTCTTTTCTTTATGTTTCTACCACTTGCCCTTTATATATTTCCATCTTTTTATATGGAAAATAACCCATAACTTTAGTAAGTTCTTCTTTTTCTCCACTTCCTTCTCAACATTTCACTCGCAGTTCGTTTATTACTGATTTAGTTATCTTAGTCTCTTTATTTTATTTTCTTTCTTTCTTTATTTCTGTCTTCCTATATCTGATTTATCTTCCGTGTTGATCTATTTCTTTCTCCGTACCGTCACTTTGTTTTATCTTTTTTCTTTTTTCACTTCTTCGTCATCCTGACTTCTTTCATTTCCTTATTTTTCTACATTATTATCAGCATCATGGTAACAATCATGTTATTTCACTTAGTAAACACTAATTTTCTTCCTATGCTTCCTATTATTTCTCTTCCAATTACACTTAAAATTATTTATTTATTTTGTTAGAGTTAAAACTTTAGGTTTCCTCCTTCTTGCGTTTTTCTACTTGTGTGTTTCCGTTTATTCTGTAGCACAAGAGTAGATATATTAACTAATCACATACTTTACTTCTTTTTACGTACAAAAGGTATTTTTGCTAATTTGGCTTTTATTTTTTTCCTTCGTACGCTTTTTCTTTTCTTCTACGTAGCTATCCGATCAAAATGTAATACTTTATATGGTATTTCTTACTTTTTTCGACATTACTCTATTCAATATGAGGGTAATACAACTATGTATCGACTGGTGAGGCCCCAATTAAGGACTTTTAGGGACATGTGTAGTCAGAGTTTTGTTACATCTACGTCAAGGTCCATCCTGATCCAGTGTGGTAGTACCTAATAATGCTTCATCTTAGGTTAAATTAAATAAACGACAAATCAATTGCATGCAAGAGAAGTGACCGGTTTTGAAATAAAATAACCTAATGACTGTATACATGTTGTAAAACCAAACAACTAACCAACATTAATCTATTTTGCAAAAGTAGATACATTTAATATTTTTTCTGTTTTAATTCAACGCTTTTTATATTCTTAATTTTCTTCATTTTTTTAGTTTTGAAAGTGGAGTTGTCTCCCTTCCTGTAATTCATTTTTATTCATTTTATTTTTGCTGAATTGATTCATCTCTTTATTCATCTCTCTCCTAAAATCCGAGATGTCTCCCTCTTTTTCTCTTAATTTTTTCTTATGTTTAAATATCTACTTTTTAATTATTTTTTATCTTGTTCTTCGTTAGCTTCACATTTCCTGATTTTATTTCCCCGACATCTTTTTGTTTCACACTCTTTCATATCTATCGACTTTTACCTTTCTATTTTTCCTATTGCCCCCCTCCACTTTCCCAACGAGACGCCATTTTTATTTTCTTCACTAATACTTTCTGCTGTACCCCCGCAAGGCCTTCATTCACTTATTTTTCTTCCGCTATTTTAACTTCCCGTATTTTATCTAACTTTACCGCCACCTCTTTAGACGCCATCTTTTTTTATTCAATGGTTATTTAAAAAAAGAAAACTGAAAAAAAGAGGGCAAAATAATTAATTAAATTCTTTCCCCCACCCCTGCAGCTTTTTAATTCATCTCTTGTCTTTTCGATTTGTATTTTTAAATATTTCCCCTTCTTTATTATCGTTCTCCAGTCTTTTAGACGTTTTGTTTATATTTTATGTAAGCCTCATCACTTAATTTGTTTTCGTTCTGCATGAATTTTCCAAAGACTTTTCTTTGAAGTCTTTAGTTTTTGTGTTATTTTCTAGAGCACTCGAGACCAAATCTATAACATCATTTCCTTTAGGTTTCCCAAACATAGTTTTTTCCCCTTTTTATCGAAGCATGTTTGTTCCAAAAGCCCTAACCATAACTTGATTCGGTGGCAAATTTATGTGTATCCACTCGAAAAGGTTTGTTGGCTAACATTCCTATCTCTCTTATTTGTGTTCTTACTTTTTTGTTTTGTAAGGGAGCGTTCTAAATCCTTTCCAATATTCAATTCCTTGTTAATTATATATATATATATATATATATATATATATATATATATATATATATATATATATATATATATATACTCTTCGTTAATCGATATTTTTGCGCCCCCGTGAACCTATCTTGCACAGTCATAAATAATTTCGCTCATTAATATTTCATTTACTTTCTTCCCATCACGTGGTTTTTATTGCCTAACATCTTGTATTTCTTTTGAGTTTCATGACCCGGCTTCCATTTTTCCATTTTATCTGGTATATTTTGGTTTATTCTTATTTTTGTTCTATTTAATCATAACCGTTTTGACTTCGTTTTTTCTACCTACTTTATTCATGCATTTTTTAATTGTATCTTTATTTTCCTCTAACTTCCTTACTGTCCTTCTTTTCCATTCTATTATTACATTTTGTATTTTTCTTATTTATCATCATAAATACATTTGACTTCTGGTTAGCTCGTTTCTACGATAATATATAAGTGGACTAAAATATTATTGACATCCATAAAAACGATGAACAAAGTTTTGCTAAGTGTTATATCTTAAAAATTAAAGACGTTAATAAATAAGAATAGCAAAAAGTAAATAACAGTGTCAGGGTATAAAGAATGAGTCGATAAGGGTCTTAATTGAGCGCCGGATGTGCCTCAAGGGTGTCAACGACTATTAATTTATCAGAATTTATTTGAATTAATGTCACTTTAATTACCCCCTACTCCCAACTGCCGAGTAGATCCGTGGGCCCCACCCGACAATTGAATAATATAAAAAGTTAAGAAATAATAATAAGTAATATATCTTTTAATGGTTTAGCCGTAAAATAACATATGGGTCTCGTTAAAGCCCGGACGACACCAGGTATTCCTGCTAGTTATATAATAAGTATGGTGCCAGTGATGATCACGCTACTGCTGTTTCTACGAATGACAGTTGGATTGATTGTAGTACCTGCTTTTTTGTTGCGAAAAAGAAAAACAATTACTATAGTTATCATAAAAAAGAAGATAAACGAACAAAACTAAAGACGAATATTCAATCAGCGGTGTGTTATTGTTATGCGCAAGAGTAAAATATGACGCAGCACTTTTGGTTGAGAAGGAGAAGAAAATTGCGAAATTAACCTGCTTAAAAGCAGTTTTAAATATTTTCCGATATGTAGAGGCGTTCAGGGTGTTATTAATAGACTTCTGGTGGTTGTACGATACATGAAACTGCAATAAAAGTTTAGATAATGCACAGTGTTATTTATTATTGTTATTTATATAAATATATACTTACACATGCCAATATAAATATACATATGCAACACATATGCGTATGTAAACCTAACCAGTGTCGAGGCCAGACATAAATAGTTTCCGTCTTAAGAAATCGCTATTTAATTATGACTAGACATTTACTTTTCCTCGGTTCATGTTTTTAATAAGAGAATTTTAATTCAAATTGATTTATAGCTCATATACTGTATTCAGCTGAGACTATTTTTCTATGGTAGCCATTTTAATCAGCGGCAAAATCACAGAAAATTGCTGCCATATTTGATATTTGTTATTACAAAAATAATTATTGCAACATATTTGAGGTTTTATTATATCGTATTTTATTAGCATAGATACACTCAAACAAAAGTTACGAAATAAGTATATATCTTTTGAATCTCTCTGTCGCATTACACAACACAGCATAAAAAACATCAAAAGTAGAAGAAAATTGTAGTGCTAACAAAAATTCATCGGCAAAACTTTCCCGTTTCCGGTTACAAATTTATTTCTGTGCCATTGACAAAGTTTTACAAGATGTTTCAAGCCAGTATACATTTCCTTAGACGGGAGTTCATCCTAGTTATTGCAAAATGTCCTGTATGAAACTTCTTTAGCGATGCCGGTATAACCATATGCTCACCATAAATCAAATACAATAACAATTACAATAATTGTTTACATGAGTTCACTTTTAATTTTGAAAACTTATGATTTCTTTCCTTGTTTCTGTAATACATTCATACAATTAAGCATTAATGTGTATCTTCTCGAGGATAGCTGGCAATTATTTATTGTATTGCAACGTACGATGTTTTTCTCTTTTTTTATCTCTGTCTACAGCTTCGGAATACGCATTGAGAAATATAGTTTACATGAAGTATTCCCCGTTTTTGCAAGCGATTTGCAATATGAGCCAATATGCATTCTGAGACCCAAATATTGATAGTAATGGGCATTGACCCATCAACAAAACAAAATTCCCATGTTAGCATTTATTAATTTATTTGACTGTAAATAGTATACCAAGTGCCTATTTTTCTATTTGCTTGTAATATGTTTTTTATCTGGCAGTAATGTTCTTGATATCTTGTCTATAGATTCAAACTGCCCTGTTATCTTTCTTGTGTACAAAAACAACACCTTATCCAGAGTTGCTGACACCAGTGTAAACGTGTATGACAATGTGTAAGAGATACATCAGGTATTACGGTCGTTATACCTTCTTCAAATAATTTCACATTCATGAGACGAGCTTCGTTTCACATATTTCTAAGTTACCTTATTTAGTGCAGCCCGTAAAGCGATGTTAATATAATAATTTAAAAAACCTAACAGTTTACAGCAGGAGGTATACGTGTTATTGCTGTGTATCTGGTTGTCTACACTTTCAATTATGTATCTAAAGTATGTTATTGTTTTTTAAAATATTCGCATTTATCTTTCTTCAAGCCGTATTCTTAAATTATATAATATACTATTTTCGAACGTGCTGTTTTCTCTATTTCGCACTTTTATTTAAATGCCGTCTTCATAAACTTAGAAAATATGAAGTCATTTATACAGTTTTTATGCGCGTTTTATTTTTAATTCTGAACATTTGTCTTTAATGGTGTTTGAATATAGGCATCCGGTAAATCTTCATTCATCCTTGAAACTATTTATTAAGCGCTGTGGAATGAGTAATCACAGATGTCAAAGAATCGTTTTGTCCGGTGTTATATTCAGCACGAAGCCGATGTTTGTTGTTCTTTTTTAAATATACTGTCGGACTCTCTCGAGCATTTAGAACTCCACGTTTCCGAACGGTCCAGTGCTTTATTTATAATTTCTTGATCTTCAAAGGGTACTTGTATGTTTGGTCTAAGAATTGGTTGTATGTTATTTTTTTCATTCAACCGTAGATATTACTTTTGAGCACATACCTAAGTCTTCAGAAAACATGTCGGGAAATATCATTTGTTTCCTTTTGAAATTGTCTGCACTATTTGACGCTGCTTTTACGTTATTGTAGGGCGTACTTAATTATAAGTTACATACTTGTAACGTCGTTCATTTTGGACGAAAATAGAATGTATAAACCAGCAGCAAGGCCTAAAAGATGACATTTTTAACTACTGCCAATATATTTATAAATATTTATATATATATATATATATATATATATATATATATATATATATATATATCTATATATATATATATATATATATATATATATATATATATATATATATTAACAGTTTCTTTCAATCTGTTCATTCTTTTAAAGAATTTCATTCACTACAGGAGATATGCTATGGAGAGGGTACAACAAACATTATGGGTGAATTAAAAATAGATCCTAAAGACATCACACTATTACTATCCAAGTGGGACCTGATAACATTCATTCTAAAATATTGAAATACTTATCATCAAATAAAGGCTTTATCAATGCAATAACAGATTTGTTTAGGAAATATCTAGAATAATAAGAGATTCTATATATTTGGAAAACAGCTATAGTAATACCGCTACATAAAAATGTTCAATATATTTTAAAAGTGATTACAGACCAGTTTCTCTAACAGGTATTTTGTGTGAGGTATTTGAAAAATAATTCGACAACACATATTATATTTTATAAAGGATGATATAAAGTGTAACCCCCATGGCTTTGCCCATGGTAAATCAAAATGATCTAATATTTTAGAAAATATTGACATTATAAATGAATATTTGATAGAGCAGGATAGTGCGGATATATGTTTGGATGTTAGCAACTCATTTGATACCGTATATCATTATCGTTTGATAGTGAAAATGAAAAATGTTGGTATTACTGAAAAAATTGTAAATGTTATGAGGGAGTTTTTGAAGGAGAGAACTATGAAAGTAAAGGTTCGTAACAATTATTCTGTGTCACAGTAAATACCTTCCGGTGCTCCGCAGGTTTAAGTATTGAGTCCTTTGTCGTGTTTGATGTTCATAAATGATTTACCTAATACTAGAAATTAAGAAATGTTTAACTACTTGTGAGACCTTTATCAAAATAACTAACATAGATTGATCTAAATAAATTATCATATTGGGAGGACATTTGGAAATTGGGATTTAACCTAGACAAATTAACGTACTACCTGTATGATCCAGGAATGTGGAAGTTGAATATGTATTAAACAACAGAGAAATCAAAGAAGTAGATGAAGAGTACGATTTAGGAATGGGGTTAGATAATACATTTAAGGCAAATAATCATATTTTGAGCATTGTATCTAGGGCAAATAGAATGATCGGGTGGATGGTTAGGGATATTATTTCGAGGTAGACAAATGTTGTGTTAAGGATATATGAAGCTGTAATAAGACCTCATATAGAATACCTCACCCAGGCCTGGGGTCCAGCGACTAGACATGGAAATTACCATGTAATATTGAAACTAGAAGGCGTGCACAGAAGGGTAACAAAACTAATAAGCAAAGTAAAGGAGTGCACAGTCATATATTGGACAAATTGGGATTGACTACTTTGCGGGAGAGAAGAATGAGACGTGATATGATTGAAACTTGCAAGAGAATTAATGGCATTTCTAACTATGGTGGGTATTTTTTTTCGTATTTCTCCTAAATCTGTATAGTTATTGTCAAGACTGTATTAAAAAACTAAATCTGTTAACCAGTTAAGTGTTTTGCTCACAGAGTTATATGTTTTTGGAAATAGTTTCCAGATCGGATTAAGAACATCAATAACGTCAATCAGTTTAATATGAAGTTGGATAAATTCAGAGCAAGTGGTAGGTGGGAAAAATTGATGAGGCACTTTTGTAAGTTGTCAAATCAAATATTTGACAGAATTTGATCTGGATATTGATACTGGACTAAGTGTTAATTTTTTTTAATAGTTTAATTGAGAAGATAGTTAAAGGGGGACAAATAATAATAATAATTACGTTTTGACAGCTACATTTTAAAAAGCACACAGAACTGCTATTTTTTCATTTTTTGTACAAACCATAACAACCTCCTAAAATGCATTGATTTGCCGACATTCTCATGTTTATCTATTTATTATCAATCAAGTCAGACCATTAATCAAATTGAAATTTATAATCTGTGTCTTACATTCTTATAGTTACAAAGTTTTAGTTTTATCGCAGTAAATCCGTTTGATGTTTTTTGTAAGGTTAACCGTATTTTTACATTTCTTTTTCTTTCTTTTTTTCTATTGTGTGATAACTAATGCCCTTTTCACCATAGTTTTAACATGTCGTATATTTAAATGGAAATTCTGATATAATCTAAATGTATTTGACTGCATAACAAGGATTACTGCTGACAGATTGTTTTCCATCAGTTGTTTATATAAATCAAGCGTCATGTTGTTGATTCATTATATTTCAACATTCTTCCGCTATATTTTCAAATGTTATTTAGAATCTTGTTATAATTTTAATAGTAGACATTTTTAACATGTTCCATAATTTCTCGTGACAATTATAAAATAAAATGCCTCAGAACTACAGTTATTTTTCTATTCACTGTAGTTCTGGAACATTTTGTTTCATCATTGATCTCCTTTCATATCATTCTTTTTACGCAGTGGTATGTTGTATTTTTATTCAAATACACGTTAACGCGATTTGAGGCAATTTTGTTTACAAAAAAGTTTCCATACAAACAGAAATGAAAAAAAAAACGGTGAACTTCAATCTTATTAAACCTGTGTTGAATTACTTGAACAAAAAGTTATAGTTTAACTATCCACAAGTCCGGCGACGATCGTTGGTTGTATGAATGCCGAGAATATCTGAAGCGATAGCGGATTAAGAATGGTAATTTTGAGTACTCAAAAGTTTAAGTAGTTCTTTGCGTTTTGGGGGTTGATCTGTATTCAATGTGGTCCAAGAAGACTTGTATTATAACTAAAACCAGTGGTCTGCTTAAATAGCTTCATTAAAATAACAATTTAACATTGGAAACTATTTTTAAGGGTTGCCATAATTTTTACTGGTTATATATATATGTACATATATATATATATATATATATATATATATATATATAAAGAAGACATTAATAATTATTACCAATCCATTTCCCCTATCTTACTTAACAAAGCATTAATCTTCGCCAAAAATAATTCTGACATTACTGACATAGAGATTAAACTAATAATATTAGCCAGAAGATCCCTACTAGAATTTGATAATAAGCTTTGGACTAGGAAAGACACCCCCAATAACTTTGACATTACCATGGGGGCCTCAGACTCTGCCCAGGTCACTGACCTGGTAGGTTTGTACTTGATGAGAGAATTGGGGTTTAATTTTGGACACTTACAGGGTGGGTTGTATAGGGACGATGCCCTGTTTGTATCTGGGGAGAGATCGAGACAATATAACAACACTATCAAAAACCTGCATAACTTCTTTAAAAACTTTGGTTTGACTATTACAGTGGAACCTGAGAAAAGAATATCCAACTTTCTTGACCTTACATTAGATCTTAACTCGGGAACCTTCAGCCCATACCATAAACCTAACTTAACCCTCTTCTACGTACATAGCCTATCTAACCATCCTAAATCCATCATAAACTCAATAGTCCCCTCAGTATCTAATAGAATCTCCAAGCTATCTGCGAATAAATCTATCTTCGATCAAAATTCTAGCTTTTACAATAATGCTTTGCTTAACTCAGGCTACAATCACAAAATTAAATATAACTGCAACCCCCTTACTCAAGTTAACAAATCTTCAGGCATTATTACACACAACATGACCACACACAGAAATAAAAAGCACCTAAGATAATCAAAACACCCTCTAATAAGCCCATAGGAACTAAAGATATTGATAATCGGGTAGACCCACATTCGCACAAACAAAGAAAAAAACTTAGAAGAAAGAATAACATTTGGTTTAATCCGCCTTTCAGCAGTAATGTTAAAACCAATATACCTAAAGAATTTTTCCAAATCTTAGACAGATCTTTTAAGCATCCCCACAGATATAGCACTATCCTTAACAGAAATTCTATTAAAATATCATACTCTACTATGCCCAATATTGAACAAACTATCATAACCTCTAACAATAGGAAAATCAAACATATCCAACAGCAACCACCCACCACATCCCTCACCACTTGTAACTGCCGTAAACCTAGAGATTGTCCCCTTAACAACAACTGTGTACAGAAGGACGTAATATACGCTTGTACTGTTAAACAATTCCCCCGCTCCACCAATGTTGTGAGTAATCACAGTTCCCATACTCCACCCGAACTCCGGATCCCCCCGCAACCCCAATCCGCTTCTACTCTAAACTCCCGCTTATACAGCCATACCTCTAACCAAGCACCCCCAATAATAGATAGTGCTCATGGGCCAACTCATATTTCCCCCATATCCGCTCCACCCCACTTCTCCAAACAACTTTCCTTGCATAACTTGGATCTCCAAACCCAAATCTCTTCTAATACCATTAGCAATCTCAATGCAACTATAGCACCACCCTTCAAGATACACACATATATTGGGGCGTCCTCTTTCCCCATTAAGACCTGGATCTCTAACCATATATATTCCTTTAAAAATAGCAGCGATAACAGCACAGGCACTTCACTTTCCAATCTAATTAGAAACCTCAATCTTAAAAATACTCCCTATTCACTTCACTGGTCAATACTTAAAAAGTCCAAATCATATACCCCTGGAGCATCCCATTGCCAACTTTGTACTCTGGAAACCTTTATGATAGCTACTGCTACTAAATCTAAAAATATTATTAATTCTAAGAATGAACTTATCTCCAGTTGCAGGCATAAACGTAAATTCAGGTATAGCAACCATAATAATCCCCCAGACACCCCTCCCCCATTTGATTAAATACCCTCCCTTCATCTCGGATTTCCCCCCCTTACATCTCGAATCCTCTTTCTGATAGTTCTAATTCCTGTTGTTCTATGGTCTCTACTTATATCTCCCTCATCCCTTTAACCTTCTCTTAACTTAATTAAATTACCCATAAACTCCGTTAGCTTCACATTTCCCTTAGTTTTAACACCTTTCTTCCATTACCCCCTAAATCTTTCCACTTAACCTCCTTAACTGTATAACTTTATTTGGCTTTCCATTTTCTTTCCCGTTTAACTTCTTTTAATGCATTCGTCCGCTTCCCTTCAACACTTCCATTCTTCATTCTTTTCCCTTTCAACGTGATAACTAACCCACTCTATTCATATTATATCCTAGCCCTTTTATTTACTTGTTGATTAGCCTTAACTTCTCCATATCCCCTTTGCACACCTCGATATCGAACTCCTTACTGTTTCCACTGTGCACTCTAATTATTCTTCCCCTCCTGTTTTTACTTCTAAATAATTCTTCTCACTCTTTTAATAGCCTCGATTATTCCCCCCTTGTTTTACTTCGCCCTTCGCACATCTCTCTCAAACTACTCAACCCCCAACCCGCCCTCGCTCTACATCTTTTAAGCCCCATAGTATTTACTTTTAACTGCGATCTCCACTCTCCCTCTGGCTTAATCCTTTATCACTTCTTTAACCTTGTATATCTCTTACTTCCTCCGGCCTTCACTAACCTATTTAACAATTTTCTTAATTAACCTCCATATAACTTTTTTGAATAAAATTTCAAAGTTTATATTTTCCCATATCTTTTTGAAATAGCATCCCATAACTGCTTATTTACTTCAACCCATATTTTTTCCTCCTTGGAGATTCCCATTCCGGATATCCTCTCGAGGTCTTGTTTTCCTTTTTCTTTTTCCTTATTCTAATTTTCATTCTTGAGCTCCAATCTTATCGACTTTTCCCTCATTTTATTATTAGTATCTTATTTTTATTATTATTTTTTTTATTTTTTATTTATTTTTTTTATTCATTTTTCTTTATATTATTTTTTTTATTTTTATTTTTTTTATTTTTTATTTTTTATTCTTTCGGTCAATCCTTAATTTTCCCTGCGAGCTTAAGACTAATCTTATTATCTATTTTTCATTCTTTATTCTTTTATTCTCTTATTTCTACTTTTTATACTATTTTTATCTTTATTTTTTTATCTTTACTCTTTTAATTTTTAACTCATTTTTCTAGTCCTACCCTTCATATATATTTTGCCTCATTGTTTATATCTAAGGTCATTTGATTAAACATTTAAACCCCGAACTCTGTTCTTATACATATTCTGATATTTTAACCCCTTATCCTAACATTCGTTAACTTACCCCCACTCCTTTCTTCCCCTTTTCTAGTTGAATCCTGTTTCGCGCTAACTTCCAATTTCAACTTTATGTTTCACCCCCCCCCCTACTTTCACACTCTTAGTTTTATCCGCATTCCTTCACCGCATCGCTCCCTTTCTCCTCCCCCCTCTCTTTCCTCGTACCCGTCCCTCTCTCCTCACACACACACACCCCTTACCCGTTTCCTCCCTTGCCTACTGGTCGCATATTATATCCTTGTTTTCACTGTCTTTGCTTTTCTTCATTTATAGCCGGCTTTCTTAACTGGGCAGACTTTAAATATTCTCGCTGCCCTTTTTTCCCACTTTTGAACACTTTCCTTTGTCATCTCTGCCCGGGAAGTATCTTTAATGGCGAATATTTTCCATCTTAATTTCCTCTGACGCCTGCCTGCATCATCGAATGTACCTCTTATTGGACTTTTTACCCTTTTTGGATTTTCTATTTTCGCCGTACCTGAAGTTGTGGCTTCTTGGAATTTAACTTTGAAACCTCTCTCATTATTTCTCGTGCCTCTAACGACCTACCTATCTACATCTTATTCTCTCCGCTGGACTCTTCGACACCGGACTTTTTGGCAATCGGACATTTGCTTGCACCTTGGCACAGTTTTGCCCTGCGTTTCTTTCCCTACAACTTTTATTTTATTTTTTCAAATTTTAAATCTTGGCCATTGCCAACTTATCTATCCCAGCGACTTCCTCTGATGATAAGATTTTTAAGGAAAATTTAACTTGAATAAATTGCCTTTTTGCGGAATATACCTTGCTTTGAACTTTTGAATTGAATTTTGATTTGGCTTTTGCTTTCTCTAATTCCTTTCCATTCTCCTTCATATATATATATATATATATATATATATATATATATATATATATATATATATATATGAATTAATTAATTAAGTTCAAATATTAACAACATTAACGAAACCAATACTTAAAAATGCTTAATATGTATTAGAGTGTTTTATATTAAAAAATCATAGTTTGATTATACAATAACTTTTTGAGATTCTCTTCGGTTCCCCTTCAGAGATATACTCTGTATTGTATATCCCTGAAGAGGAACCGTTTATTTGAATATATATATATATATATATATATATATATATATATATATATATATATATATATATATATATATATATATATGTGTGTGTGTGTGTACATTCGCACGCACTACATGAAAGAAACACAATAGTAATAAACAGGTGATTATCGTCATGTAATTTATTAAAATGAAATAGAAATTTTGATAAATAACTCATATATAATGAGTTTAAGTTGTTATTTCATAACATTCATAATAGACGTACTACGTGTAAATCTTAATTCATAAAAAAGTACTTAGTCACAAATTTCTCTTTCATAGAAATATATTTTATTATCCTTTTCAATCATTAATGTCGAAAAACTTAATCTAAACTTCTTCAGATTCGATTCATAATCAACTTGCGTTTTCTTAAATTATCGATTAATGTTCGTTTATTCTTGGAGTGTACGATTACATTAGCGTAGCAAATATAAATTATTCAATAATTATAAATTATCGATTATATACCGTATAAATGATCAAATACATCCCGAAATGTTCATCGATTATTTTCACTAACATAAACTTTCTATTTATTACTATGTATTACTTGCATAAATGATATTTTAAAAATATAATATTGCTTGTAGAGCGAATTAGATATAACTATTTTGTTTTATTTATATTTATATATACACACATACACACATACATATATATATATATATATATATATATATATATATATATATATATATATATATTAATCAACTCATGTCTATATCTGCATAATCCTGAGAGCTTCAGCTCATACCTGAGAAAAGAACTATGCTTCGGGATCGATTGCTCCGTTTTGCTATCATATGTGCAGTTTTTGCAGAATATACTAAAACATTGTTAAAAACATCGATACTTCTGCAGTTTACGGTACGTGCTGAAATAATAACGTTATTATTTAGAAACCATTATTAACATGGGGAATGGGCTTTTTTTAACTATTCTGTACTTTAACCTAACAATTTTAAAAACTATATATACGTTGAGAATTTAATTTCATATGAGATAGCACATTCTTTAAACTGCAGAAATACCAAGACATCTTTCAGCTAGGAGTTGGCAGAGTGTAGTCGCGGTCTTCCTACATAAATCGCCTGGTTTTCACAAATAGCCACCTGTCTGCTACCTGCAAGACTCGACGTAGCTTAACTTGTGATTAACAAGTCCCCACTGAATGTATCTGTGAAATATATAATTCCCCAACTCCATGCAGCGTCATAACGTAATTAATTATTCGCGAACATTCTTTCGTTTAATTCAGAATCGTACTCTAATTTTAATAGTAGGCATTTAAAAACCCGTGTACTGATATCGCGTATCAGCATACTGATGTTTTTTTACATATCATTTATGCAAGAAATAAATAAAAATGTTATGTTAGGGAAAGTAATCGATACAAATGTAGGAATATATTTGTCAATTTATTTAGTATCTAATCGATAGCTTTTAATTATTGAATAATTTATTATTATTACCTTAAATAATTGTTTTTTCTAAAACAAGAACTGGTGTATAAACGTTATTATGATTATATGCAATCAGTAATTCTCGGGGAATATATAATTTGTTCTTGAGATAGATAAATAGATAGATAGATAGATAGATAGATAGATAAGTATAAACTTGTTAAAAAAGGGCACCCAGATAAAAGTCCTCAAACTGAAATGAATAAAGACAGCACAACTATAAATAGATCAATATCTCATAATAATAAATAGTTAATTTACCTTACTAATATCGTTATATAACGCGGCTGTTGTTTGAATGGAAAAAGTTTGACTGACAGCTCTAAAACGGATATCGACTCAACATACATGACTTCCCGACAGAGATTTGTTCACGTTTTTACTGGAGAAACTTCAAGCCGAACAGACATGTTCAACGTTCCGTCCCAAATGGCGTACAAACGCGTACACTGTATCTAGGTAAATCGAGACGTGCTTTTCGTCTATCTATGTGTATGGCTTCATTTCTTTCTCGCCCCTCTGATGATTTTTATTCTGTGACAGTTCTTCTATTAGAGTACACCTTTGTTACAAACAACACATCAGCGTTCGAGTGATTGTATCAACAGACAAGCAATAGTCTGGGTTCCCGACGATGACACGGGTGTATAATGGCTGTTACACTCACCGATAAGTAAACACATAACAATATTGTTAATATGGTTTGATGAACATCTGATAAAACACAGGTGTGTATAATATAATTCATTGCGTTTTCTTATCATGATTGTTTCGTGACTCATACAAGCTTCTGCCAAGAATGTATTCATATTTTCTTCACTTAAGCAGCGTAACCGATATTTTACCGTTGCTAATATTCGTTTAATGACCATAAACGGACGTATGATGTCTGATTAACGATTTTCAACATGACAATAAATGCTTATTCTTATGTAAACATATGATATTATATATATATATATATATATATATATATATATATATATATATATATATATATATATATATAAATAATGCAGTTATCAGACAATATATTGTGTCTGTGCCTGTCTGTTTCTCGCTTATACAGAGAAATACACATTGCATTATTTATTATTTACTATTAATCGAATTCTGTAAACATGACTGGCTTCATATTACGTAAAATTGAACACACGCTTTTTATTCGTTTCGATTGTATTGTTGATGGCGACTTACAAGAAAACGGTTATCATCTCCACATGTCTAAATATTGGAAACTATCTCGTGTGTTTCTTGTTTTAAAGGCCAAAACGTAATTGTGGTAAATACATATTAGTCTTTTTTTTCTTTGTTTACATTGGTTGTCGGCCAGTGTAAGAGAAACGAACATTGCTGGCTTGCTGAATCCAATACGATGCCATAAGATCACATCGAATCCCACCACTAAATATAACAGGCCTCCGTCAGTCAGGGTGCGCCGTGCTTGATGCATCGTTCGCCTAGTTGTCCCGGCCGTCTGGAATCTCACGACTGTAGACTATCTGTTGTAGGTTTAGTTGGTTGAGTGTTTTTGGATGCTCGCCTGAGCAGTATGATAAGGAGGACAGGCTGTTGTCCATGTAGCAAATCCCCTCCATCCCCTTGTTGCTGCTGGATCCAAAGGAAAAGCAAGGCTGTTACAATTTGGAAGCAAATCAGTCTCAGCAGCTGCCAGAACGAAGTTTTAGTCAACATCCAATTGTTTTGGGAGCTCCAATCCGGACTTTTTTCGAGGGTAACTCCTGAAGTCTTTATCAAGAGTAGGTATGCCACAAGGCTGACGAGTTCCACCTACCCGTAAGTAACCGAAATATAACTATAAGAAAATTGTAATGGCAGGTAAATATAAAGTTTCTTTTTTATTTTGTACTTTTTGCGCATAAGTTTTTCAACAGTCTCTCAATGTGGAACGATTTTCTATAGAAATTAAAATTACATACTTTTATAACATACGTTTTATTTATATTTGATGAACATGAGTTTATCTTTTATAAAAATTAAATAAGCCCCTAAAACAACAACAACAACAACATAGGTGATTGAAACCGTAATCGAAAATAAAATGCAACCATTAGATTTTTCAAATTATATATCCAAATTGTTTTAGTTATTTTTTAACTCACTCATCAATTTTGCAATTCTTTTTTCTGAGTACATGTTTTTTGTCCATGTATTGTATTTAATCGATTAAAAGGTTATTTGTCACCCTATCAATCAAACTAAGATCACTGGAACCCACGGCAAAACTCCATTGAGAGTAAAAAAGGTCAGACATACGTCTCCTCTTTTCAGCTCCATAGCAAGAACTGATATGCTTAAGATGCGTCCGTTCAATCAACGTATTTTTAGAAAAGAGAATAATTCTTGAACCTATACGTTACAAGTCGGTGTACCTATTATAAAATTGTGTGGACGACTCTAAAAATACTATGTCAAATGTTATCATGAAGAACCGACTGTTTCAAAGTGAGATGTGAGAGACTGACTGATCTGCTACAGAAATGACTGATTGCATCAAGAATAACATGAGTCCATTCAATCTACGTATTTAGTGAGTGAAATCCTATTTTAAACTCCAACTTACGTATGACAGACGAACGAAAATGTTATTTCAAACTTACGCAAAGAAAATGGCTTCATCGACACATTTAAAAATGCGCGGTTATCGATGAAAATTCTATTTCAAAATGAATATGTACCAACCGATAAAACAGAACCGCCCATAAACATGCGAAATCACATCTAAAACAAAACGCGCTAGTTAAACTGTGCAAAAATTCCAATGAAGCGTGCCTAATGTTTCTTTTTCAAATGTTTTTTTAAAATGTTTCTAACGACGCATGTGCATATTGTTAACAGCTTTTAGCTCCACATCCAGTATTAATTTCGACAGGACGACACCCGGGAGAATTAAGCCAGGAAATTAATTTATTTACCAAGCTGGTCAGCATGACAAGACCTCGTTTCGCATATTTAGAACACACATTCATGTCATACATCGAATGCAATCAAATCAAAATTTACAGCAAAAGCTCGAGCGCTAGACAATCCTTTGCAACAGTAAGCATCGCTGTATAACATACGTTTATACATTCTTCTCACTGCATCTCCCCTCTCTCTCTTTGTGCACCCGCTATCTCTTTATGTCTGTCTCTCTTTCATTTCTCTATCCGACTTTCTCAATCTATTATTCAACTAAAGTTGAACGAATCTTTCATGAAATTGTGTCTGTTATGGAATTCGTTTTTTATAAAATATAATAACACAAAGTAATGCAAATATATATCAGTTCTCAGATTGAGTTATGTTTGAAAATAAATTCTGCATATATATCAAATCATAATACTAACGTATATAAGCTTATGAATATATATATATATATATATATATATATATATATATATTAATTTTATTAATTTTTTATTTATTATATTTATAGACATCAATATCGAAAGTTCGATCCTTGTCTAAGTTAGCTATGCTAATGAGAGCTATGAGCCAGAAACACGTGTCTATGGATTGCTTTTATGTTCGTCTAAAATTAATAAAAAAACTATATATATATATATATATATATATATATATATATATATATATATATATAAACGACAAATGCGTCCTATAAAATTAAGGGCGACTAATCATGCAATTTTCTGAATTTTAATCACTGGGAGAGTGAAGCAATCAAAATAGTTATAGTAAGCAAAAACAACGAACGCTGAAATCACCAATAAAAGCAAGTACATTAATACACATTATATATATATATATATATATATATATATATATATATATATGTGTGTATGTATATATATATATATATATATATATGTATTTATGTGTATATATATATATGTATATATATATATATATTTATGTATATATATATATATATATTTATGTATATATATATACATATATATATTTATTTAAGTATATAGATATATATATAGAGATATATATATATGTATATATGTATATATATATATATTTAAGTATATATATATATATGTATTTAAGTATATATATATGTATTTAAGTATATATATATATATATATATATATATGTATTTAAGTATATATATATATATATATATATATATATATATATATATATATATATATATATATATATATATATATATATATATACGTGTGACGGAAAGGTAAATCGCAATCAGGAC
>OY744522.1:78400118-78415118 GCA_963556195.1 Sepiola atlantica
ACAACACCTGAGGGGTCTGCAGTTTTACTCGTCTTTGTCTTACTTGGAA
Organism: Sepiola atlantica; assembly: GCA_963556195.1. Classification (NCBI taxonomy): domain Eukaryota; kingdom Metazoa; phylum Mollusca; class Cephalopoda; order Sepiida; family Sepiolidae; genus Sepiola; species Sepiola atlantica. Next base: position 78,400,168 of record OY744522.1, read on the forward strand.
CTTCTCATACCTTTCCTTTCTTGTTTCTTATAGCTGAACCAGAAATTGCTTCTACAACTTTTAGATTTTCCGCCGAACTTTCTCATTCCACCACCATTTATTTAATCTCTACACCTTTCTTCTAGGGACAAACTTGCTCTTACCTCATGAGCTTTCTACAACTGAAAATTACAAATAACTGATTGATGATGTGCCCATTTTTCTTTTACCTTGTATTAGTTTCACACCCTCAAGAGCTGTCTATCCTTTTTCCTTATCAACAGATAATAAGATAAAAATGTGATTTCAACTTTGACGGTGGTCAAAGCAATAGCGGAGACACATGAGGGACGATTTAGGAGGGGAGGAAAGTTGGAAAGATGTGGGTTGAAAAGAGTAGAGCTGTCTCTGTCTTAAATACTGCATGCATTTACGTTGCGATGACTAATTAGTTAAACAATATTTCTTTTTCCAGGTTTTCTTTTTTTCCTGTGCACGATTTTTTATCTGTTTGTCTTTTCTTATTTTCTTGTTAATATTATGCGAGGTTTTTTAGAAAGGGCAACTCGTTCGAGGTTAAAAGGTGGTAGAACTCCACTATCAAATGTAGTTAAAAAAGGGGAAGTCCCACCCAAACCCACTAGCCTGACATTAGTAAAGAGCCACGGGTTGAGACATGTATATCGACTATCGATAAGGAATGGATACCTCAAATTCATCTGAAGCTTATAGGTAAAATTAATAAAAGAAAATTAAATAAATAAATAAAAAATAAAAAACAGCTAAGTTCTTAATTTCTTAATTCTGAACTGCCTCTGTCTTAAATAATCCATGTACTTACGTTGCTATGAGTACTTAGTTAAACAATATATTTTCCACGTAGCACAACCACAACATTGCCTTTTATACTGTAGCGTCATAGTTAAAGTGCCCCCTCCTTAGACCTACGCAATGCTAGATTAAACCCCCCACACGCCATAATTGCCGGTGAAATGTCCTCACAATAAATGTTGCTTATAATAGAGTGAGAGGGGAACTTATCCTTAGTCCTTCTTTATATGTAGAAGGCGGTGGCTAGACTTATTCTATCTACATATATATATATATATATATATATATATATATATATATATATATATATATATTAATTTTTTTAATCATACCTGCGGTGTCTCAGAAATACCCGACTAGTACACGGGCGCAGACTATCCTATCTTGTAGTGTTGGACCCGTAGAGCTTGCCAGGCTATACAAGTAAGAGAAAAGAAAACGCTGATAATAAAACCTTGCTTCTAACCACTTACGTATTGGCAGCAAACCGTTGGGGAGGGAGACCTATTAATTCCTGATTGACAACCTCCCTAGAGCTGGAATCCCGAACAAAATATCCGGATTGCAAACCTAAAATTGCTTAAAGAGTAGATAGGCATGAAGAGAAGATGATTAACACCCTACAAAACACGACACAGCTGAAAACGGCTGATTTCTGATGAAATAGTAGTGTGTCCAAACCAACTTGAATAACTACACGACATCAACCGACTAAAGGACATTTGCCTTAAAATAATGCTGCGTAAATGCAACTGAAATATAGAAAGGACACTACCTGAATCTAAGGAATATGTCTTTCTTTGTCTTGATATGTAAAAGTTCAATGAAATTTCAAAGAATTTTTAAATATTTTCTTTGTAGACATTCCAAACATACAATAGGAAATATTAACTTGTTTTGTAGTAAATTTATATTTTGTAAATAATTATTAAAGTATTTCCTTGTCTTGGCTGTGTCAATTTCCTATTTATTCATTCCGATCTTTTCTATATTCATGTTTTTTTATTTGTCTTTTATGATTCATCCTTAATCATAATTGTATTTTTTTTAGGTTGAGAGTTTTTCTAAAGTTGGATATGCGTAGATATATACGTATACGTATATTATATAAGTATACACATAGGCATATATGTGTATATGTTTACGTGTGTATGTATACGCACATCTGTTTGATGTGTATTGTTGCATTTGCTGAAGGGTCCACAACTTCTGAATGTTATAGTATATCCATTACGATCTGTTGTTGTTTTAACACTTGCCTTTTGTATTTTGTATTTTGTTACTTTTTATGTTTAATTATTATAAATTAGAGAGCTGACCGGAAGACTAACTTATAAGTAGGTTCCTGCTCTTGCTATATTTTTTATATTTTTTTATATTTGGAAACATATTTAATAAATACGTTTTATTATCAACAGCTCTCTTGTTCTCACACATGTTATAATCAGTGATTGCTCACTGTCAATAACCGGTGGGGATCCCTGGAGTCCGAGTGACAGCAAGTACACTTAGATTTCTGGTAGCCTCGAACTCTCTGCATACATGTTATTTTGTGTTATCGCAATAACCGCTTACCATTGAATTCTCGCTGAGGTTTGGGTGGTAATAAGAGTCCCCAGGTCCCAAGTACTCTCCGCAATTATTTTAGTTGAGGTATAGTTAGTGTTCCCCATCTCCGTGTTTCAATATTGTTTGACCAATCATGACGATACTGTGTGGTATCAGGCTGATTCCATCATATTGTGTTATTTTATTGGGCAGTTTATAAGATTTTTGGTTTCAGTTCACGTGCTGTTCCTTCAATATTTTTTGGTTTGTTTCTGTTGCAACTTCGATGTGGCTTGGTTAGCGTTCGTAGTTTATGGGGGTTGCTGTTTGCATTCGAGGATTTTCCTTAAGATTTCAGCTTTTTCTCATTGCTGTTTGTTGGTTAGTCTAAATCTAGCGTGTGCTTCTAATTTTTAAAAGTATTTTTCCTTGTTTTGTTCGGGGCTTTTCCTAGTGCCCCTACGATTATTGGCATTTTGTAGTTTTCGTTTTTCAGTGCTGCCCTCGATTAGTGTCCGTACTATTTGTCTGTTTATTCAAAATGCGGTTGCTTTTGTCTACACAGTCGTGTCGGTTTTTGCATTCTTTTTGGGCTAGTTTGTTACATTCACGTCTTATGTGCTTTACCGTTTTATCTCTTTGTCCACATAGTCTGCATTTATTGTTTTCCTAGATTTATAAATGTTTGGCTTTTACATTGTTTTTTGCATCTATCAGTAATGATCCCGTTTCCTTGTACAAGTGCCCTTTTCGTAGCCATGCCGAGGTTTTTACGTAGGTCTCTTTTCTTGTGGTTATTATAGTACGTCCATGTAGCAGTTTGTTGTGTTTACTTTTCTTTTCTCGTTTTTTTGTTTCTACTTTCGCTGCTACTTATATTGTTAATGCTGACCGTATATCATGCTGCGCAAAATAGATTGTCTGTGTTCTGATATTTCTTCAATTATGTTGGTGTCCTCCAGAGTTTTCCATACTTACCAGTCCTATTCTTTTTTCCATTTTACGTAGAGTCGGTCAGTATCATCCTTTGAGTGTAGTGCATTGTGTATATCCATTAGTTCCTTGGTCTTCTGGTCAAAGTGCCTGGTTCTATTTTGTCCAGCCTATGAATGATCCAGAGTATATTATTAGTGACACTGCCGGGTGGTTATTCTTTTTACTAGATTTCTACTATATAATTTTGTTTCTATGAGTTTTCTTGTTCTTGTCAGATAGACATTTCCAATTTTTTCTTTAATTTATTGTTTATTTGATTGTGTCTGCTTCCAGGACTACCAAATATTTATAGGTATTATGTTCGCCAAGCGACTCATCTCCTTTATGTTAGGAAGTGCCGTGCCCTCCGCTGTTTTCAGTTTTCGCTTCTCATCTATAGTAGTGCACGCTTTTCTATTCCGAATTTTATTTGAGTGTCATAGCTTATGATATAGGTCGCGTGTATCAGCTGATCCAGTGTATTTCTGTTGTTATTGCAAATAGCTTCAAGTTGTCTACATACACGAGGTGGTTTATTCTGATTACTGTGTCTGTAAATTTGCATTCGGTATAACCTTTCTTAAACATGTGATATCATGGCTAATATAAACACTAGTAGCACAGAGTCTATTCGGAAAATGCCTCCCTGCATTGTTATCTCAGAAACTGTAACTGACATCTGGAGGGCAACACATGACTATGTTCCCATTGCTTTATTAATAAGATTAATCATCCAGACGGATATATTGTACTTCATGAATCATTCAATTATCCATGCTGAGATTCTGTCGTAGGCTTCTTGTAGTCAATCCATGCAATAGATATGTTCTTTTTTGTTTCTTTTTACCCCGTTCATGTCTTTTGATCTATGCATACACGGTCACACGTCTCTCTCTTACCTTTCCGGGATACTTTTTCTTCTTAAAGAAATATTCCATGATTGATAAAAGGGTGGCAGTTTTGTTCTATTTTTTCTGTCGTTAAGATTTTCAAAGAAGGTAAATATGTTATTGGCCTGTTGTTTCTTCTTCCTCTGCATCGTCTTCTTATTTTACTATTATTATTATTATTATTATTATTATTATTATTAATGTAACTGAAACTGTGATTGTGGATATGTAATAAATGAACTCCAACAGTTTGACACCCTACGAAATTAACATCAGCATCAGTCGGTACAATACGAACTGCCATGAAGGCAAAATAAGTTTAGACGTACCGACTACGGAGAGCACAAATGGAACTCTAATAGATTGTATAGAGATTACTATACGCCTTTCTAAAATTTAACATCTTTTATTAATTTTTCAGCTTGTATATTTGTTTATATGCCTATTTTTATGAACTCTGAACTACCCCAAATAAATCAATGCCCCGATTATTTTAGGCTAGTAATTTTCAGTCAGACTTGTGAAGCACAACCATACCTTTTTACTGTTATTACCACCAAGGTGGGTATGACATTGTCCCAATATTGCTATTAAGTTCGCACATCAGTATTAATCTATCTAGTATATGTTGTAAATGTTATGTTCTCTCATTCATATTTTAATTATTAAATATTTTTATAGATTAAGAGCGCCATACATTTCACTATATCATTTCGGTTGAAAGCCCAAATGTTTTTGATAAACGATCTTCACTTATTATCATTCGTTTGTGGAGCATTGGTAATCATTATGCATAGTAGCAAGACGGTTCATGATTTCCCTGGGGTCATATTCGTCAGGATCGTATTTCCTGTTAATTCAAAGTGTTAATCCTAAACGAACACACTGACCAATTTTCGCGAAGGAAAATATGTTTTTAATCACGCACGTACATACATCATGAGAGACGACAGGAAGCAATAATGTAACATTCATGAACATTTAATATTAACTTTTGCGTGAAATTAACGTTATTGAAACTGTAAAAAATACTACAATGCGGAATCGAAAAATAATTGATAATGAGTGTTATATTATATTTCATTTTGTCTCTTGTATTCTCACACCAATATATGTACGGTTGGAATGATAATGTTACATCAAAACTAATTCATTATTAATTTAGTTTTGATCAAAGATGTCTTCTAGAACGATATATCCTTAAAAATGTCAGACAAGCATTCCGCTTGTCTAATCCGGCCCGGCTAAAACAAGGGCATACCGATTCGATCTCAATGTAACCATAAAAATGCTATTTAGTTGGCCATAATCATCCTGTAGACTGAAAGACAAAAGCATGACAAAAAATAGAGGTAACAGAGAGGATTCGTATAACTAGTCCAGAGCATAATTAATGGAATCCACTGTCAGAATATTAAAATACGTCTTGGCTCTTCGGAACTTTTATCCCGACTGTCTCGCGATAGCAACATCTACACAATACATCGCCCGTCAGACGTAATATCGGGCTAAGTCTGCTAGCTTACCGATTCGTAAAATATATCTAATAATCTGAAAGTCATCCGTTTGAACCCAACTTACATATCTGCCTATACTATGTACTGTTTACGAGGCCAGCTACACAAATATATATATTCAACATAATGAAAAAGGGACTAAATTATAAAAGGAAATAAGGATATTTTCGTGTTTTGTTTCATAGATTATAGACAATTTAGGGGTATTTATTGACGTAATTATTCAGTTTATGACTAGTTCATGAATCTATTTCATAATAACATAAATAGTTTACCTATTATTCATTGCTTGATTTGGGAGATGAAACTATGTAACATAGGAATAATGTAAATATGTATGTTCGGCCACTGCATATCTCCCGGAATGTATATATAATAAGTATTACACGTGGCGTCTAAATATCTTCATGTCCTGACCCATCGTAATATTTTCCACTCGATTATGTGTGAGTGTGCGCAATTTTTTAGCTTATTCTAGTAATGGTTCGATAGTGATGTTATAATGCTCAAACAAAAAGCTGCCACACCATTGTTTGAGAACAGTTTGACCATTGGCCAACGGAAATAATAGCCTGAGAGAGCGAGAGAGAGGAAGTAATAATAATAACGAATCTGATTTCCTAGTTAGCTAGTGTAAATACTACTTAGCCATAAATGCACTCGGAAGCTATACATATATGCATTTAACCTGGTGATTTCCTACGGGAATAAAACATAGACATTTCTATGTAGCTTACTTGCTATAGGTATATTTTCGTACTATACACACATATATATATATTCGCCTATATATATATATATATATATATATATATATATATATATAAAGTTTACTTAATTTTCTTGCTGTACCGTCGACGAGAGTAAGAAAATAACCACATGCACAAGAGGCTACTAAACTCACCAGTCTATTCGCCTCATACCCCCAGGCGTGTTTCAAGAAATGTATGACTATTTTCAACATCTAACTAAAAATGCTACTTTAAGACCGTCATTACATACTCTCACAAAAACATACTCTATACAGATGGTAGCAAAAACAATCCGTCGAATCTTTATCTAGTCTTACTCTCCTACTTTAAGCCGGTAGCTAAGTTACATCGGATTATTTATAAAATTATCAGCGTAAATATTTCATTTCATTCTTCTAATATATTCATACATAATATACAATAGTTCTGTATCAATTAATAACAGCTCCCTGATATTTCTTCAAAATTACAGAATATCACATTACATATAATTATTTATTGTCAGTATTTACTTATAGCTACGAAATATACACTCAACATCATTCCAGAATGTCCGGGTTACATTAACGAACTGAATGTATTATTTCGTACATTGATTCAGATGGCGTCTAGTACTATCATTTCAGTTGTGAATCTTCGATTGTTACACGGATACTTCTTTTTCATCAATTATACTTTTCTGCCTTAACCACATCGGAAATTTCATCTATAACATTTTAACGCTTATAACTGAATTTAAAACCACTCACAGAGTAAAACGAACACATGCCAACGGTTGAAAAACATCTAATTGCCCAAATAAATCTTATGGACAGCCGTAATATCTTTTTTCCGAAACACTGACCATTAATAAAAAACACACAAAACAAGTCGATTGTTTCAATTTTAACCATCCATACATATCGAACATCATTCAAACAATTGCAAAACTTCAGAATATATATTTATTATTATATTTTGTTACATTTGATGTTTTCTTTATACTTCTCGAAAACTTTCACTTTTATTTCAGTTATTTTTTATGTTTTCTTTTCATTTTAATTTTGTCTTATTATTATTTTCTGCTCTCTATCTGTCTCTCTTTATTCATTTATTTACTTATTACGATATAAAAAAGAATATATTCTCATAATGAAGAAGAAACACTTCTAGACTGCATCATTTTTTGCTTTAATCTCCAGTAGATAGACGTTGAACCTACCCCGCCCCCAGAAAAATATCTCTTCATTTCTTTATTTACTTACTACAATAAACGAAAAAGTTAATTTAATTAGGTTTATTTTAAGTGTCAAAATATACTTTACTTTACAGTGTAGTATATGTTACTTTATCTCTACACTTCTCTGTGAAGGGCTACACTCATTATTTCCTCTCCTCATTCAGTTAATAAGAAATTCTTCTAGACTGCGATATTTTAAAAATGTTTCCCCTACGAGATGGATGTTCAATACATTTAAACTCACCATTGCTTTTTTATGGTTGGTAAAGTCATTCTACTATTAAAAATGAACACTCCGGATTGGGATAAAAATAGTATCAGGCTAAAAAGAGGTTTTCCTTCACTCAACTTGGAAACATTCAAGCATATTATAAGATAAAATTTACTTCTTTTTTTTGGGGGGGGGAGGGGGGTATTTTTAACAACACCCATAACTTACAATCGTAGTGAGGGTAGCAGTCACACAAGACATAGAAAAACAGTTGTTTGATTCAAACATTAGTAAATCCTATTTTAATAACCTAAATTACTTACAGTTATTTTAAATAAGTTATTTACTTCTTTATAGTGCTTATGCAGTTTAATATAGGCGTACTTGCCTCCACACAAGGACACAGTTAGACAAAATGTCAGTTTTTATGTAGGGAAAACTCCATCTTCCTAAATAGGGGCACTCTGGATTCGGACTAAAAAATAATTATCGCAGTCTATAAGGATACTCTCAATGGCAAGATTGCAATAACTAACCACGTCAAGAGTGTTATTACTCTACGTATTACATTAATTGTTTCAGTTTATGTTATATTAGGAGTCTGTGTTCGCGCTGGTACAATCATGAGCACCAAATAATTCAATAGCTACAGATTTTGCAAGACATTTCTGGAGTTATTCGACTTTCCTAGGCAGCGCCGAGGCACGGGTCAGCTAGTAATCAAATACATTTGTAAGTTGCCGTTCCAATGTATTCAAGTGTTAAAAACATTTGTGTTACCATACTATTATTGGTTTTTGGGTTGATAAGTTTATCATTACAGGTAGATAGATGAAATTTAATAGAAGAGGAATGCGTTTTCTGTGTTAGATTCTGGTCGGACTTGTTAGAGGGTTTACAAAAAAACGTCACCGCAGGTTATGTAGAGGCATACATTACACAAATACAAAGAGTAAGTTTGTCTGCGCAGGAGGCAAGTATATCTTCGTTTGAAATCTCTGACCAGTGAGTTAGGGTGATATAGACGGAAATTAATAGTCATTGTTCAATCATATCTTGTCAGCAGATTTCACTTTTAACATGTTAACACGTGGCCTGATTCCAAACAATTGCGAACTGCCATCGTACACTAATTATTTAGGTCATGTGACGTCAAATCCATTTCTATCAATTCCTACAGTCTAGTCATCCAAACCTAAAGATAACTTAGTTGACGCCGACTCAACTTTCATTCTTCGTTATTTTAAACTAACATATCTATATACTAGTGGTTTTACTCGTCCAATATTTAACACGTTACAGCGTGTTTCGGAGGAAGGGTACTACTGATGTTTCGTTTGGCATGCCATTTGTTAAATTGTACATTTCCTATTCAAATATTGAGGAATATTTATGATCTTCAACAATTAAGCTTGCTAAGTTTAATTTACTTTCATTATGCGGTGTGTCTGATATGTACATATTGTATTTAATTTATATATTTATATATATATATACATATATATATATATATGTGTGTGTGTGTGTGTGTGCGTGTGTGTGTGTGTGTGTGTGTGTGTTATACTGGAATAATTCCCGGTGGAAATCCGGGTATGTGAGCTCAATGTGGTAAACAGAGCAAGAATAACATAAAATATAATAACACGAAATTACATACTAGTCGATGCCATAATTTATTTCAACCTTGTGGTTTATTCAATATAGACAATTACATTTTTGAGACTGAAAGAAAATTGAATTAAACCTCGACAATTCAAACACAAGCAGAGAGATTGGTAGTAGCATCTGATACATCTTTATAGAGAGAGGGGGAAATTTAAATATTATATTGTTGATCGAAGAGGAGAAATCTTTATGTTTATCAAATAATGCCCGTGTCAAAAACCACGTTATACTATGACACTTACGACTTGGCGATATAGTACATATAGACAACCTTACACGCATATATAGTCAAACCTAGATATAACACATCCTACAAGCACGCACACACACAACATCACCCACACACTCCTATAACCATGCATATTCACATACATAACTATTAGGCATACACCTTTGGCCCAGATAAATTCGGCCAGGGGAGACACGTATTCTCAAACCCGATAGGAAAAAAGAAACAAAGAAACAAAGAAAGAAATAAGCAGGCAGACGTAGAGAAGAAAAGAGACAACCAACGATCAACCGCGTGTCACGGATTTTCAGTCTGTCTGATTATTGTGTTTGTATTTTAGGATTCTTATTTTTCCTCTAAACATAAATTGCATCTATACTCAAATCCATTTGGAACATCCGAATAACACAATAATCTTTTAAACAAACGTGTTGAACTTATGGCCAAATGCAGACATAAATTTACATTTAAAATAACCAAAGACTCGAAATCCGATGGACCTCTAGATTTGTAACGGTGAAGATACCAAATTGAATACCACTAGATTAGTTACGGTAGAAACCCCCTCCCCCATAAGTATTTATAATGATATCTGTCATGGACACGGAATTACTGACTTGGTGATATATATTTATTGGTGTATTAGTGTTTATGCGTATATAATTGTATTTTGAGATATTTGTTTATTCAGAGTATTTACTTACAATAAAATGAAAAAGATCGTAATAAGTTCTGATTAGATAATAATCAGATATTATATCTTATATTATTATTCTTTTATATATATATATATATATATATATGTATATATATATATATATATTTGTATGTTGTTTCTATTCATTTAATTTTTTTATATATTTACTATTATTGTTATTGTTTTTATATCGTATATAAAACGTTGATTTTACTTATAATATATATGTGTGTCCCATTCCTACCACTTGACTATGCCACCGCACTAACTGTGTATACATGATATTATGCACTATTTGTAACCACTCCTATATTGGATACACTACAAGACAACTACACCAGCGTGTAAAAGAACACATGAACACAAATATATCTTCCTTCTTCAAACATACTTCCTCATGCAATACTACGCAACAAGACATACACGTTGCCATTCTAGCCTCGACCAGGAACCTAGGCGAATTAAGACTGATGGAAGCTATTCTCATTTCCAAACATAATCCAGTTTTGAACCAGAGAAACGAATTAAATTCTACCTTCATCATATAACCTACTCCCCCCAGAACCAATCCCCATATAATACCCCCCCCCCCATAATAAACACTATTTACACAAATCATGCCTATTATATTAAGAATTGACCATTACATTAGTACCTGCCATCCACTATTTGATCTCAAACCCCACACTACGCCCCATCTCATCTTTATAAATAAATAAACAAACATTATACAAATAAATAAATAAACAAATAAAACATATAAGCAATTGAATAAGAAGTCTGAGATTAGTTAAATAAATTCAACAAACAAAGTCAATTAACATAATTTCCTTTATAAATTAATACCAAAGATAACAGATGTGTCTCCCTTTAACCAGTAAACCGATCTATCTCCCTACCTAAAACAAAAGACACCTAAGAGATGAATTAAAACCAATAAATAAGGATTACACTTAACCAGACATGACTAAATTATAATATACTGCACCGATAACAAACTTATTAAATATCTATAGCATATATAACATCTAATGCCGGAACACACCTGTTGACACACATATATATTATAAGTAAAATCAACGTTTTATATACGATGAAAAAACAATAGCAATAATAGTAAATATATAAAAAAAAATGAAATAAATAGAAACAACATACAAATACATATATATATATATATATATATGTATATATATATATTAAAAATAGAATACAAATATAAGATATAATATCTAATTATTATCTTATCAGAACTTATTACGATCTATTTCATTTTCCTCTGAATACTTTATCTTAACTCCCGAGCGCTCCTGGCATCTTCTCGGAATCCGGGATTTTTCTTTTATTTATTTTTGACAAGTAGAGGAAAAAAATCTCTCGAAATATATCAAATTGATCCTTGATAATCCGGAATATTACAAACTAACACCCTTGCTGTCTTGTAAGTTCGTCTAGAAAAATAAACAAGCCTTTTCGATCTATATCCGACTTATTTTGGTTTTGTTTTGTTTTTGTTCTTCACAGCTTCCAGCGATCCGGAACTTCGCATTGCCTTCAACCTTTTTAAAACTTTTATTATTACTCCCAGCAATGCTTCCAGAAAACTACCAATTTATTTATATATATATATATATATATATATATATATATATATATATACACGAGTGTCTGTATGTGTCCACATCGTTAGATATCAACTTCTCTAAGAGTTTTGTCTTGTTTTTGACGCATTTATTTTACAGCGGCTTTTTTCTTTTATGTTATCCACCGCAACTGATAAAAAAGAATGAAAATAAAAAAGTAAGTTTATAAGTAATGAATTATCAACCTTCTTGGATTACCTCTCCAAAAACTCACCGAACTAGCCCACCTCGCCTATCTCCCTGCTATCGATACGATAATATCTTTCCGAACCGATCGATCACCTCGCTTTTACCACGAAGGTGAATTGATCGATCGAAATAGACACTGACGTCATCGGATGTGAGGGACGGATCGTCTGCGACGCATGCGCGCTGGGAACCGCGTAAACACACATAGCGATTTAATAGACTCTTCTCTAGACACATGTTTACATCGAACGAGAAGATGATACATCACAAAAAAAACAAAAAGAAAAGAGGGGAAAAGTAAAAGGAAATGTTCATATCAGCTTTCAAAGCATTGGACGTTTCCTTGGTTGCACTGGAACATTCGTAAACTAATATAGCGAATGGAACGTATTTAATAATTACACACGATATCAATGGGAATACCTTAGTAAGATTGTATAGCTTTCTGTCTAGGTCACTTCCTATTTCTCTTTTATTCTATTACTATGTAGATATATAAGTATGTTGATATGTATCACTCTTTCTATCTTCGTATACACATATATGTGTTATTATCTCTTATCGATCTGAGTCACGTCCTGTCAGACTGTCTATATATCTATATACAGTATGTTATCGATGTGTATTTGTATATCTCTTTATATTTGTCTCTATTTCTCTCTCTCTCTCTATTACTCTCTCTCTCTTTCTCTCTCTCTCTAATATAGTTATTCTCCAATTCAAAAGCTAAATATGCGAATCTGCTTCGACAGCGATTTAGACAATCTGTATGTCTGTTTTAGGAAAATATGCGGTCGTCTCATTCGAGTGTAATGATTTGTAAAGTTTTGCTCGTCTCGGTCTTGTTGTTAACATTGGTTTACCCAGTTCTTTATAGAATTAATACTTTCAGGAGAGAGGTTATGACGGTTGCAACATCTCTAGCGAAAGTGATTATATGAAACCGACAGTATTCGAACATGCCACGACCAAATCGTCAATACCCACTACTTCATGTCCACCTGCAATAAACTTTACTGTAATATAGAAACAAGCCACACTCCTCTTTTACAGTATATTAAAGAAAGTTAGCTAAATCTTATTTACCTGATTTAAATAGCTTGATATATATACGAATAGGAATGTTACAAACATGAAATTTCAGTCACTAAAAGAAGTATATGATCATTTCTTTAGAAAAGGAAGAGGATGATTTTGATTATGATAGAGCGTCAGTTAAAGTTGGGATCTACTTCACCATTGCCATATTCAATAATCTAAACGTAGATCTTTACTTCTGTAATACAGGGATTTGAAAAAAATCTTCGTAAATAGGTATTATTTTTAATTTGTCAATGCTATTAGAGACCTGATATTATGCATGGAGCATTGCTGCCACATATTGACTGGTTCCCCAGCTACTAGTATCCCCCTATTAGACAGATCCGAAAAATGAGCATCTAATATATGTGCCACACTTTTTACCAAACTCCAGCCACTGTCCTATTGTCGCAATGTTGCATCCCTGCTCTTGTTTTATAAGTACTTCAATGGAATATGCTCCGACGAACATGCTATACTTCTTCTACCTCAACATAAATACGCCGAACAACCGGACAATCAGAAAAATATTACCCTTTCACTTGTGAGGTCCCCAGATGCCGGAAATATTTCTACTCTACTAGCTTATAACTTAAAACTGATTGCCTTTGACATTCCATCCATGCTCCTTGTTTTCTGACTGTACCAACATGCGAAAAATTTAATGTAATGTGTAATGACCCTATAAATCTTTACATCTATGTGGCAATGTAATTAGTTTGGGATAAATAAACGTAAAGAAGAATTAGAGAAAGCTAACAAATGTCCCTGGCTCAGTGGCATACCCTCGACCTCATTTGGGAGCTTTTTCGACGATAAATTTATCAGAATCGCTGTTCACTACGGTTGCAGCTCCGTTTATGTTTTCTACATCGTTGCAGCCCCGAGTAAATTGTTGTCGAGTTGTACATGAAACCGAACTTCACACTCAATCACGTAGTCAGATGAGGTCTCGATTTTGCCGGGTTTGCATTAATTCTCGAGAAAGTCGGTCGTTTCAACTTTTCGAGTCAGATAGCCACTTATAGTGGACGCCATTTTCTCCGACCTTTCACACCGACAAAAATTGCGGAATCTGCTGTCAATGCCAGTACCGCAACTCAGTTCGCCGAAACCAGAATAAACGAAAAATCTAGCTTACAAACTGACCGTTTAATTTTCCGTCCTATCAGTCGAAACGCCAAAAGTCCTCGGTCCGCGTACTTCACGTTTCATACGAGCTTCGAGAGACCGCTTTGATGTTCCAATTCATATCTCTAGCTATAACACAAAGCAACTTCATGCTATTATGACGTCATTCCGTAAATTATGAGTCTGAAAGAAGAAAAATAACTTTGCCCTCGTGTAAAAGTAAGTTAGTAGGCAGTTATTGCAACTAACTATTTTCACAAAATTTCAACTGATAAAATCTAAATTGTATTGCAAATCATAAAGAAATTAACTTAAACAGTACTTAATCCATGAGTAACGCTTAGTAATGACATGAATAATACATTTCGCCTAATCAATGAATTCAGAAATGAGGT
>OY744522.1:78417618-78457618 GCA_963556195.1 Sepiola atlantica
TTGTTCACTTCCTCGTTCGATAGAACAACGGAATTATGAATAGTTTTTCCGACATTTTTTTAATTTCCAGCTGCCATTTTCATCAAAAGTGCCGAGACTGGCAGACTCATTACGCGTCTAGACGAAAAACGTGAATTGGCGAGAATCGACGAGAGTTAAATAAATAATTTATAGACTTAGACAAAACAAAGAATATAAAGCGAGTCTTACATTTCAATAAAGGGAAATAAAACAATAATTAAAAAGAACTGGCAGAATTCTTTGCAAACGTCTTTAGAACAATAACAACAAAGAATGGAATTTCGCAGATATTAACTACTTAATTAAAAACACAGTTGTAAAAGATTGAATAATTAAAATGCACTTTTCTGATTATTTCCGGGGTAATGAAAGCATCTGAGTCTTTTTAACTATCATGAATGCAGTTACTAATCTAGATTATACTAACGTATGTTCTTTTTCCTCTGTCTGTCGGTCTATTCCAAAGTGGAATATCTCATAGAATTAAATTAGTAAGAGGAGGCGCAAAAAATCGAAGCAATGTCCTTATAACTATAGATAAAATAATAACGTAAGTTCGAATAATCTTTTAAAAAAGCTCTTTCGTCTTAGCAGTAAATTATATGAATCAGTTAAAATACCATAAACAGACACACCGAATATTTATTGTTTACATTAAATCAGCGGAATAGAGAGGGTTTGCCGTAAAACAGAAATTCAATCATTCGCTTAAAATAGGGTATGAGAACAAGTTTCCACATTGAATCCCTCAAAATTAGTTGATATGCCATAATACAGGCACACCAGACAAATCAATTGATCGTTTGAATTAGATAGTGTGGTCATGGTTGAGATGTCGTAGAAGAGACTACTAGATAAATCAGTCGTTTACATTGTGTATTGTGTTTCGTCAGTAAATAACCAAAATGTTCGATATGCGATAAAACAATCAACCCCGTAAATGAAACGTACTCAATGGATTAAAATATTTTGACATTAAATAACTAGTAAAGATTTGGTGAAAGAAATAAGCTCTTTACAATAAGTATTGTGTGCGTGCTTGGAGATTGACTAACCTCCCAAAAAGAGGACATACCTCGATATTATGATACTTTATTTGATCAAAATGAGATGTATTACTAAAACTCTTTAAATGTTGCTTGCATGCTTGTTATCTTATCAAAACCATTACGTCACATAATGATGACATCAGTCAAAGAAGGCATCATCAATTAAAACAGATGGGGATCATAGGGCACGGTGGATGACGTCACGGAATGATGAGAAAGTGAAATGCGAAGAGTATTTTTGTCCTACGGTGATATGCCATAAAAAGAAAAACAAAATGAAATATAACAAACATACATATACGTTTCTATATAAATATGTATGCAAATAGTTTTTTTGGCGGAGTGGTTTTGTAATTGTTACTATGAACTTCATTTAAGTCATAGCTTGAAGCAAAGTTAATGTTAAACTCCTCAATTATTCATTCTTAATAAACTGTAGTCTTCTACAAGATTAATTTGTCACTCGACTCCCGAATCCGATTAAACTCGCTGTTGTGATCCGACAAATTTTCATTGAACTTAAACTTATCGTAAAGAAAGCTGTTCATCTATTGTTAAACCTTTTCTTATTTTTAATTATGTTTCAGTGTCTTTTTATTCTCTAGTGCATTGTTTGCAATTCGGTTAATGGATCGCAAAACTGGCCTCACTAATCATTTTAGATAGAACACCACAACGTCCGATGTATACAACTGTGTCGAAAGCGTAAAATCGTGTTTTGATTTTTTTTTGTCTGATGCGTTACTCTGCCGATGTTTTCTTTGTCGATTTTCACGGAGAACCAGTATAATCGCTGAAACCTCAACAATACACATTAATCCAATTTATTTAGGAAGTATCTTTGACTTTTTAAAAATGTTGTAACTGATCTTGGCAATAATCAGTAGCAAGATTAGCGCACTTGTGCGAAGACCTTCGCTAGTTAGTAACAATATGCAACCTGATCACAGATTCTTAAGATCCACATATTAAAACAGTGTTTTTACGATAAACATAGTATTTGAAACTGAAGTATGACATGTCAAATGACGGACAAAGCCTTTTGTAGTAATTATTAGACACATTAAGAATAATAGGCGCCTGTTTGATCTACGCGTTTAGCGATCAAAATACTATTTAAACGTAAGAGTAACAGTTTGACGAAACGTTTATTTTTCAAATGTTACCTTGAAAGGCCAACACATACGTTTTAACATTTCGACTGAAATAACGCCGATAATGCTATTTTAAACTTCGTTACAAACCGAGAAAATGCTATAACTGAAGCGTGACAAAGCGACAAAATACGATTTAAAATTTTGCGTAAGAGTTCTTCTTTTCAATGATTTCGAAATCTAGAATAGGGTGATCGCTTCTCTTCCCTACAGTCCTTTTCTCACAGAGTAGAAGTTGTTAATCTTTCTATAACCTAGCGTTATTTCATGGTAGGTTCTGGACCGAGCCTCAATATGTAGTACTCACTTGTAAAATATTCATAGCAATAAACTACCATTGCTAATAACTTTCCGTTCGTCCTCTATGTAATTAAGAAAATGGGTTTTCCATAAACAGAGTTTTTTTTATAAGAACTTCACATCAGTTGAACACAATACTACAGGACTGCTTCTCTGCTGACTACACTATAGTCATCTTGAAGACAAACGTCAACAAATACCTGTCGGCCCGACATCTTCAGTAATAAAACCCTAGCCATTCACCCATAGTTTTAAAACCTCTTGTAGTATTGTTTATGAATCTCATGGAAAATCTCAATGAAGCTTATTCTCGAGTGGCTTTTTGGCTTTGATAAGTGGTATCTCCTTAGTATAGAAAATATGCGTGGATTCGCATAGAATAAAAGACATTCGTTTGATTAGCGAATTTTTCAATTAAAATGTAATTTAAAACTAAAGTGTTATCGAGCGACAGAAGAAACCAAGTTACTTAATAGGAAGAATATCAGAAAATTAAATGAAATTTCTGAATGTATAAGCTCATTTTCAGCTACACAAATCTGTTATCCCGAGTAAACATTCTATTTCGAAACTACTCGATGAAATATGAGTAATACATGGTTGTATCTCGTATGGCTAAGAACGTAGAGTTGACTGAAAATAACAAATAATATGTTTTAATTTGGGGATATTTATCAACCCTGTAATTTTTAGTGCTTGCGTTACTTTCAGGGTACTGTTTCGAAAAGAATATAACTATTTTTTAAACTTGCGTTTGGATAAATACACCTATTTTATATTTACGCACACACACAACATATATATATATATATATATATATATATATATATATATATATATATATAGAGAGAGAGAGAGAGATGGAGAGAGATATATAATGTTACAATATAGAAAAAGTTATATAACTGTTATTTAAAAAAGCGTACAATTGTAAAGTTGCATTCAATTAAACCTTATTAAACTTTATATATATATATATATATATATATATATATATATATATATATTTATATAGATGATATACCATTCATTAATATTTTGTATACACATATCTTATAATATTATAAAATAATATAATATATTACGAGAGAAAAAGGTAGAGAAAGAGGGAAAGAGAGAGATAGAAGTCATCATTATGAATGTAGCAAAATATATGATTGTACTCTATTTGATCAACTTAAATGTACTACTAAAACTTTGTGGATGTTGCTTACTTGTTAATTCACTAAAACCATAACGTCACGAAAATTATGACATTACAAAATGTAACATCCCCCATTAAAGCAGATGGAGATCACTAGGCATGATGGATGTCGTCACAAATATATATATATATATATATATCATACCAGAGAGAGAGAAAAAGAGAGAGAGAGAGTGGGGGAACTTTTATCCTACGGGTCACATATCGTGTACTAGACTAACGTCTAGATTCATTGTGATCTAGTTTTGCATATAAATGGACGGAATGAGAGAATGCATACTTTTCCCAAATTGTATCAGCTATGTTCAACAGAGTTGATATGGAAACAACGTTGGATACATCGACTAGTATGTTTATAATTTAAACTGCATCTTCATAACTTTCGGGTTGTCTCTAACACATGATCAGAATGTTGTTAGTTTAGGTAATGATGAAACAAAATATGTATTTGAAACGATTCAGTAAACACAAGTTGCTATTTCATCCGCAGCTTGCTATGTGTGTTCATCAGATCCTCAATGGTATTACATCGTAAATAACTGCAACATATCTGACTGCAGCTTCTCATCGCTTGACTGATATAATAGTCTGCGAAAATATCTATTACACCCTTCATCTTCCTCCTATTCTGTGTGTAGCTATCTCAGTCAATATTTACCTTCTTCTGTTGTTGCAGTCTATCAAGCAATCGCATTCAGTTTCTATCCACATCATTCCGCGGATATGTATCTAAATCTATCTTTATTTGTCTCATTCTATTCATATCTAGCAGAGTGTGTTTTATACTGAAATATAAATAGTTCGGATACAGAAGTCCCTATTTATTTGCCTCCCCACGAGGGCAGAGTTAGACATAGGACCATGTTTTAATACTAGAAATATGCAGCTCTCCAAAGAGAGACACTCTGAATTGGGGCATACATAAAAGTTTCCCGTCTGCAAGAATTATTATTTCATTAGCTGAACACAGAAAATATAAAGTGCTGTACCAGAACAGCTACTACACTTTGCTCCTAGCCAAAATGGCAATACAAATCGATACGAAAGAGTTTTCACTAACCCTTTCGCGCTCTCTCTATACCCCCCCCTCTCTCTCTCTCTAAATATATATATATATATATATATATATATTGATACAGAAAATGTGTACAACATTATTACCGTCGGTTTCAAGCTCAGAAGAACTTAACCATCCGGCTCTCTTCAGCTTATGTTTTCAACTGTTTCAAAAATGTGAATTCACGTGTCACTCTCGTTTTGAAGCGTTCTTTGCTTTCGAGTGTTATGTATATTTGTTTAAAGTTAGTGTTAGGGAGGTTTAATAATGCTTGAAAAAAGGGTGGTGAAATGTAAAAGTTGTGATTTAAAATTGGAAAAACTTTTAAAATATAATTTTTAAAAAATATTTCTATACAAGTCCCGTCAGTAAATGCGTATATTTGACCGTTACTGTTTTGAGGGTTAATTATGCATCTTCTATAGAATGTTAACGATGGAAAATGGGTTGAAGGATTATACTTACGAAAAAATACAAAGGTTAAAATACACAAATTAAATTCAAATTTAAGGCATGGATTACATGACTTTCAATCAATCCAAAAATAAATGTAAAGTAAGATTTAACACGAGTCCGGTCTTGGCAGCTTGTCAATCGGTCTAAGGGCAGTACCTCTACATGGTTTCTGAATGATTCTGTATTCGGAATTTAACATTATTAACTAAGGTATAGTGAAGGCTAATGGGGGCAATAATATTAGTATACTGATTAAGTCTGGTTTAGAGATAAAAACAAGGTTTAGGTCGGTAAGATTGAATCTGTTTAGGAGATATAGGAGGTTTAACATTTTTAACTAAGATATACTATAGATTTATAGTAGTAATAATGATGCGGAATGGGTGTGTTACCCTCTTAATAACTGGAAAAATTATTATTGGAAAAGTTATTTATTCATATTTACGTAGTGGCAATTATTGGTTTTAAGTAGGGGTGCGGATATGGACCGATTATAATATTTATTCTTATTTTTTATTCATATTTATGAGGGGTGATAGTTAGGAGAGTTTTCCGGAGTCGAAGTCGTTTTTTAGTGGGACAATTATTGGGCAATGTATTGTTGTTGTTAAGATTTTATGTGTATCGGTAAGTCCAATTTATCAATAGTGCTTGTCTCCTCTGGATGCATCCTTTAAATATTTCATCTCTAATGTTCAAACAGATTAGCCAATATATATCTTCATAATTGCCCCACTAAATACTGACTTCCACTCCGGAACATCCTCCCAATTATCACCCCTCATAAATATAAATAAAAAATAATTACGTAACTGAATTATATATATTTAACATGTAACATAATATATTTAATTAATTATATTTATAATTTTATTAAGATTATTATTATCGAGTAAAATATTTAACATACGTCTTGAAATCTGAAAAAGAAAATCATGAGTGTTTATTTGCGAATATTAATTTATTAGAAGATTTAAAACAAATCAATTATGTCAATTTGAAAGACGCGTGATGTTTGAGGAATTCTCGGGATCGGTATATATAGTAGCTGATAAGTAGATACCATGAGTGTATACTTGGGAGTATTAATTTATTAGAATCTTAAACACATATTAATTATGTAAATTGTTAAGACACCTGGTGTTTGGGGGAGTGTTGGAATATGTATATATAGGAGCTGATAAGTAGATATAAAATAAGAGCGATCAAAACTAATCATATCATTTCTTCTTCAGAAAGATACATTATCTCCATTATTAATAAATCATATACATATATATTTTATATATATTATAAATATATGTATATATGTATATAGTGCGTCGAAGTATGTTTTAAAAAAGCAATAACGTGTACGATCGTAAGTAGGCGAAAGCAAAAATGCAAATTATGTATTTACAAAGTATGCATTACATATTCAAGAATTGTACCATTGTTTCATTGACACGGGTAGACTTTTACTCTTTAAAAAAGGCCTTACAACCGATTGAAAAAAATAATCGTCTTACGGATTGAAAAAAAATTATAAACTTTTATCGTCCGCTGATTTATCTCAAGAGTCCCTTTTGGAGGAAGTACCGAGTTTACGGGGCTGTCTATATAGATATATGGGCCATGATTTTAATTTAAAAATTGTTAAATACAGATGAAGAACTAATTAAGGGGGTGTCTCTGGTGTATTCCTATTTAGGCGTGATGTTGTGGACTGTTATTTATTTATAGAGGAGCCTGTGGCTTAAATTCGGGTGTGGCTGACCGTTATTTATTTACAGAGTGTTGACATATTAATGCTATTTAATGATAAATGTGTTGTATTTATATTTATTCTTAATATACAAGTGGTATTATATTGCACTGTATTACTTTAGAGGGCGTTTCTTAAGAGTTTATGTTGAACTGTGAAGATCGGGTTTAATATCTAATGGAAAAAGTGGTAATCTTTATCAGTGAAAAATGCTGGACGAAAAGGGTATTTAATGCAGCGGATACGGCGTTATTGACTTGCCATCTTCATACTATGTGTAGTAGTTCCTGTATTCGATCATGTAGAGGCATTGTATTTATATTAATTCTGTTAACTTTTACTTAATTAGGTGTATGTGTCTATCAGAGTGGCTGTGTGTATCGATTAGATTAAAATTTTGGTCATATATATCTTTTTATTTTGTTTAAGCGTACTTGATATATATATATTTCCAGGTATTTAACTAAGATCTTTTAACATATTTAAATACTTAAATATATTAGAATATGATAAAGTGCATATTAATTTATGTTATTGTGATTGGCGAGTATTATGGGGATATTAATGTAAGTTATATTTAGGTTGGTAGGGAAGATGTAGAGGTGATGTGTATCATATATTTGGGGGAAGGAAGATGATTGTTACCTTGCATATTAAATAATTCTGATAATAAGGGCGGTAATATTTAATTCGTAATATAGTAAGGCGGGTCGGTATATCTTGTATTTTTCATATATAGAATGTGTTAAAGACTTATATACGAAGAGAGGGATTTAGGGTGTTCAATGAGTTATATGTTGTAGAAATATTCATCTGTTGAGGCATAGTTTAATGACTTCAGTTTCGATGTTCATACTGTTTATGGAAAGGTCATTAATCGCCTTTAGTATCCTGAACATTCTGTTAAGAAAAGTGGGAAATTTTCACAGGTAGTGCTATAAGGTTTTGCTTCATCGATTATCATCCATTTAATTTCGTAGGATGTATTGTATTCTTTGAGCTTCCATAATGTCGTTGCTATCGAGGTAATGCCACTTTTCCCGGATGTTTGAATATATTATTTTGGGTGTAAATCCTCTGTTTGAAAGTTATTTGTGTCATTCCGATGTAACCTTCCTCTTTCTTGAGATAGACTTTGGTATTGTACACTATGGATCTGATTGAGAAACCCTCTCCTTCGATGTAAACTTCACCTCTTCTTCATGAACAGTTGGGGTTGAGGAATTGATGTGAGTTTTGGGTTTTGAGGTTAGTAGAGATTCTACAGAGGGGAGCATGAATAACTTGTTTTGACTGTATTTCTGTTGAAGAGTTTGTGAAGCTAATTGGATAGCTGAAAATTGTTTATCTGTAAATTAGAGGAATTGTTAACCTATGTTATATTTTACACTGGGGGAGACATAGGGTGACTATATTTGGCGTTGACATACCTGAGCTGCTCAGTAGGTTTATGGTATGGTCTCGTGGAGTTATTAGTTAGGTCACGGTTGCGTTTAGGAAGCCCACGCTAGTGAGATTGATTTCGATGTTGATCTTGAATCCTAGCTCTTTAAGGAATACTGTCAGTTGCTATCTAAAGCTGTCGTGTTCGTTACCATTGTTGTTGCTGGGAGACATAATCTGTTGTCCCGGTGAGGGCTGAACTCTTGATCAGGGAACTTAGTTTGGATGGAGTATAAGATGAAAAGCCTGCTCGCTGATTGCTATGAAGGGTTAGGTAAATTTAAGGCCTTGTTGAATATGTTCATGTTGATGGAGGTATTGATACAACTACCATAATAAGTACTAAAGTTATATTTAAATAATATTCAGGTATATTAAGACCCATACGCCTATATAGACAATCCCTGTAAACTCGGCACTTCCCCCCAAAAAAGACACTTGAGAAAAATCATTGGACGATGAACGCGGTTATCATCACCACCTTTCGATTTTTTCTTAATTCCGTGAGGCTCTGATGATTTAAAATGGGTTATAAGAACATTTTAAAAACAGTAAAGGTCTACCTTTGGCAATGAAACCATAGCACATCTCTGGAATAGGTCATGTATAATTTGTAAATAAATTATTTGTAAATACATATATACAGGGTGGGCAAAAATAAGGGTCCTATTTTTAAAAATTCATAACTTTTTTATTTATTGATTTTTTTTTTTAAGAATAAGTGAAGGACCCCTTCCGAAGCAAGCATGAGCCGTATTAGCCCTAAGGAACGTACCCTCATTTAGAAAACATTATTTTTGCTTAAAAAACTCAAAACAGTGTAAAAAACAATACTTTAGTTTTTGTAAGTTTTTAGAAGTGTTTTTCGGGTAAAATTTGTTTTGTTTATTTCAAAAAATCTCGGAAGGGTCAGAACTTATTTCCTTCTTCTCTAAACTCTACAACATATGCCTAGCTGAATCTTGCTTCTCTGGTAGCTCGAAATTTCCTCTGTGATTATAGTCTTAAAGGGTTCTTCAGATAGAAGTGGCCCTCACAATTATCGCCCCATTAGTCTACTTCTGCTTTTCGCTAAAATCTTTGAATCCTTAATAAATCTAGCGATGGAGCGGCACCTTGTTAATGCTAAACTTCTGTATATATATATATATATATATATACGTGTATGTATTTGTCAGCGTATCTTGCAATGCACCTTTCCATTTCTAACACTCCCCTGCTTCTGGTATAGAATTCTATAAAATTCAGTTACCTATCAATATACAACTTTTTTATATATCATATTTTTGTATATATTTGTATTTCATCCATATATAGTTTAAAGTTTGATTTTTTCATTAGTCATTTTTCTCTTTTTATGATATTATATTATTATTGTTATCATTATTATTTTAATTGTTTTTAATTTTTGTTTATTTTGTACTATTGATATATATTTGCTTCTATTGGATTTTTATATGTGTGTTATGTGTGTGTTGTTTTTGATGAGGATATGACTTGTGATATATTCCACCCTCCCCCTTTTCTCAAATTCCTTGTTATGTTATGGTAAATAATACTGACATTTTTATGTGTTTGTTCGACTGTTAACGTTTACCGTCTGAAACCTGTGCTTGAGAGATGTGCTATCAATAAAGACTTTTTGTCTCAAAAACGAGTGTACGGCTAAACTGTAGTTGATGTTGAATTATTTGAATTGATGTAAATAAATATGTCATAATTGTGTTTATTTAGAAACTATATTATATATATATATATATATATATATATATATATATATATATATATATATATATATATATATATATATATATATATATATATATATACACGTCTGATGCCTGAACAAAGGAAAAGTGATGTTAAATGAATAACATAATAATAATAGACACACCTACCAAATCAGTAAGCACTCCAATAGAGTGTCGGTGCTGATTATGTTCGTGAATGAAACCAGAATACTTGTATTCCGTCGTATCTTGCTGATTTCCATTTTACCCTTTGCCTTCAGGTAATATTTAGTGTGTCGTCGTTAATTTCGATTTCTGTTCCTTCTTACAATTTCTGATGCTCGGTTTTCATAGTTTCGACCTTTCAGCATTTCTATTGTAGTCTTCTCGCTTTGCCCATTTATTTCCTGGAATTGCCTTATTTCTGTGGGATTTTTTCCATTATTATTCGTGGTAATAGTATCATTATTAGTAGTAATGGTGTTATTTACTCACTACAAGATTCCACACGAGCCATTATGAATGTAATTCACTACTACAAATAAGCTGTGTTCCCTGGAGTCTAGCGGAGAACAAGTATTCTTAAATTTCTTGTGTTCTCCCTTTTTCGATATACGTTGTTAATTATTTGGCATTCTCGCCACATCTTTTCACCATTGATTTTTAACTGAAAACAGTCATTGGCTTTCTTTTGAATTTTAACTGCAATACGCTTTCTCGAAGTTCTACCTTCCTCCAGTCACGTGATCGTGTGAATACTGCTTTCTCTCTTCGGTTAGCTCTCCTCAAAGATATCCCATTATTAGTTTGTGATAGTCATACGTCTGTCATATTCTTATTTTCTATTTTATTAAAGATGAGTTGCGATTTTCCTACTTATTGTTTATTATCATGCCCAGCCTCCTTGATTTGATTTTTCTTCGTTTATATTAACTTTATCAGGTGAGTGTATGCCTTTCATTTTATAAGCTGGGATAAATTGTGTAGTGGAGTCGTTTACATAATTGCAAGTAGTAGTAGTAGTAGTAGTAGTCATCGTCGTCATTATTATTATTATTATTATTATTATTCGATCTCAATGGGACGTTAACACCTTCTTAAGATCATAAACTGTTTCATGATATAACCAACACTTTCTCTCATCTAATATACTTTAAAGCTGTCTTAATTTTCTATCGATCGTTAAATTGAATATAAGCTGGCTGCGATAGGTTTTTATTAATGACATACTCAGTTTGACTTCTGCAGAGAATATTTAATTTGGAATCGTCTCGTATAGGGTCAATACGTGAATATGCGCTTCGACAAATCCCTTCAAGAGGAATAGACCAGCTATGTCTTTGAAGACTTCTACTATCTATCCCTTTCCTTATCTACACTTAGCATAACTTCGTTACACATATTTACTTAAATATAGTCATAATATATATATATATATTTCTGTTCCTTCAGTCACGTTATATATATATATATATATATACATATATGTATATATATATATATATATATATATATATATATATTATATATTATATTTATATTCTAGGTAATAAATATATATATGTATAGTAAACATCTATTATTCAGTAGATCATATCTATCTATCTATTTATCTGTCTATCTATATGTATATATATATATATATATATATATGTGTGTGTGTGTGTGTGTGTGTGTGTGAAATGGTATTATATATAGAAATGAATATATTTGAAAAGAGGTTTGGTAGCAAATACTTACAATGGCAGAACGTTAGATTTATCCATCCGCCTCGAAAGCGTAGTATTAAAATGGGGAATAGTATTTCTAGAAGAATAGTTACACACAATGAAAACTAACAATAGTTGAAAAAGAAGAGAGAGAAACCTGTGAGTATGTATGTCTCTGGTTCTTCAGAGTGAACACATGTAAAGAGTACTATGTATTAGATCCTTTCACTGTTGTGGTTATTTTTCTGGATATTTCTTCTCCCTTTACCCAGTGTCTTGTAATGTACTTCCTATTCTGACCTTCGTCGACGTAACATGCTGGCAGTGTGGTCCCGAGATTTTAACTACTACTATTCGAGGGCCTTCTACCTTGATTACACTTGGCCGCCCAATCTATGTTTTAAAGTAATACTTTAAACTGTCCTAATACAATTTGTCATCATTTTCTAATAATTATATAGGACATTGTATCGGGAAAACTTAAGTATAATAATTGTGCCCTCCGCTAACATTCTGTATATAATCATTTTTACATCAGAAGAGAGGATGTGTTAATCCTTTTATGTGGCAACATTTTAGGCAGTTATTTTAACAAACTTGAAAAAACTATTTCCGTCGTGGGGAACTTCCAGTGGATTACACGGCGGCGAATGTCTTCACGATACTGAATAATTATTGTTCATAATTATTGTTCAAATTGAAATGTCTATTGCATAGAAATGTTTATATTATTTATTAATATATGTAAAGTAATATATATTTTTTACCAATTCATAAATAGTTGCTAAAATTAAATTTACTGCAAAAATTACAGATGACCGTTACCTCTTGCCGATATAAATGTGAGTAGGGAAACATTTGGATATCGATGCCGATAAAATGTCTTAGATATCATTTATTTGAAATAAAAGTATGTAAGAACATTGTCCAATACGGAGTTATTATTTTCGGCTAAAGAGTAAATATTGAGTTCATATAAACTTTCTATTCAGTGTTAACAAACGCACAAAAGTCTGCATTACTTTATATGTTATATTAACATGTATTCATGTTTATCATAAAACACTATTTTTAAATCGCACAGTAAAATTCGAATTAAATTCCTCACCAGTAGATATTCATTAGAGAATATGATTCTTCTAGAAACCTTAATCAAACAGTATTTAAATCAAACGATATTCGCACTAAATCACTGTAATTATTTTTTTGACTTTTATTGATTTTTCTTTTTATTCGATGACAGTAATTATTTTGGATAATAGAGCAATATATTCTATGATATTGGCATTGATAGTACGTCCGGGGGTATATTACTGCAGAAATATAAAAAATAAGTGTTTAAAAATAAAACTGATATCATTAACCAAACTTAATTATGGGACTGAGCTGAAGAAGTATTTCCACTAAATCTTCTATCAACATCACTTATATGATGTGGTGAATTTATGAAGTGCTGAATATTAAATTATTCTATCATTTTAAGTGATTAAAAAACAATAGCGGCCATTTTTCTTTTCATATTTGTGGGCGTTTACAAGAGTCATTTCCCATACGTTAGATGAACGAATAAGCACATTCTGCTGATAGAAAAAATAATACCGATTCCTCTAAATAAAATAATTTTCTGCTTCGAGACATCGGAATTAATGGAAAATATATTTCAAAGCAGAATTATAGTGTTTTGAAATGAATTATAAAATTTGGTATGTTTTTTTCCTCTTTCTTATCACTTTAAATTGTATGGTGTTAATTGTGTCTTTATTCGAATTCCCACGTGTAGCCGCGATCTGGTCTTTTTCGGGGCATAACATTGAGTCCATGGTTCAATCTCTCTCTACTACACTCTATCATTAAATAGTTTGATAGTTTGTTTCTGGTTCAGCATACTGTGAAAGTAAAGGTGGTAACATTTCTTGAAAGATAAATAATATTGCACTAACTTAGCTCAAATGGGTTTATTAATGTAACCCTTTGTTAAGATACAAATAAAGTCGCTTTATCCAGAGTATAATAAAGATATATTCAATTCTGAACATTTAATATATTGATTTCGTTTTTATCAATATTTGATTTTAAAGAATGCTTGCATGTTCATACAAGATCCAAAAGATTAAATTGGTCATGGGTCGAATGTAAAAAGCCACTAGGGTTAACTTCTTAGTTTTAGTGCGAACGCCTTACAGATTATTCTTTTGTGCATTCTGTTATTTTCTCTAATATTATTTTTTCCTAACAATATATGTTGTGTTGGTATGAATTACGAGTAAAAGGCAATAGTTGAATGAGTTTTAATGTCGTGTTCTCTAACAATAAGGGATAGTAATCCGTTGTTAAAACATAATACAGTATTCAAGTAAAATAAAGTTTAACACGAAACATATCTAAAGAGAATGCCTACTATCAAGCGGAAAACCAGGCTATTTCCAGGACTCGCGTTTCATGAAGCGCACATCCTAAAACATTTAAGTTAGCGGGATAAATTATTTGTAGATGTTTAAAATTAAATTTGCAAACTGTTATATTCTTATAGAATCTCTAAAATAGTTTCATAAAATATTACTTAAATATAAGGTTCAAGAATAATGGTTCTTAACTAAAATGTTCAGAAAAACTATCAACATTCAGGAACACTGGTTTTGAAATAAACAAATGTCCGAGATAGAGTTCATGACGTAACAAGTAGCGGACATCGGGCCAATTTGCTTGCCACAATGTGTTTTCATAAACTACCTATGATGTCGAACTTAAGAGAAGGGGTTACAAGATCATTGGATGGTGTATCGAGGTAGGCCATGATGAGAACTTTCGGACTGGCGGGAGGTGTCGTTGGATACAAATAAAAACATCAGTTTTTAACTTTGTAAATGCATCTCTTGGCGGGTTTTAATGAAGATTCGAACTGTGAATTTTGGTGGTGTTTTATTTTGCAATACTGCTGGGGTGTTCCACGCGATTTCAGTTAACAATAGCGTGCACCTACGTTTGATAGAGTTGCAGACACAAATGACTAACGCATATTGTCATTCTACACAGACTTGGAAGTATTTAAATACAGTAAAATCAGAATTTTGTAAATATTTTCTAAGTCTTGAACAGTTCGACTACAACCAACATTTTTCGATATAACGATATAAACTGAACCACTTCGTAGTAGTCTAGAATGTTTGCCTAGTACCAGGACAATCTTCCCCGCAATAACAGCAACACTCTGATCCTACAAGACACCGTTAATAATATGTAACAAATAGGTATTTCTGTCCCGATGAATAAGCTAGTCAATATATTACGGGTTTATTCATCGGAATTTTCCAATTTAAAATATTCAGATTTTTATTCTTATTATAGACAAAATCTTTCCATCAGAATATGATTCTTTTTCTTAATATTTTCCGTATTTTCTCTCCGTGCTCTTATCTCTCGACTAAATAGCCGAACCTTATCAGTCTACGATCGATTATTAAATACTAACCCTCATGATTCTGTCGACCACATTTCGTACGATTGATCTCGTTCTCGATATGTCTACCCGATAAGATGGGAAATAGAAGAGTGTGTTATCATCGCTTCAAAACGAAATCTTTTTCATACATTCCGAACATCAAGATAAAAAGATTATTTTATTTTCCTGAAAAATATCGGTTTGCATTTACATATCTTTTCATTATATAGAACGGCTAATTTAATATATATATATATATATACAGAGTGATTCATAAGTCACTTCACTTAGCTATTTAAAATGATTACCATATGAAGCACAAAAATACTATCAACATTTTATAATTGTTATTTTACTCTCTAATTACTGCTATTTGTGTTTTTAATTTGTTCGTTTATATATTCATAATCAATCAAGTATGCTACAAAGAGTCGTAAATTCCTTGCAAAAAATAATGGAGCTATGCACGCAGAACGAAGGTGGAAATTTTGAAAATTTGCTGTAATCTTAAACTCCCATAAATGAATTTGCTGAATAAACTTTCTGTTTTGTATTACCGTATTTTTTAACTTTAGAATTCCAAAACTAAATAGCTAAGTGACTTATGAATCAGCCTGTGTATATATATATATATATATACCAATATTAATTTTAAGTAAATAATATTAAATTATGTTTTCTTACGTACGCCAGCGTTTCAAGCTTTCTCTCTCATAAGTGTAGGAATGATAATCTCAGATGGGCACACGGTTCGAACCCCTGCCACAAAATCAACCTAGACTCTGCAAGCAAGCATCATAACCATTACGTCATGAGACATTACCACATGTATGAAAGGAAGTTAAGTTATTTTTATGCGAAAAACGGCAATGACTGGATCTTTCGAAAATGGTTTTCAGTCGGTAGTTGAATTGAGACATAAAGGGATAGTAGCATTTGATGCCACTAAGACAAATCTCCTTTTCCCTAACACCTACAAGAAACCCTTTGTAATCACCGATGACAATGGCTAATAACACCTTATATGAGAATCTAACGTTTAAACACCTCGGCCTAAAATTCACAGATAACAAGAATTGGACCAAAAATATAGAATAAATTGCCAAGGCTGCTACAGAGAAAGTGGGCTCCCTCTACAGTGCTAGTAAACTTCTCACACCTGACAGTATCTTGTACGTCTACAACGCAAACATCATGGAGTATTGTGTCACATCTTGGCTGGGGCACAATCACCTACTACCCCTCTCTTAGAAAAAGTCCAATAAAGAGTATATAATCTAATTTGTCCTTCACTATCCACCAATCGCCGCAATGTTGCATCTTTGTGCTTGTTTTACAAGTACTTTAATGGAATGTTCGGATGAACCTGCTGCTCTAGTTCCCCTCAAGTTAAATATACTCGACGAAGCCGCAAATTAGATAAATCCCATCCATTACCTGTGGAGGTCCCAAGATGCCGGAGAGCCTCCATCTCTGCTCCCAGTTTCCTTTACTTCACCGACATGCTGACATTTAAAACTAATGTGAACAAAAATCTCGCTGCACAGCTCCCAATTTAGGAGGAACACCTAAACCTTCACCCTAATTTTCAGTAGCCTCTTACGTCTACAGTGCCAACTTGCCTTGTATGGGGGAACTATATATATATAAATTATAATATATATATATATATATATATATATATATATATATAATACTTTTTAAATATTAAAGTGCTTTCACTTGCAGAACACGTCGTTTCCGGTTATTTTACACTAATACGTGTAAGAGTGGCGGTTGCAAGCTGTCGCAGGGGCTCGAACGCAGTTCGTAGATTCAGGTTATAATCACGAGACACACGCTCAGGATAATACGGCCGCGAGAAACTGACACAGACAGTCATTAAAATTGAAATACACTTACCTGAGAGGCGGGGGGAGTGTCTTGTCGTCTGCAGTGTTCAACGCTTGAGCAGAACTTGCTTATATATATTTATATATATATGTGTAGGTATATATATATATATATATATATATATATATATATATATATATATATGTATATGTATATATATAAGTTCAGGGTATGTAGTGGAGAGTATTTAGTCATGTCTAAGCGATTAGTATACATTGAAAACTGAAGGTTTGTTTCACTTAATGCTAGAATATAGGGGGAGTTTACTAAGAGAAAATAGTCTACAGATATCCAGGTAGTTTACTAGGAGAACATATTGTGCGACATCTATACTGCTTCTAAGCCCTCAGATATTTGTGAACTCAAGCCTCAAGAGAAGAGGTGAATTGGTTGTGTTTTGGGTAAATATCGTGTTTTAATGTATTCCTTCTAGTTTGTAATATCATTTGTTCCGTTTAAGATATAGTGGGTTGGGAAAAGTGTGTGTTTCCTTGATGCCAGTAAGCTCACACACGTAGTCTATTAGCCAGGTTATAATCTATGGAATTGTGTCTTAAGGAAAGTCCACTGGAGATAGTGCACAGTCT
The DNA here is from genome assembly GCA_963556195.1 of Sepiola atlantica. NCBI lineage: Eukaryota > Metazoa > Mollusca > Cephalopoda > Sepiida > Sepiolidae > Sepiola > Sepiola atlantica. The sequence continues at coordinate 78,435,405 of OY744522.1, forward strand.
CTTTCAATGCTCGACATGGCAACATAGTTACCTCGATATTATACAACTATTGATAGAGCAGCCGCTCGTAGCGATATCTAAGAGTAAGTGCTCCTATACTTCAAGTCCGAAACAGCACCCAGACAGGCTGTAAAACCTGTACCCTCAACCTGTCAGAACAAGAGCGTCTCAGTTAATTCATTTGAAACTAAGCGACAAGAAACTGTACCCTAAGTTGTCATGACAGAGAAATAGAGAGGATAGGACGGCGTTGATATATATATATATATATATATATATATATATATATATATATATATATATATATATATATATGATGGATTACGAGTATGTTATTGTTATAGCTCATGAGAATGGTGTACTCTGTATATTAAAATAACGATAGCTACTCTCTCCGGAGAGCTTCCCAAGATAATTGAATACATAACTTCCGCCAAGTAGAGCGGTTGTTTCGCCGTGTCTACCTATGTGTTGATGTGCAGCTTATACACATATGCTCGATGAAGGCATAATCAGAGCTGTAGTTTTTTGGGCACATACAACGCCTGGTCACCCATCTCGTACTGGCCAGGTCAACGTCGCTTAACTTCGGTGATCTTACGAGAGTGCATATAAATGTATTAGCTTGCATATAAATACTATATTAAAAAAAACTACAATTATATTTTATTGTACATGAGCTGATACACTGTTTTAATTTTAATGGGTAAAAAGCTAATGTTATAGTAAAGAAATTATGTATACTCTTCTTTTAATACTGTGTGAATGGCTTATATTTACTTCAATAGCAACAGATCCTTTCCTGTAGTCCTTAATTAATTACCTCAAAACATTATTGGGTATGTTTTTTCCATTCTGTCTGGTATATTGTCTTTAGTTTTTTATGTTTGTTGGTGTTTTTCCTGGATTTGAATGTTCAAATGTTCTCAATTGGCTTTAAATCCTGAGAATCACCTGGCCATTTCACGAAATCAACATTATTCTCAGCAAGCAACTTCTTCCTAAGTGTGCATGCATGCATGCGTGATATCATTATCCTGTTAGAAAATCCAACCATGAGATAGGTGGAGACTAGTAACAAAATCCACTAAATTTTCATCTAGGATTTAAAAAATATTTTTGGCATTCGTTTTTTTCTTTCTATTATTGATATTTGATTTACTTCTTTCGTAGATTAAACAGCCCATAATCATGATATTGCTACCACCAATTTTGACAATTGTTTTGTTGTTCCTCGACATTTATCCACTACACAGGATTCAAATAATGCTGATCGAACAACTCAATTTCGTCTGTCCATAGAACCGTTTCGAGATTTCCTTATCGTTATTTTCTATTACGAATTTCAACCTCGCATCTAGGTGTCGTTTTAATAGAGGTAGAGTTTCCCATTATCCCCATGGCTTTTGGCTGTTCTTGTGAATCTCATTACTTATTGTTCGCTTGGTTATACTTATTTATGCTCAACGCAAATATCATCCTAAATTAATAAATATCATCATCATGGGTAACTATCGGATTATGTTGAATCTGATGTCCTAATCTTTAAGTAATATTAGTATAAAACAAAGAACAGATGCTCCAACTGTCTTAGGTCTTTAAAAAATTTTAATAAATGAACTAATCCTAGCTAAATATATTCGTGTAACTCCATTATTCCACATCTTAAAAACCAGTACTTTTTGTGAAGTTATCAATACTTCACCATTTGCCGTAATTGGAACTTTCTCGTGTTACTAGCAATTGCAAAATGGTCTGGCTTTGTTTTGAGGTCAACAGACAATATTATACGAACAGTCTACGATATTATACTTTAAATAAATTCTGCAATCAAGATTTTATAATTACATATTTATATTGTACGATTATTTTTCTCACCTATTAAAATGAATGAAGTGTATTCACTTTTCTACAAGTAGAAATAGTTGAAACTTATTTACATATGTTATTAATAGGCAATATTTCATAGTAGATGCATACACATAAGCTTTAGTTCGGTTAAATCCTTGTAAATATTTTTTTAAACTGTTATTTTTTATGTGTACGAATGTCTCGTCCACTTAACTGTATGTATTTATAAAAGGTGTGGGACACTAAACGGATGTATGCTGTATTTAAGAATATATATTCAAATAGACGTCCTGTACTGTTATTCTAATGAAATGCAGGACTCTGACATGGCTTCTATGTATTGCCATTCCGCATTGTACCCCGAAACTATTACATTCACAGATTAATTTCACTAGATCGAAGCGACATTGTACCACCAAACAGAAGATAATATAGTATCGATTATTTTGCCTAATCAACATCATCAATAGTAAATATATAAGTAGATCTGAAACCAGACCGGTAATTTACTTATATGGATTCGTGAGACTTGTAAAATATATCGATTACGTTACTTACTGGGTCTTATATTATTTTACTTTTGTTTTTGACGCGCGAGTTGCCATATCTACCTTAGAGATAACAGCTTTTTTTCTAAGGTGGGGAAACAGTGTAAAATAAAGCTAAATATAAACCAGTAATACGAAGAAACAAAACAAAGCACTCCCTCTACACATACTAAGCTGAATCCACAGCAAATAACAGATCAATGAAATGTTTTAAAACATGTAAAAAGAGGAAAAAAGGAAAGAAAGTTTCTAGAGTTACCCGTGCCAAGAGGTCGCTTTATGCCGCTCTCTAGCGCACAGAGTCAGTTTTCTTCTGATATGAAAAAAAAAAGGGAAAAAAACGTCTGGTTTCCCTTACAGCGACAAGTATATTATCTAAGTAAGTGGATGAGATGCAGTCTGTTGTTTTGGGGAAAGGAAGGGAGGGATAAATTGGAAGCACGTATCAGTTTCTGGATGTTTTTATGTAAGTAAATATTGATAAATATAAATACTTGTACATAGGTTTATTGATTGAAAACTAACTTCAAAAACAATTATTTATACCGTTATTTTGTGTGTGTTTTACCAAAACACACATTTAGAATCTGAGGTATTATACACGCAAGGAACAGAAACAAGACATTAAACAATCATTATATATATATATATATATATATATATATATATATATATACTAGCAAACATATTTTCCCTCGGGTCGAATATATTTGCTACCAACTAAAAAAACATTTCAAAGATAAAATATTATATTCATTAAAGTTTTAACTTCAGACATTACTTTAACTTATATCTTAGGAGAAAATATCCGTTTAAGAGGAATTCACAAAACAACATTTGCGATCAATCTGCCATCAGGAAAACTTTTTTCCACAACGATTCAGAAAACTACAACACTTGCGATCTCGCTGTCTTCCTTATGACAAATCCAAGACAAGTTCTCTTTCAGTCCGTAGAGCTGTCTTCAACCTCAGTAATATGTCAACACTTTGACCATCATCGATTTAGAAATGAGCCTATCCGTCACTCAAATTTACTCCGACGCCGGCGACTTAACTAAACGGTTCGTATACATATTTTCTGAGAAAATATAAATTACTATCTTTATATTCAATCAATATCCTGGCTTTCCCCCTTCTTTGGCATACTGTCATTGTGACTAACAATTTGTAAGCAAGACCTGAATGTATTGGCAACGGCAACAGGAATATTATGATGTAGAGAATGCCATAGTTTCAGTTACAGATACACAGTAACTTGCTTGGAATAAAAACACGCGGTATTCACCACATTTTACTAGTGACCCTATTATTTCAGTCATGAAATCGCACTTCGGACCACAGTGGAAAACTCCGAAAGTAAATTTATTTGTCGACCTTCTTTAGTTCATACTATGTATTCCTTTATTTTAATTTCCATCGTTATTTCAAATTCTTATTTTGGTATTTCTTAGAAATAATTTATATACAGTTTTTACTACGATAACTCTAACACCATATAAAGAAAGCGAAAGAAACCCTACATAGTATTATTTTATTAAAAGGCAAGTTCACGTTAACTTGTGTCGCGACAAAGAGAATGAAAACGTATTAGATTATTTAATAGAATATGTATTGAAATAAAATTAAATAGCGTAAAATCAAACGATTTTGTGTTAATTCAATTTTTTAAAAAAATTGAATCACGAGATTGAATCCCTCATCTATTAATTTTGATTTGTTTGTAAATACGTTAGCTATTTGAATTTTTCGTGAAGTTTTCAAATAAGAATTTATAACTACGTGACCTTTCGAAAGCTGAAATGATTTTCAAGCAGTTAAACTGTCGAATAGAGACTCATTTCTATAGATTAAATGTTTAGTAAATCCTCAAGTATTAAAAGATTAAAAGTTGCGTAGGCTATTTACATAAAAATGAAGATTAACACAATACTGCTTTAACAAACGTTGCGATAGTTTCATAACACGATTTTTTATTGAAAAATGTAATGCCAAAACGATACCGTAATAATTAAATTTAAGCTTCAAAATTGTATTTTAACAATAGTAATTTCGTAACAATACAAAGGGCATGGTTTCAAAATGACAAAACTAAACTGGAATAAAATAAAGGTCTCTGCACAATTTTCAACTTGATATTTAATAACATTTATGTTCATTAAGAAAGTAAACCTTACAACGATCTATTAGATAGAATAAAAAATAGTTCATTTTATTTTTGGATATGTTTTATTGTTTCAACAGATACATTAAATATAACTAATTCGCTTTTTTATGTGTACAAACTCATTTGTTTTATTATTAAAGAAAAGAAGATATGTTATAAAAAGAAATAATTATAAACAAAAAGACGGAGTATGATATTTTTTTAAAAATCATTAAAGAAAGACTGAACGAAAAGTAAAAAACCGTGGAGATGAAAAAGTAAACAGTGAAAAGGAAGAAAGGGTACATCCAAAGTGGAGAGAGCGACAATAGAGAGGCGTAGTTTACTAAAAAGCAGCCTACATACAATCAAAAAGAAACAAGTACTACTGCTGCTACTTCGAAAATCTGAATTAATAGTCGTAATAAGTTTTGTGTTTATCAATGAGAGTGTTTTTCCTTGAGGAACATGAATCAACTTAAGCCATATAATTATATCAGACACGTATAATAGATAATTCATCTATTTTACGTGTCTGATATAATTATGTTTCAATGTACCTTACTTAGCTGTAGGTGTTCCCATTTTCCTTCCAGATACAACATACGCTTTTTAAAAATGTTTGCTTCCATCAATTAAACATTGAATTGCAAAAAGTGTTCTGGACTCATTTATAATATAAATAAGTTTAAGAACACCAATCTCACAAAATGGCCAGCATATCCTGTTTATACCGTAACTGAGAAAACACGTGGTCCGAAAAAATTCCAACGGAGGTACTTGTTCTTCTGATTGACCTACCCAACGTTACAGCTCAGAGCGCGAATGCGTCACCGACGATTATACGACCCACTTGATCGGAGAAAATACAACGTCTCGTCATTTCCGCTGCTGGTACTGGCGAAGAGTAATCGTTCTTTGTACAACGGTGACCAGATTATAAAACTGCAACAAACCTAACACACACCGTTTACTCACGTGTTGCAACGACATTAAAGAAAGCCCCGAAGGCCAAGACAATACCAGTTTATGGGGTGTAGTATCCATCGGAACAGATACTACACTTTGATCTTAGCCAAAAGGCCAAGATATGTGACACAAATGAATAAACATGCATCGCAACTGACTAGAGCAAGCACGGTGCCAGATTATGGCTGTTTCAAAAACTTTGTTCATGTTACTCTTTCAAACACTACTGCTGTAAACTGGCTTCAATGTTACTCTGGTTGGAAGCCAGTTAACCATTTTAGACTTAATATCGCTACGCATCTGTTTAGGACGAAGCACCTTCAGTCGTCGAAGCTTTAGATAAGAAACGTAACTTTACACTCGAGTGTTGAAACTTGACTATAGTTGGTGACTCCCCCTCGGAAATAATTCATATACGTTTCAGGTGTCCGTCATGCTGCTGTTGATGTTATTTGGCACGACACTTTTGGAGATGCCACACCACTGAAATTCATAGAAAACATTTCGACAATGACCGACATATCTGTTTAGGACCAAGCACTTGCAGTCTCGACGGCTTTAGATAAGAAACGTAACTTTACACTCGAGTGTTTAAACTTGACTATAGTTGTTGAACCCCCTCGGAAATAATTCGGCGACCGCTTATGATATACCAAATCTTGGCCGCAAAACCTAAACAGAAGTTGTTGCATTTAAATTTTATCGTCATATACGTTTCAGGTGTTCGCCATGCTGCTTTTGATGATATTTAGCACGACACTGTTTGAGATGCCACACCACTGAAATTCATCGACAACATTTCAACAATGACCGACACTACCGAAACGTATAAAACCTCTCGTTCTCAATCTTTCTTCGCAGCTAATCGTACAACCTAATGTAAAGACACACATGTATACATATATGACGACTCCACTTCACCAACTACTGAGATTATCAATTCTATTACATGGGACATGGTCTGCTTAGCAACAACTAGCGATCCAAACATGATATAATCATGGAACTAGTACAAGGTGTTCCATACGAGCGCAACACATATTACTGCAATTTCGTGACGGACTAATTAGCTTCAATTGAGTCATTTTCTGTCACGGATGGATCCGTATTGCACCATCTCTACGAAAACATATCCTCTGATGCTCGCACTCATTTCATCACGGTGTTACGAAAATGTGTTCATAGGCAAACTCTTCTTTCTTTTGGCCAGACATTACACTATCCATCATACAGATAGGGCCACGCTTTTTTCCATGCAGCCGCATGCCGCCACACAGTTTAATAAACCACCTAATGCCGACTGGTTTCTTCCAGTGCGTTGTAGCAAATTATGTTAATTATAGGGGCCATACTTACCTAATTGCAGTAGACAGATACAGCAACTGTCCAATTACAAATGAAGACATCTAACTGTTCAACCGAGCTTATCACTACTTTCCCTCGAATCTGTGTAACATATCGTATAAGCGACGAACCGACATCGGATGGAGGCCCGGAATTTGCACCTAACCAAACATTTTCCTTACTACATAATTGTGGAGTACACCACTGGATTTCCTCAGTGAGTTTCCTTATAGTAACTGGTGGGCTGAAATCGGTATCAAAATGACAAAGCTCGTCATCATCGAGGGCACTGGTCTTAATGATCATCTTTACACTGACAGGTTTCAGCGTGCCATAATACCGTACAGAAACACTTCCGAGACATCCGTATTAACCCAGCTTTCTGAATCTTCGGCCAACTTATGTGTTTTTTTATCCTGATCCATTCCGGTAAATACCAGCCACACCTCACGTGGTGTTAACCCCTGTATTCGCGTGAAAAAGCTTTACGCGTTCAACATATGCTCCCATCCGAACGCCTTTCAAGGCATACGAGAACACTTCCACCTCTTAGGGTTGGTGGCGGTGTACATGTCTAGAACCAAATTGGACAAAACCGGTATTGTAGTTGAAGTTCGACAGTTGGATCAGAATGTAGTGCGATTAGACAGGTCCGAACATGTTACAGGAAATGCCTTCAAAAGTATCGACCAGTTGTATCCATCCTCAGCACTCATGTATCCGGGCCCAACTTCAACCCTTACAGCAACTAAACCCACAGATCAACGCAAGTAACCTACTTCGATAAATTACTCTTACATCATGCCGATAGCTTCCCCAGTAGAGTCACCTACTGCCACATGCAACCAACCAACGTAACGCAGCGACTATAGAGTCGCCGGAAACTAAATTAACGAGCCCAAAGATGGCAACTCCATCAAGCTTCAAAAACCGGCGTTACCCCACAGATATATACATCCCAAGATCATTTTTCTCTCTTCGGTCACACAACGCACCATGTTTGAAGTAAATGCAGCATCCACATACACTTGATCCATATTCTGAATTTCATTATATCTGCTAATCTAAATGAAATGTTTCGAAGCTAATCTGGAATTCTGACAGCAACATAATATGTTTCATGTTAAACCAAAGGGGCACTAAATAAACAAACAACAAAGAAAATATACTGCTTATTTGACTAAATTGTATACTTTTTCCTATTGATCCAAAAACTTGGGGGGGGGGAGCGTAAAGGAACATAAATCAACTTATGCTATTTATCTATTAGATGTTTTTGATATGATTATCTGTTCTCATTTACCTTACACCGCTATACACTTTCACATTTGCGTTTTAAATACACTATGCACATTTTAATCTTATTACTTTCATAAATTAACATTGACTCGCAAAAGGTGCTCTAAACTCATTAATTTCATAGATAGAATGACTACGCCTACGAAGACACCTTTAACAAACGTCGCGTTAACCAACTCGACCGACGGTCTCTTTTTATAAACATTGTGAATTTACTTTGTTCTCAGTCCCTTAGAATAAATAACGGTTTATTTAATAAAGGTTTTATCTACAATGCACGAGTGTCATACAAATACAGGATTATACACACAATATTGTCAGAAAAAATGGTATTTTTTACTTTATTATGTTCATCATATTCTTCTACCTATTGATGTTATATATATATATATATATATATATATATATATATATATATATATATATATATATATGTATAAACTGTCTCTTGCCTGCTTTGCTCAGAAGCAGAAATAAGTTGTTATTTTCTCCAAATATTTTTATAATTCCGTTGTATTACGATGTGAAAATTAAATCGAATAGGATCGATGTGTAATTAAATTATTAATGTACAAAATGTTTATGAATCTATAATAACTTTAGTGAATGTACAGTTTTAGTTGTTAAGGTTAATTTAATATTGCATGACGTCCATTATTTTTAAAATGCGATCATTTAATGATGTCAAAATAACCTAAAGGTTGTTGAAAATAATATATCTGTTATATAATGGCAATTCAATTCAATTCATTTTGTGTGTAGTTTTATTAATACAGTTGTCTAAATGTAAGTTTTACACACGACAATTTAATGAGAATAAATGAAAATAACGTTTTAGTTTATTGTAAAAAAGATTAAGAAACATTGATGAAACGTAAGTATAATAGAAGCGATTATTTGTTTCTTGTCTACTTTAATACCAAGTTGGTTGTCTTTAAGAAATCTTTAATTATATCAAAGATTCGCACTGTTTTATGTGTTTTAAAAATAGTTACTTTGAAAAAAAATCTCGTAGTTAGTTATGAAGAATTAAAAAGTATCAACAAATCCCCATTATACAATTTCATGAAGCAAGCACACTGTATTTGCTTTAAGCGAATACATTATTATCTTCCGTTCTGATATCCAAATAATTGTAAGAAATAAGAACACTAATATCTATTTAAAAGAAAGGTAATTGTTGGTCTGATAGCTAAAATAGATACAGAAACGGTGATTGTTTTAATTATACAATTTCATGAAGACAGCACACTGTATTGTCTTAAAGCGAGCACATTATTTTCTCCTGTTCTCACATCCAAATAAGTCTAAGAAATAAGAACATTAATATTTATTTAAAATAAAGGTAATTGTTGGTTTGATAGCTAAAATAGATACAGCAACGGTGATTGTTTTTATTTATGATGTGAGCTAGATTTTAATTTTAGGGAATTAACTAAGCCTCTTTTAATTTTACCAATCTTCGTAACTGAAATATGTCGTTTTAAAGAGATGTAATAAAACATCGTACAAAATAAAGAGGAATAAATCACGAGTCAAAATAAAATCCCAATCTTTCAGATAATGTGTTATATTCGGCTTACATAATTTTATATGTAACATATTCTCAGTTTTTATTACAATAATATAAACAGTATCATATGAAATATAATAAGCATTCATTTATTTTATGGACTCCATCATTATAGATGCTTGCGACTCTCCTCTCGAATTGAGAAAAAATATTATAGAGGGTCGCCAAAATGAATTCCGTATTTACTGTATCAAACAATGTATTGTTTGATTGTACGTCATATCAACCCTTTCGCGTTATTAAATGCTGAATTCAGGCACTTTGTTAATAGATCTTAATCTTCAAATTCTTAACGTTTTCACAAAATTTATAATGTAATTTCACTTTTGTATAGGATTAGTCTGAAGATTCATTTTTTATTTTATATTTTGTAAATAAATAGTGTGTGAACAATAGATTCCATGAAACCCACATATATAACCATGACAAGTACTACATGCCCGGGTTAAAAAAACTCGAATAGGTATTATCACCCTGGGACTAAGTGACCTTGAAAGTAATGTAAACAAACGCATGCCTCTATACTCCCCCAAACTCCCCACATTATAATTAACCTCAAGTAAATTGATTTTAGATTACTTTTTCGATTTGGATTTGTTCTTTAATCAATAACTTGGTGCCAGAAAATATATTAAATATATAAGAAAAATATGTGAAATATAGCAAAATCTATTTAACAAAATACCCATTAGAATACATTTGTAAGAATATGCACACTGTGGGTGCATTCCCCTTTTTTGTACGTATAAATCGATAAGTAGATGGAACTTTAAAAGCCTCAACTTGCTATAAACGGAGAAGTTGATATATAGTTCGATTGACATTTGTTCCCAATAGCAAATCGATCGATTGGTATTTTATCACAAAGGTCTTGATGTTAACATTACAAATCAGTAACAAAAAAGAAAAAACGTTGCATGTCTTCAACAACAGATCAAAAGACAGAATATCTGTATCTCATCCTCCTTAGCCCCGCCTCTTATCTCCCTCCTTCCATCCTTCTCTCTTTGTTTATGACGTGTCTTATTTACTTCCTTGTCTCCTAATGACCTACAATGCGCACAACCAAATTTACGTCGGTAATACACGCGTTCGGAGGGGCAAATATTAACGAAATAAAATCGATATCATTTTAAACATCTTTTATTTGTAAAGTTTATGTTGTGAAGTTGTTCCACAGTAAATAATATATAAAGGAAGTCAAGTCGAGGGTTGGTTTAACAAGTGTATTAACAAAGTAAGAAAGTGACTAGCTCTTGGCTAGACAGTTACAAGACTGTGCTTTGTCTTCAGTGTCTCTGGTGACTCGCACTATTTATAGTGACAACCGGTGTAGTTTCTCCTGTGTAAGAACGGCCGGTGTAACAATATATATATATATATATATATATATATATATATATATATATATATATTTACAAATATATATATATATATATGTAGAGAATTTAGCAACAAATACATGTTTTCATTTCTTATATATTTCAAAATGAATAAACTATTTTTAAATACATATCCTTGAGACTTTCGGTGTTAAAATACCTTTTCGAAAAGTACTTGGGGTTAACCACAAGAGGTTATCAACCCGTTGATATGACAACTTGCGATCTAATTTCGTTGACGTTTTCGGAAGGTGAAGAACGATGTGTTCGCGCGTGGTGGGCGCTAATTCGAATATTGGAGGAGAGCGTCTTTTAGAAAAGAAAAGTTTTTAAAGTTATTTAAGAAATTTAAAAACGTAGACACGTTTGTTTTATTTTTCTTATATGTTTAATTATAAATAAAATCATTTTCTTTTGAATACATATCTCTGAGACTTTTAGCGTTGAAACACCCTTTTCGAAAAGTACTTTTTTATTTCATTTTGTTGGTATCAACTTGTGAATGCAGCAAATTGCCGTCCGATCTTGCTGACGTTTTCTGAACGTGAAGTCTTGTTAGGCGCGGGCTGGGCGCTAATTTGAATATTAGTAAGGGAACATCTTTTAGAAAACCATTTTAAAATGTTTTTTTGAGAATTTAAAACCAAAAAATGTTATTTATTTCGTCTATATTTTATGATGAATAAAATCATTTTGTTTAATACATACCTCTAAGACTTTCGATGTTTTCACCTAGTGGGCATAGCGAATTACCGTATGCGCTTGCTGATGCTTTTAGAAAGTGAAGTCCGATGTGTTAGGCGATGCCCGATAGTGTTTACTAAAAGATGTAATACATTCGTTACTATTATAGAAAGAAATTGCCCTTTAATATATATATTTTTTAAATGACGCTGATTATGTAATTTAAAGAATAGGTGAAAAGTCACTTCCAGAAATCAAAAATGCGAACTGAAAAATAAAAAATGAAAATATACAAAAAGAAACGAAACAAACTTCTATTTACTTTATTCCATGTTTGATTATATTCTAATTAGATGTGCCTTTTCTTCTCTCGATGGAACATATTAGGTTAAGAGCACGATAATACGAGCGAAAAATGCTAATATTCGTTTTATTATCAGACACGAATAAAACGTTGATCTACCTACTCCATTCATTACCACATGGCTTCTTACCTTACCCTGTTTTCTCACCTCTCCTCTGAAGTAAACTATAAATAGTAGGAAAAAGCAAAAATAATAGTGAGTCTGAGAAAAATAAACAACTTACCTACGAACATACGGTAGATATATACGTTTGTTTTATAAATTAAGATATGGTTATATAAGAGTTTTGTTGAAGTCGGGGACAAACCATTGAACAATGTTTCCCTCTTCTGTCTCGCTAGAAAACTTTTTTTTATATTTTCAACTAAAAGGTTTCGCGTTAATGAATATTCAATTGACGCGACGTGAATGAAAATGCAATCTGAAGAAGATTTAATAAAAATCCTGAGGCTTACCCCTAAAATGAATTTAAAATTTAAAAACTATAAACACAAATTTATTTCCTTTTGAATCTTATGTTAAATGACGCTGACTTATTGAAGCAATTCCCGGGGCTTGCATCCAGCAGCTAATCGGAAACCCTTTTTCAATTGAATTTTAAAATAATTAGAATTTTATTCTGAACATTTTTTAAAGGAACACTACATTGTGCACAGTGTATTTAAAAAAATGTTGTGCTCATTTATTGGTATTGCAACTGTCTTTCCTTTAAGTTTTCAGGATGTCTTTTTTATTTTCAGTTACTGAAGAGTTCATTTAAAGCTTCCATGTCAGGTAATCACGTTTCCCCCTTTTAGAAGTGTTCGTGCCTTTTCAATTCGTTTCGTTTCTTTTTTGTTTGTGTTTTATTCTGTATTTTTGATTTATTGAAGTGCTATTTCGTCTTTTCAATCACTTTTGGGGAGTTTTGAAAATGAGCGTACTTTTTATAAATATAAAACGCCATTTTTTATAAAAGTAAGAGATTGTGTTAATGTATATTTTCAATGTAATTTTTTTCTCAAAAATCTTTTCATTTCTTGTCTAAATTCCGATTCATTATTCCGCATTTCACGTTTTACACTAAACCTTTTTTATGGATTTACCCAATGGAAGCATCGTTCTTCAAAAGTATATTTTTTTATATTTTTATGTAATGTAACTTTTGAATTAATACTGTTCGCTAAATGCCCTTTAAAAATTGAGTTTTTGTTAAAAAATCGTCAAACATTTTCAAGTTGTTATTATAAATAATCTAAATGAACTTACCAAGAGTTGCATGTCACTCATTTGATTTAATGTCTCTTTCACTGTTTTCATTTGTTTCCATTATTCTAAATAGGTTGTTGATGATTAAATGTTCTTACTACGGTATTTTATCAAATTGTTATCAAACTATAATATTGTTGCGATAATGTTTTTAATCTCTATTCACTATTGGATGTAAATTGCTTCTTTTTTTAATATGAACCTGTTTATATATTAGTATTCGCTAAGAATGACAAAGTTCGAAATTGCGGTCTATTTCACAGTCTACATAATTTCACAAAATAATTCACTCTTTTTTTATTATTCAGAAAAGATCAAAATCTATGACTTGTTAACAAATAAAGGTCTATGCATTAAGCTGACTTTTTATCGTGTCCTGCGTTGCTCGGGTAAAATATAAAAGCGTCTGTTAACTTTAAAAATAAATATTAAGGTATCAATATTGAAAAATATCAGAAAAGAAGCTATTTTCTATAAGTAATTTAGATGATGAAAATAACATTTAGCAAGGTTTTTCATGTGAAGATAACAAAAATAATTGGTAATTTTGTTTTTGTAAATAAATAAATAAAAGTGCCTTATCGAAGATCAAAACGGGAGCCCATCTCTCTACTGTTATGTGTTGAATAGTAGCCCCCCGCGAGAAATAAGTATTTATAGTTTTCAATCTAGCAAAATAGCACAGATAATGGTATGCACATTTTAGCGATTATTGCGTGAAGTGTGTTGATGTTTATTGTGTTTTATTCTGAAAATATTTTATTTTCTCTGCAATCATTACGATTTACATCGTAAATTAAATTAAAGTAAGTGTTATTGAAAAGCATTTATTTAGCTTTATCTACGCATTTTTGACATATTTGCGTTTTACATTAATATTTAATAGAACATTTTAAAATCTGCGTTAATACCAATTCAAAGCAGAGTATGTATCTTTGTTTCTTCATTTAGAAACGCAACAAGAATAGCGACTTACTTCCGAATCGATAGTTCCGCCAACTTAAGACGTTCTTAACTTCTATAAAATATTAATTGTTTTTACGAAAATAGGTCAGAATAGATTGGTAAAAAATAAAACATGTTTTTGAAGAATATTCTAAGCGTATTTGCTGCAAAACTATTGATGTCTGTAATACAAGTAATTTAATGTAAATTGTGGATATAATTTATGAATGCAAATTATTAAGCAAATAACTTGTATTTTTAGTTTTTTTGCGAAAGTTATTTGTTCATTTTAATAGAGGTTGCTTTCTGCCACACCGTCTTGGGTTTAGTTTAACGTTTTGTAATACATAAATAAAAAATCAAACCGTCTTATTAAAAGGCTCAGAACTGCTAGTAAATATAAAGTGTTTTAACGCAAATAAGGCACAAAGCGATAGTTAAAGCAAATAAACTGTTTTTATGTAAATAATATACCAAGTGTATTTATTAAAAAACAATTTATGTCGGCAACGCTAATTTGTTTAATGACATTTGTAGATAAAATTGCATTAATGCAAAACATTTATCAACCATTGATCAAAAATGTGTTATTTTTATTTTTGTCATATCTTGGTTTTATTTAAATGGCGATTGTTTTTGCCATACGAACATAGGGTGTGTGGTAGATTTAACGGACAATTCGACATCGGCTTTTTTTTTTTGCTGCCTGCGTGAGATTTGTTTCTGTTCAGTCCTAAGGGGTTCACTCTCCGTAGCTTTACCTTATTTGGGTAAGTTTATAGCTGATCGCCTGAGGCGCCCCTACCGGACAATGCGCACTTGTATCTAATTCCTGCATAGGAGGTAAGTAAACACACTAAATAGCAAACATCATAATAATGAGCTATCGAAAATAAAATATTGCAAACAAAAATTATGTTATACTAGAGGGATCTGCACGTGAGGTATAATTAAGAAAAGAAATAACTAAGGTGGATGTATTTAAACAATAATAATACTTTATAAATATGCCTAACTTAAGGAAAAGAAAGTAACACAGTTCGTTTTCATATATTAATTATAATGTTTTGTTTTAAGTCTACTTTATGATAACCGAATGTCATTTAAGCAAAGTACCGTGTAACTGTTTCATAAGCAAACCCTGCTACAAAGAAAGAAGAAAGAAGATGATACTAAAAAACGATGTAAGCAAAACAAAGACAATTTACCAATGTAAGAAAGTAAAGAAAGAAATGAAACGCTTCAGAACCAAAAACTTCATGGTCCTTTACAATACTCTTTATTACTGAATAGATTAATATGAGACGCCATGTTTTAATTTCAATGGTTGTTTGTTCAGTGCCCGTCAAGGGTATTCAGATATTCTAGAATAGGATTATAGACAATCAAACGCCGTAAAAGCGTACATCGTAAGTTGTAGGGAGTGGCAAGTATTTAGTTAGTAACAGGTAATAGACAATAGCAAGAAATTTAAATATGAAATACTGACGGTCGATTTACTTTATGAAGTATATTCTTCGGTGTAAGCTGATGACAGTGAAAGTTGATTTAAGTATATCACTGAAAGTTACTGCGAATCCCTGTATATGCAGATTTTCTTTAGCAATAGGTATACCAACGAAAAAACTGAAATTACTGAAAGCGTACGAAACAGGCGCATATTTTCCAAAACCACACATTAATTATTGGTATAAAGCGTGACTAAACCATAATTCTAGATATTGTTTGTGTTTACTAAGCTATGATAACTTATAAAAAAGGAGAAAACTCGACTTTACTTTATTATATAGATTATATATTTTTTTACTAACATTTTTGATAATGGGTGTGCTACTATACAGCATTGCATGTTTTATTTTTTAAAAATAACCGATTAATAGTATATAAGAAATAATAATGTACAAGTAACGTAGAGATCAGAAGCACACACGGACATACGAAAAGTAGTCGCACAATTTTATTAATATAACAATTTCGACAAGCAGCATAGAGTTTCTTCTCAGTTCAATAAAAAAGACTTTACTGTCACGTGGCGCATTTGTTGACAGACGAAACAAGAATGAAAATATATTATTATTTTCAGAAGGGTATCTATGAACACTTTGAGGATAAACTGGTTTAATATTGATACACATGGTGATTGGGAAATAACCTCTTATTATGTTTCGGAAATATAATAATTTAAAGAGATTAAAACACCTTTGTTTTTATAGTACAAGGTGATTATAACGTGTTCGTAATTTATTCATAATATAAGTTGAAGCTTCTTCACTCTCGGTTTTTCCAATTTGTATTTAAATCGAGCATGAGCGATGTTTCTGACAAAGGTGAAATAACTGTTTTATTCCGCCTCGGCTGTTGTTTCGAGTGAGTTAAATACGGAAATTTTCAACCCTCTTAAAGTACTCATTATCTATTAATGCATCCATATAATAAACCTTTATTTTTAGGCGATTTTTTAGCCTTGATAAGTGGTGACTCCTTAGTAAAAACAAGTTTCCTGTGAAAACAGTTCATGCATTTCCTTGGCAGCTTTGGAAACTGGTGGCGAATGCTAGCATCCATATTGAATTCTAAGTAAAACATTTAGCAGAACAATCTTTTTATCACATCCATTTCTTGTAAGAATTATATTTCAGTAATAATTACGAGCACCTCATTAAAATTGAAAGTTGCCTTCAGTCGTCGTGTACCATCAAAAGAAAGGTATTTTAATTAATTTAAATTGTTATATTTGCCTGACATCTAAAACGCAAGAAAAATACTTCTCAACGGGATAATTCGATTCACTTTTGCAAAATTAACTTACGTAGATATAAAATTACGTTATTTATTGTTTAATCTATATTAAAACTATTTAAGGGGTGATAGAACATTACATGTTTTCGTACATTTCACGATTACTTCAATATATATTTGTTTAATACTTTTTGCGGTTATATACAATAGGTTAACCTGTGTTAAATGCATTTCTATACATTTATTTTAACTGTATAATAGTTGAAGAGTATCCTACTCGATAAATAGAGGAAAGTATGTGTAATCATGCTATAAAACTGATAAACATGTGTCGTAATTTTTCGAATAACTTGTTCTTTATGTTAAATATTTGTTTGTGAATTTTTTTCTTTTGAAAAATAAAAATTAAGGACTAGAATACATTTTGTAAGTGTCATCAGGAAAATTCGTGGTTGCGTGATAAATGTGCCCACAAATATTTTCAAAATGTTATTAATAAAAATAATAATAACTCATTATATTGTATATTATTAATGTACACCCACCACATATATCATTATACTCGAATAATTCTGTAATTTCGTAAAATTCGTGTAATCTGTTTGATATTTGAAATACCTGCCGTCCGTTTATTTTGAACGTACCGGAAATAACACATCAGGGCGATGCTGTCAATCTCACCCAGCGTTTGTCAGTTGTAAAATCCCTTGCGGACTGGCAACTGACACTGCCTCGAGCAAAAGTATATTAGATTAGAAAAGACGAAAAGTAATAAATAAAGTGTAAAAAGTTTGACCTACCGAAATAGACTTCAGAGAAACTTATTACATTTCAGCCAATAAAGTTCTCCATTTTTACTAGGGAGAAACATTCCTTTATTGCAACATTATTGCCGACTTGATTCGTAAATGATGAATTCCGATTCTACACGAAAACACGCACACCCATTTGATTTCGGCAAGTCGGTGTTTGGAAAAAGCTGACAATTTAATTCTAACTTTCAATATGAGTTAATTCCAACGGAAGACTCTGGAAATTGGAGCATAAAAACATGAATTAATTTGTGTAGACTATGTTAAATGTTCATATGAAATTTACTTCATATGAACATTTAAAATAGTCTACTAAAATTAATTAATATTTTAGTCCTCCAGTCATTGTCGTTGGAACAAACTCATAACCCTTGTTCGAACAATTGATGATTTAATAAACATTGCACTTCATCCAATGTTTATTTTCATTACTAAACTGCTTACAACCCTCATGGATAAAGACTCGGCTGACTCCCAATTTGTCCACCTTACTCTATAAAATAAGGAAAAATTATAGTACAGTATGAAGAATTGTTTTTAAACCAAACCCGCTCCAAAATACAAAACATTGGCCTCTCCCCCAGTGGCTTGCATTCACAAATATCCGAGGGCGTCGAACCAACATCAATGACGTAGAATCATTTTCTCATAGTAAACGCCACGGATATTCTAGAGCTAAGTGAAACCAACCTAACTTCTCCATCTCCTCAAATCGATTTAACGTGACTGGATATCTCCTTCTCTACTGAACATTCTCCGAAAAGGATATGCACTGACTTGGGGTTTACATTAAAAACATTATTTTCTTGACTGGAGGACATAGTCTAAAATCAGATGATACAGCCTACATGTGCTTTGGAGTAACCTTAAAACACAGCATTAATTACTTTTATTTATTATACCGTTCTCCTTTGAACAAGGACTACAAAATTTCTCCCTTTCTCTCAGTAGATCCTTGCGCGTAAATACATGTCTTTTGTTATTTTAATGTCCTCTACCGTGATTAGCTTGGATTCTCCACTTAGACAGATGCAGTTGATTAGTGCACGTATAGTTTCTCCACTGTAAACTCCATCTCTCAAACTGTTACTTTCCCAACACGTCTCACAGATCGTAGGGTCAGCAAGCCTCACTTCTCGATCTTTCTGGACCTCACTGCCCGAGGTTTGTGTGACGAGTGTCCAGAGCCCCCTCGGGAACGCTCATCACCTTGTGCGCGAAGCCGATCAGCAGTTACTCAAATTAAAGAGATACTTCAAACAGTCTGATTGGGAATCAATTAGATCACATCAGAGACGCCCCATAGTGTTACGATGTCTCTCTCTGCTGCTCAGTGCGCAAATAAGTTAACCGAATGGGTCAAAGTAGGAATTAAAGCACATGTCCCCACGCGGAAATTCTATAGCAATCTCCACTCATTACAATGGTTCACTTCGAAATGTTCAGTTGCTATTGGTCAGAGGCAGAAAGCATTCACTCATTCAATCGCCACAAGTCAATTGAAAATAGACAGAAATTTGTAGCATCAAGAAATCATTTTAAGAATGTAATAGCCGCAGTTACGAAAAAGTATAACGAGATAACTAGAAAACGCATTGGGTTCAGTAACTAGGAACTCGCATTTCTTGAAAATCTATAATATGTAGTATAGTGAACAAGTGAACAATCTACAATTATTCTCGTTATCCAACCGCAATGATGTCGTTTCTACGGCAACCGATAAGGCTGAACTACTTGCATCGTGGTTCGCCATAAACTCTAATAAAGACTCCACAGGCAAGTCACTTCGAAATTTCCTATTGCAAGACCCAGTCACAATAAGTGATCTGATCATATGTTCGGGATATCATAAAAAAAACTCTGGCACCTCCAAAGGTTTGGGCCTGATCTTATCCGAGTAATGTTAACAAAGACATGTTATGCTAAGTATGCCTATGTCTTCTCAAAACTTTACAACACATATATTGCTGAATATTTCGTCTCTGATAGACGGAAAATTGCCTCGGTGGTGCTAGTCTTCAAGAACTCTGGTGAGAGAATTGACATTCATAATTTTCGCCCTATCAGTCTACACCCGCTCTTCGCTTTCTTAGAATTTTTAAGCAATGAAGCGATAGTCTGCCCTCTCGTTAATGCTAAACTTTTTTCTTACCATTAGTATGGATTTAGGCCAGCATGTTCTACAGTGGATATACTAACGGTCATCTCTGAATGGATATACCATACACTGGACAAGGTAGGTGATACTAGGACGATGTTTTTTGATATATCTAAAACCTTTGACAAGGTCTAGCATGGAGGTATTCTCAGATGGTATTTCTGGACGAATAATTACTATAATTAGATCATTCCCCTCCAAGAGAAGGATTCGGTGTACCTCAAGGATCGATTCCCGGACCTCTAGTGTTCCAGATTTTAATAGACGATCTCCCTTATTTAATTGAGCCTGAGATAATTACATTTTTCTCATGTCACTACGCTCTACTCTATACATGTGGGTAAAGCAGACGCTCACATATTGAAAGCAATGGCTGAATGCTTAGAACATGACCTATATTCTGCAGTCGAATGGGGTCATAAGCGGATGGTAACATTTAATGCCACTTTACCAACTACAAGAAACTTTTAACCACTGATTACCATGGCTAATAACACCGGACATGAGAGTCCAACGTTCAAACGGCTCTGCTTAACATTCACATGTAGCATGAATTGGAAGAAATACATAGAATACATTGCCAATGCTGTTGCAAGGAAAGTAGGCCTCCTCTACCGTGCTAAAAACTTCTCACACCTGCTTGTATTCTATATCTCTACAAAGTCACCATCTGCCCATGGATGAAGTATTTTGTCACATCTGGACTGGTGCAGACTCTACTAGTCTCTCCATCTTTGAAAAGGTCGAAAAAAGTGTCGCTAATCTAATATGTAGTTCACTATCCACATAGCACACTCCATTGTCGAATCGCCGTAATGTTGCATTCTTGTGCTTGTTTTACAAATACTTCAATGGAATGTGCAACGATGAACTCACTGCTCTGGTGCCCCTTGACCTCAATACACCTTAATAACTCGAGAATCAGTTAAATTCCATTCATTCAATGTAGAAGCCCTGAGATAGCGATAATTTCTAATAGCTTATTTCCTCGAGCTGCCATCCGTTGGAACGCCTTCCCTGTTTTCCCGACTCCACCGACATGCAGAAAATAAGTGTAATGTGAATAAATATCTCACTGAACATCTACTCACTTAGGAATCATCTCTTTAATTTCTGGCCCCTAATCTAAATAAGCCCCTTGCATGTCAGTCGCAATGCGCCTTGTCTGGGGTAAAATCGAGTCTCTCTCTCTCTCTCTCGCTCTCTCTCTCTCTCTCTCTCTCTATATATATATATATATATATATATATATATATATAAACAATTTCGGGAAAGAAAATTGGCCAGAATGCTTAATTAACACGGTAAGATTTCAATATAGTAAGTAAAATATATATTTACATATTGGATGCTGTCTTACCACTGGTTTCATGTCGATGGACTACCAATTATTCAACTACTAAAGGGGGTTAAACTAATATAAATTTACCGGAGCAATATAAATTTGTAACTCGAACTGTCTGCACCCATTGTATACAGAGATATGCATGGAATAGTAACACAGACTGTTTCTATCTCAACCCAGGACAATTGCAAGTGCATGCTTCTACACACACATAATATATATATATATATATATATATATATATATATATAAAGACAAAGTATGTGAAATATATTTATGCCGAAAGGACATAGTCTTTGCTCGATTCATGCGTAGACAGTACACGTGCTTATAGAACAGAATTTTTGCGCCACCTATCGGCAGGTTCAGACGTAATTCTTCCCTTTGCCAACTAAGCAATGTATTTAGCGTTTTTCTTTTTTCTAAACTTTCCTGTCGGATGTGTTTGTCATATCTTTGTTGAATGAATGCCAAGCAGGAATGTAAAAACGATTGTAAGGTTGAGGGACGTCCTTCTCCGCGGGGCACCTATGGCAAAGAGTGAGACAGAAAACAGACAGACATAACTGAGAGTGAGAAAGGTTTCTAGCATCCGGGTTACAGGTTACAAGTTTTTATACATATATATATATATATATATATATATATATATATATATATTTATGTTACAAGTAATTATTTTATAAATAAAAATATATTAATGTATCTGTCTGTCCGTCTGCCTCTCTCTCTCTCTCTCTCTCTCTATATATATATATATATATATATATATGTGTGTGTGTGTGTGTGTATTATGCATGTCGGAGA